>VZQC01001720.1:0-11873 GCA_009823505.1 Rhizomys pruinosus | reverse complement strand
TTTCCCTCTAAGCCTTCTCCCTTCTCCAAGCCTTCTCCTTCCTCAGGCAAGCAAGCTTCTCTCCTAAGACTAGAAAGGAGAGAGAGTCCCTCTATCTAGAAAGTCCCTCTATTTATCCACCTTCCCAGCCCAGGTTGCGTGGCCTTAGTCTATTGGTATCATCTGGCCTGATCTTGTATACAGGGTGCACCTGCACAGCTCAAATGGTGAGCGTGGCTTTACTTTGAGGTAGGAGGGAATCAGGTGTTAATCATAAGACTCAGGTGTTAGTCATAAAACTTTGCTAAAGTCTCGGGTGCCTTCTTAGGACTGTCGCCACACCTGCTCCCCACAGTTGGGGAAGAGGCTGGGAGAGGTTCACAGCCCCGGACACCTCTTTTCTCCACAGCAGGCAGTGTGGCGGGGATTTCTTTTGTTGCTTGGTTGATTTTCTTTAGTCCTGTGCTTGAACTACTCGTCAAGCCTTAAGGTCTTCCAAAGACTTACCAGCACTGAATTTGGTCTTTCATTTTTTCCTTAGGGATTTTGGCTAGATGCAAATCTGCCCACATTTGCCTCTGAGTGATGCACAGAGGTCCCTTTGTTTTTTTTCCCCTTTATTCTATTTTTACTTGAAGACCCAGTTCACATACCAAAGCCTCTCTTACTTTACAAGATTATGGGACTCACTAAAGTCACCAAAGGACCATCACAGCCCCAAGGTCCCTGGAGAATTAACTCTTTCTCAACTCTTAAATCGACAGAGTCTCATCTGGCCTGGTTAACTGGGCATCGAACACTACTTCTCTTTAGTCTTTATCATTTTTTATCTTACCTTTTTCATTCTTTGCTATCTGACTTTCTGTAGCTTCTGAGTTCTTGGATACCAGGAAAAGGCTCTTTAGAACAAGTCTAACATTATCTATCTATCTATCTATCTATCTATCTATCTATCTATCTATCATCTACCTATCATCTATGTGTCTTTTCCTATGGTGAATGATAACCACAAGAGCATTCATTGAGTTCTGTGGAGTCTAATTATGGAAAGTTGCATTTGGTATCAAAAGTGTGAAGACTTCAGTGGAAACTGTGCCTTCCATCTGTAATTTGGGTAAGTCTAGATTGGGATTATTACTGGATATGGGCATGGCATGGGATTGAAGCAGCCTAGGAAATGAATACGTGGCAAATTTCAGTATCAGGTGTAAGTAAAACAAGTTAAAAGACAAGCAATAGAAGCAAGAATTTCTTAGTTGTAAAAGAAAGTTCCAAAGAAAAAAATACGAGCATAAACAACAGCCTACATCGTCAAACCAAGCCTTCTGCAAGGCCGATCAACTGATTATAACTTCAATAATTATGGAGATTTGAATGCTGTAGGTCCAGAGTCTTATTACCATTTATCTTGGGCCATCTTTAACCCTCTCAATAGCCACTCCTTGCCCACCTCTGTTTCTGACTTGACATCCCATGACTAACAGATAAAAACCTTTTGGATTTAGCAGATCACCAAGTTTCACCAACCTGACACCCAAGAAACCCATCACATTAAATTCCATAAAAGGAAAACACTCAGGGCAGGAGCAGGGCAAAGCTTACTTCATAATCTTCCTGTGGATCGGGGCATGACTTCTGTGGCCTCAATGACAACACACAGAGACTGTTGCCAGCCAGGGAAGTTCAGCAAGCCATTCCGTTCAGAGTTTTTATTAGGGAGCATCTAGTTTATCTTTCAATTGCTGTGACAAAACTGACTAATTCCAACTTGGGGAGGAAAGGGTTTATTCATCTCACATCTCCCGGTCACAGTTCATCACTGAGGGAGCCCACCATAGGAACTCAGGGGAGGAACCTGGAGGCAGGAGTTGAAGCACAGGCCATGGAGGAATGCTGCTTACAGGCTTGCCCTCTGGCCCATGTCCAGCCTGCATTCTTGTACTGTACACAACAACCTGTCAAGGGTGGCACCACCCACAGTAGGCTGGGCCCTCCCACATTGCTCAACAATTAAGGTAATACTCCACAGACATGGCCACAGGCCAGTCCAATGGAGCCAATTCCCCACCTGAGGCTCCCTCAACCCAGGTGTGTCAGGTTGACACTAAAGCTGTCCAGCACAGAGAGTCATTCCATGGCTTCAATGGCCTGATAAATGATTAATTTTCCACACTACTGAGCTCAGTCTCCAAGTTGAGACTCAGATCTCTCACCCTGAGTCACAGGGTATGGCCAACCCTCCCCTCCCCTCTCCAGTGTGACCAGAACCACCCTAAAATCTGGTGCAGCCAGTTCCTACTTTAACAAAAACATGCACCTGTTGTGTACCATAATTAATATCCTAGAACCAAGAGCAGAGGCTGTCACAATGCCTTATTCTCTGACACCCTACCTGCTCAGTTTCTGGCTCAGCTTGGCCCTCAGTCCTCATGCACTCTGTCCTCTTCATGTTTGGTATCCTAGATCTTTACATTTTGCTTCCCCTTTCCTTATTTCTCCAGATTACTCAAATAACCTCATTTTTTCAAGGTTCCCATTTCATAGCATACTTTAGTCTTCCCACCTCCTTCCTAACACTGGAATTGCAGACTGTGAAGACTCACATTTCAATTTAAAAGGTTTCTGCCTCTGCCAGCTTGCCTGTGTTTCTAGTCCTCCGGTTTTCCTAGATGGGCGTAATTCCTCTTTTTCATTGAAGATTATTCCCATATCCCAAAGCCTATTCATGCTGGGTTTTTTCACATAAACTCTCTCTGGTGCCACTTGAGCTCTTTTCCATGACCATGTTTTGACAAAGAATTCTAACATGAAAAAAGAAATACTGAAAGAGGCCTTCTTAAGAACTTTGATCAAATTACCACAAATTAATTAAACAACATCATTAATAAGAAGACACTAACTGAGATGGATGTTACTCTGTTAACCTTACATATCTCATCTTTAATAGATTGAGGAATTGGGGGTTTGTTAGTGAAGAATTATATGATATTTATTGGTATCCAAAATGGATGCATTACTGTCTTGTTTAATAATTTAAAATATGATATAATTATGTTAAGGCAACTTAAAAAGTATGACAAAATTTTAACATTTTTCTAAGGTTATTTTCTTAAAAATCTTCAGTATCAAAGGAAGCATTTACTGATGCATATTATTTATTGTAATTTCAAGGACTTTCCATCTCATGTGATTTTAGTTGCTATAAAAATAAAAATGACCTTAAAATTATTTTGGAAATTAACATATAATGTTATATACATTTGTTTTAAACTATATGCCATTGTACATTCATTTGTATCCTTTATATATACTATATAAATATATACTATATAAAATCTCCATCCTTATGTTTTCAAGCTATGAATATCCCTTAAAATAAAAATAGAGATGATATGACTAATATTTTCAAAATAAACTATTGATGGTAATCCTACTATATTAATGCTAATTTTATATCAGTATCTTAAAACTTTTCTTTTATTGCAATGTACAAACATGGGATATGTAAATACACTCTCTAGGCAACTTATTTCCTTATTAATCTAGAAAAATGTTCACAACCCTTGGACATATAGGATAACTTGTATGTTATATATTGTGCGTCTTTTACATTAACCAGAAATATTTCACTTCCAAATTGAAATGCTTTTACAAAATTCGATTGCAAAGATAGAATATAAAGTTGTTCTACTACTTTGAATATTGTCCATCGTCAAGTAATCTGTTGAAACAGATGTCATAGATTCTGTCACTACTAATTCACTTTATTTTCTGAGTCACATGTTTATTTCTTGTGAAATTTTCATATTGTAGAGGAGCCTGGGGTTTGGTGATAAACCCAGATGCTTCAATATTTGGAGTTTTAGGAAACCATGGCTAGTCTCACTTCAGTCCAGTGTTCTAGATCACAAACTTGAATCTGAAGAGAAAAGACGACAGTGCAGACATGACTCCAGATAGAGCGCTTTCTCCTTAACTAGCATCTAATTATTCATAGACCCAAATCCTAACCTCACTACACCACCTCCCCCAGCTCTTTGAATGCACTCCAGTCCCACTCATATACCCACTCCTCCAGTAAGATCCCTCGTGCAAGCAGACAGTGGATGAAATGTAATGCAACCTGGTGGAATCTGGGACATTTGTAGTGTATTTTTTTTCCATAGAAGAAGGAAACAGGGCTTGATTATCTTCTGCTATATCACAGATCAGGTAGCTAAGAAAATAAATTTGGTGATTTCAGAAACAAAACTGGGAGTGAGAGTATCAGTTTCCTGGAAATAATCAGAGGCCATAGAAATAATCTTTAGTCCATGACTATACTTAAATTTGCTCAAGGTTACAGACCATAATGTTAGTCAGAAACCCTGCTTCTGGATAAAGAAATACAAAATAGCTTTACACTTTACTAAAGGCCTGAGACTTTGAAATTGTGTTCTGCCACCATTAACCAATCTAGCTTCTCCCTTATCTAATCCCTTCTCTTTCCTTTTTGTAGGTACACATACCATTGTTACAGAGCAAAAAGCACCTGAAGAGAAGGCTCTTCAAGAGAATAAATCTCTGGCCTAGATGAAGACCCAACTTTCCAGGTTTATGGAGTCCACCACCTGCTCATAGGACCACCCCTGGGAAGGTGGGGTCACCTTAATTCATGTGAAAGAGATGGGCAGAATATCTAGTGCATTAAGGAGATGATGAACTTTTCCTGCCCTGAATTCTCCCCCCACCCACCCAGTGGAGTGCTTATGTACTGGGTTACAGACCTATCACTTTCTGTAAGTTTCTTCAGAAAGTTGTAACCTCTCCTTTTAGTATATTCTTTTCTAAGTAAGCCTTCCACAACACTTTGGGCTGCCACAACATTTTGTACTTGTAACTCTTTCTTTAAACATCCCCACCCAATGGCTGTTAGCCTGCCAAATGTCTTGACCTCCATGCAGGCTCTGAATATTTGAGCACAGCTCTATGGCTTTTTTCCTTCTCCCGTCTATTCTTCTCCCCAAGGCAGATGCTGAGATTAACAACTTGCCTGACCTGAAGATTCTTTTTTAAAATTCAAATGAAATTGTCCTAAAGCTTCAATTTGAGTCCATTCTTAAATTCTTTTATGAATGAGGCTAAGAACTTTGAAAGGGGATGCCCCTTTCCCCTGTATCACCAACACCCTTCGCATATAAGCATGTTGAGGATGGAAATCCATCTTGTTTAATTATGCATCATTTCTTTCCCACCAAATGGTTAATATATAGTTGTTCGTACAGGTTAACAAATACTTCAGTTTCTCCTTAGTATTTTCCTCTTATTTATTGTGGTCCCTCAAGTATTCAAAGTTCTTATTAGGGCTGATGCAGAAGTACAACTCTCATCCCAAGGGGGCTAACAAATAATTTATTCTGGAGCCAAGTAGAAGTGACCATGGCCCAGAAACATAGCCTCAGGTTACCCCAAATTCCATGTTTCTATGTGGTAAGAGTTTCATGAAGTTTTTATAGTAACAGAACAAAGAAAAGTCACAAATCAAGATGCTTTTCAAATATGTTGGTGGAAACATTAAGTAGGCAGATACAGCAAAAGAGAAATCCCAGCTCCAAGCCTCAGATGCTATCTGAGGGCGTTCTTAGCCTTTTGGTTGATGGAAATTAGTGGACTGCTAAGTTAATACATTCCAAAGGGTTTTCTTTTCTAATGTCAACAACAGAGGTCAGCAAGGAGTGGCTGCTTAGACAGCTAAAGATGGCCCAAGATAATGGTACTTGGGCTCTGGCACTGAAACATGCCAAACTCCTCACAATCACCAAAGTTCTAATCAGTTGATTGGCCATTGTAGAATGTTCAGTTTTAAGATGCAGTTTTTCTAGGAACTTTCATTAACATTGGATTATGTTGATTGAATGAACTGGTGAGATCCTACAGCTAAAGGTCATGCTATCTCAGAGACTGATTTTAACTCAGACAAGTCATTACAAAAAGCATTATACCATTGTCTTTTGGCTCCTGGCCTTTAGGAGATATCAAATCTAAATATGGCTGGTTAATGAGAAATTTAGAGATAAGAAAAAAATATAATTAGAAAGTTATTGCTGGATATGTTGGTACTTGGCTGTGATCCCAGTACTCAGGAGGCCAAAGCAGATTCAAAGTCACATGGACTAAGTGGGGTTCCACAGAGAAATCTAGTTAGGTGCTTTTCAAGTATTCTGAAGGAATTTTGGCTAAAGTGCTGAAATATAAAAGGCCTTATTTGATTGTGAAGGCCAGGGAAGACAATGAAAGTAATGGAGTTCAAAATGCCATCAATGACATATGATCTTTCCTATCACACATATGTAAAATGCAACATGTACAATATAAAAATAAGAGAAAGAAATCTGCAGGCATTTGAAGCAGCAGTGAGTAATTCCATTGAAAAGCACTAATGCAATAGCAAGGCAATAAACAATATTGAGGAAAATTATAGATGAGGTTAAACTCAAGCTGAGAACTCATCACTAGAAAATAAATGAGAGCCAGTGACATTTATAAAAAGGACTGTGACATGGTCAGCTTTGTTTTAGACTGGTAGATACCGCAGGAAGGAAAGACAGGACTGGAAGAGTCTTGCCATAGATGGTGTCATTCGAAGTAGTTCTTCAGTGAGCAGAAGCCCAGAGACTGCACCAGGAAGAGGTGTTGGGTTCACCACTGACTTGGGAATCAGACTTCACTGCAGCTTTAAGAATATTTTTTGAGGTTACAGACTATTTTCTTATTCTCTACTTAGAAGAGTTTTAGGTCTTATGTTGTTCATTTCTAAAAACTATTTTATCTTTACAGAAGATATCTAAACAGAAAAGTATAACCAAAAATCTAGCCCATAATCATACAAATAAACCCTATTATTTTCACATAGAGATGGCTATAGTGCAGATACAACTGAATGTTTCCTCTATGGTTCCACATGTTCAGAGGTCAGCCTTCAGTGTGATGATATTAGGAGGTGATGGGACTAAGAGGAGGTTATTAGACTGGTGCTTCTTCATGATTTGCCTTCCTGACTGACCATTCCCCCACACACACCATGTGTATTTGTATGTGTTTGGGTTCTACGTGCATGTCTGTGTAGGTGCATATGTGGGTGTGTATGTACATGGATACATGAGTATTTGTATGTGTTTGTGCTCTGTGTGCAGGTGTGTATAAGTGCACATGTGGGTGTGTATGTACATGGATGTATGTGTATTTGTATGTGTTTGTGCTCTGTGTGCAGGTGTGTGTAGGTGCGCATGTGTGTGTTTATGTACATGGATGCATGTGTATTTGTATGTGTTTGTGCTCTGTGTGCAGGTGTGTGTAGGTGCACATGTGGGTGTGTATGTATGTGGATGTATGTGTATTTGTATGTGTTTGTGCTCTGTGTGCAGGTGTGTGTAGGTGCACATGTGGGTGTGTATGTACATGGATGCATGTGTATTTGTATGTGTTTGTGCTCTGTGTGCATGTGTGTAGGTGCACATGTGGGTGGTATGTACATGGATGCATGTGTATTTGTATGTGTTTGTGTTCTTTGTGCAGGTGTGTGTAGGTGCACATGTGAGTGTGTATGTATATGGATGCATGTGTATTTTGTATGTGTTTGTGCTCTGTGTGCAGGTGTGTGTAGGTGCACATGTGGGTGTGTATGTACATGGATGCATGTGTATTTGTATGTTTGTGCTCTGTGTGCAGATGTGTGTACATGCACGTGGGTGTGTATGTACATGGATGCATGAGTATTTGTATGTGTTTGTGCTCTTTGTGCAGGTGTGTGTAGGTGCACATGTGGGTGTGTATGTACATGGATGCATGTGTATTTGTATGTGTTTGTGCTCTGTGTGCATGTGTGTAGGTGCACATGTGGGTGGTATGTACATGGATGCATGTGTATTTGTATGTGTTTGTGTTCTTTGTGCAGGTGTGTGTAGGTGCACATGTGAGTGTGTATGTATATGGATGCATGTGTATTTTGTATGTGTTTGTGCTCTGTGTGCAGGTGTGTGTAGGTGCACATGTGGGTGTGTATGTACATGGATGTATGTGTATTCGTATGTGTTTGTGCTCTGTGTGTAGGTGTGTGTAGGTGCACATGTGGATGGTATGTACTTGGATGCATCTGTATACATAGCCAGCTGATGACAGTCCTAGCTGGCCAGCGAAGCTCCCGGTCCTCTGTCTCAGCTTCCCTGGTGGTGGCATTACAAGCACACAGCAGCACACCCAGCCGTTTTAGGTCAGTTCTAAGGAATCAAACTCAGGTCCTCAAGCTTTTGAGGCAGGCACTTGCTGACTGAGCTATTTATCTCTCCAGCACAGTCTCTTTTCAGACAGTGTAAATCTTTCCTTTGTTCTGTCTCCTTTTTGTGTTATCTGCCATGAGGTGAGGAAGCTATGAGAATTCTCACCATAATCCACACTGTGCTGTCTGGCTTTACAGTTCCTAGCCTCAGGAATTATGGTATAGTAATAGAAAATGGACTAATAAAAGGGTAAATGCCATGGTCCCTTTTTTTCCTCAGTTTGCCTTTCCAGGGTTTAAGTCATCCATAGTACTGAAAAGTTATATGGAAAACTCCAGAATTCCAGTAAATAATACTAGCCATTAATTTTGAATTTCATGCCATTCCAAGTAGAGTGATAGTCTCGTATTAGAACATGATTGCTGCTCACCATCTAGCTATTCATTTGTTGAAAATTCATTAAATTATTTTAAAGTCATGACATCATTTTGGAAGTATAATTGTCAGTGTGTCTAACTAAATCTCAATATGTTTTACTATGTAAAGGTACAAATTTATCAACAATTAATATTATTTAAGGGGAGCTGATTATGAAATGGTATTTGAATGCTGAAAAAGAAAATAGCCTTAGCTGGGTGTGGTGATGCACACCTTTAATCCTA
Organism: Rhizomys pruinosus; assembly: GCA_009823505.1. NCBI lineage: Eukaryota > Metazoa > Chordata > Mammalia > Rodentia > Spalacidae > Rhizomys > Rhizomys pruinosus. The sequence continues at coordinate 2,977 of VZQC01001720.1, read as the reverse complement.
GCACTCGGGAGGCAGAGGCAGGCAGATCTTTGTGAGTTCAAGGCCAGCCTGGTCCACATAGTGAGTTCCAGGACAGCTGGAGCTACAGGGAGACCCTGTCTCAAAAATGACAAAAAAATTTATTTTATTTTATGTGTATGAGTAATATGCCTGCATGTATGTGCATCAATGTCCTGCAGTGCGCATGGAGGACAGAAGAGGGCATTGGATCCCTTGGAACTGAAGTTGTGGACAGTCGTTTTCTACCATGTGGGTGCTGGGATTCGAACTTGAGTCTTCTGCAAGGACAACCAGAGCTCTTAACCACTGAGCCATCTCTCGAGCCCCAAAGCTACTCTACAGTCTGCCTGCTTTGCATCTCTCTGACATCACCTTTATCGTAAATTTTCTAGAATTTTATGTAAAACAATAGTACGCCTTCTGCTTGATGTAGATAAAACTGACAAGATGAAAAGCTAGCTGACTGGTAGAAGAAGCTCAGGCTCATTTGTAAGATAATAAAACATTTCAGCCACCTTAATAGTAAACATTTTGTTTGTTTGTTTTGTCTTTTCAAGACAGGGTCTCTCTGCAGCCCCAGTTGTCCTGGAACTCAATCTGTAGACCAGGCTGGCCTTGAACTCAAAAAGGTCCTCCTGCCTCTGCCTCCTGATTGCTAGGATTAAAGGCGTGTGCCACCATGCCTGGCAATAGTAAACATTTTAAAACAACACAAAAATATAGAGTATTAAAACTTCATACCATTCTGTTCTAACCCAACCAGGATATGAATCATCCCTTTCTCCAGGATAGCCAGACTGTGTAGACCATTCTCCTCTTACTCAGTAGGCTGTCATTAGTCACTCGTGGTTATCAAATAGGCTGTTGCTTATCACATTGTTTCCATTTAAGAAACCATTATGAGCTGGGTGTGGTGGTGCACGTCTTTAATCCAAGCACTTGGAGACAGAATCAGGTGGATCTTTGTGAGTCCAAGGCCTGCCTGGTCTACATAGTGAGCTCCAGGCCAGCAGGGACTAAAAAAATTAAACCATTTTGGCCAGATGGGGACTGCTGATACATCCAGCTTGAGGACTGAGCAACTATTGGGGTTTCAGCCTCTTAAGTATAGACTGCCATTGTTGGACTACCCAGGCTGTATCATGGAGGCCAGTACAAGAAGATCAAGACATTATGCAATGCTTTCTGAACTTCATTTGGTGACCATGAGAAGGGAAGACAGTGTGGATGGAGCACAAGGGCAGGACTGATGGTTGCTTGGGCTTGCCAAGGAGGAGCCTTCAAACAATTCCTTAAGGAAAACATGACATCTTTCAGCCTAATAAAGAAAAAATAATAATAAATCATAGGCTGAAGATGCTAAAACCTATGATGTCATAATCTTGATATATGTGTGGCATGCATATATGCATATTTTGGACTGATGCAAATTGGAAGGAACAAGGACAACAATAAAAAGACTAGGTCAAAGAACTGACTGAAATGGTGAACTTCTGCCTGAAACAGTAAACTTCTCCATCAAAAATTTTAAAAGAGACTGAGAAAAAGATGAAAAGCATGTATGGCAGATGCATGAACCCTGGTGGGGTGGGAGCAGGGAAGGGGAGTGGATCTAGATTTGACTGAAATACACAAAGCTTCAATAAAATATTGGCTTCAAAAGTAATAATAAAAGTAGAAACTACAAAAAAAGAGAAACCATTATGTACTAGTGCATTGTAACATCGAGACAGGCAATATTGCAGAGGAGTGGAGCCCGTCAGACTCACTATTCTGTAGGCAAGATCTGGATGTCTGAGGGTACATGTTCAGGTTAACTCACATTGGAAGGAGCCTTGCAGTTGGAATCAAATGGAGTCTCAACAGCTGAAAAGGAGANTATTGCAGAGGAGTGGAGCCCGTCAGACTCACTATTCTGTAGGCAAGATCTGGATGTCTGAGGGTACATGTTCAGGTTAACTCACATTGGAAGGAGCCTTGCAGTTGGAATCAAATGGAGTCTCAACAGCTGAAAAGGAGACAGATTTTAGATATTACAGTGGTAATCGTTATCAGGGCAAAGTCCACAGCAAGCCTGGGGCCATGAGCCCAAAATCCCAAAGGACACTGGGCAAGATCATGGGAGTCCCGGGTCACACTGCACAGAAAGGACAGCAGCCTCTAGAGAGAAGCTGGGGGGGGGGGTGACTGCCACGCTCCCAGTGTTTGTTTGCCGAAGTCATAACCACAAAATGACTACATTTTGAGCTATGGTCATTAAGGAAGCAATTAAGGTTAAATGAGTTGGTGACAGTGGAACTAATCTAGTAAGATCAGTGTCCTTACAGAAGTATAGACACTAGCTGAATACGCTTAAAAAGCAAACCATGTGAAGGTGGTAAGAAGCTGAGCTATCTACATACCAAGGAGAGAGGAATTGGGAGAATCCAGCTGACCCAGAACTCTGTTTTCTGATGTTTGAGGCCCTTAGTGTGTGATATTGTCTCACAGCGGCTCTGACTAATCCATTCTCTCATGTTGGCTAACTCTGGAGTGCCTTTCAGCTCTGAGCAAAGTAGGCCTGATCTTATCCATTACAGGTGAGTGCTATGTGATGGGATCTCAGTGGAGATGGTGCCGAGAAAAGCAGAAAAGGAAAAAGAATTACCGCTGGAAGCAGACACTGTGAAGGAGGAGAAGACAGACAAAATCTAGGCCAGAAGTTTAAAACTGTTCAAGAGGGCATTGAGGTTTTAGTTTGTGTTTCTCCTGGGTGTCAAGAGGAAGGGTGTGGAGATCTCCCAAAACCAGCTGAAGCAAGCACAGGTAGGTAGGTAGGGGCTGGGTGCTTCAGCAAGGCTGATTGTTGATTGACTTAATCTAGTTAATCTGTTAATCCAGTTGTCTTTGGCTCAATTGACTTTTGTGGCTGTGGGGCAGAGTTACCTCCCGCTGGATAAATGTAGGGTTTCTGTGATCTTGAGATCTAGATCTCCTG
>VZQC01001717.1:43869-79380 GCA_009823505.1 Rhizomys pruinosus | reverse complement strand
TTTTTTTTAATTTCTGTATGTGTATGAATGTACTGTCTGCATGCAGGTTTGTGCACCCGTGTCATCCAATGCCTCAGAGGTCAGAAGAGGATGTCGGATTCCCCTGGAACTGGAGTTCTCCTGGAATTGGAGTTTCAGATGGTTCTCAGCCACCATGTGGGTGCTGGGGATCAAACCCTGGTCCTCTGTAAGAGTGGTCAGTACTCTTAACCTCTAGGCCATCTCTCCAGCTCCTCAACTAAATATTTGTTAAACTGTAAATGCCTTAGTTGTGGAGAGATGTCTCACCAGTTAAGAGCACTGGCTGCTCTTGCAGAGGACCTGGGTTCAATTCTCAGCACCCACATGGCAGTTAACAACTGTCTAAAACTCTGGTTCCAGGGGATCTGACACCCTCTTCTGACCTTCCAGGTCATCGTACAACATGGTGCACCAACCTACATCCAAGCAATATAGTCATACACATAAAATAAAATAATAACAAAATGTAAGTGTCTTTAAATGAATTTTTAATGGAATAGTACTTTGAGATGTTTGATATTTAATATCTAGGATTATGGCATTACAGACTGTGAGCCAAACTCTCCCCCAGTCAGGAGCCAAGGAAAACTCTCTGGAATGCTCAAGTGATAAGAGATCCCAGCCCACCCCTTCCCTACCTGCACTCCTCCTCTACATAACAATAGCCTTAACCACAGCACCCAGGGCAGCTGTGAAGACAGTGACAACTACCATGATATTGATGGAGGATGGAGATGAGTTCCCTGGAGAGAGAGGGGAAGATGAGGACCTGATCCAGCTCTCAGCCCTGACCCTGCTCAGGTCTCCAGAAGGGCTCCTGCTTTCCCTGACAGCAGGCTTTGTGCCCACACCCTTCCTTACCCCATCTCAGGGTGAGGGGCTCAGGCAGCCCCTCATGCTGCACATGGCATGTGCATCTCTGCTCCTCTCCAGAAGGAACCACCACAGCTGCCCCATTCTGGAAGGTTCCATCCCCTGCAGGCCTGGTCTCCACAAGCTCCATGTCCTGGGTCAGGTCCTCCTCGTCCCTCTGCCAGATCAGGGTGATGTCCACAGGACCCAGCACTTCAGGGTGACGTCCACATCAGAGAAAGGGTGACGGGTGACAAGTGCTTTGGGAGGTTCTGGAAAATCAGGAAATCAGATAGTTTGCTCTTTCCAAGGGTGGCAACGTGGAAGCATCTTGAGTGAAGGGCTCAGTTAGGGGAAGGGAGAACACAGAACCCAAACAGCAGTCTGGAAGCAGGCATTCCTTGGTAATTTCTAGCAACAAGGAGAGACTCTCAAGATGAAGTCCCCAGTCTCTGAAAAAAAATAAATAACACTCCAGGTTCTAACCTGAGTGGACCCTGAGAAATGCAAAAAGTTGAGTCAGAACTCCAAAGCCTGGGTTGGGACAGAAATCTGAAAGTCCTCTGGCCATGCGCTGCTGCCAGTGTCAATAGAGTCCACAGCGGAGTTATTATAGGCTTTCTCTCCAGCATGTATATATATATATATATATATATATATATATATATATATCTTTTACTGTGATTGGAGAGCATAAGACCTCAGTTCCCCCTCCCTGGCCCCAAGCCAGGGTCCTGTCAGCATCGGTGGCAGGCTTGTTGAAGATCCAGGAGTTGCCCTGAGGTCCCCTGTACCTGTGCGCTGCAGCGTCTCCTTCCAGTTCTCCAGGTGTCTTCGCAGCCACTCTATGAACGTGCCCTCCAGGTAGGCCCTGTTGTTCTCTGCCACGTCAGCCTCCTCCCGCTTGTGCCTGGTGATCTGAGCTGCCCCATCCCTGCAATTCAGGAGCGCAGGCCCGGGTTCATGGAGATGTAATCTCTACCATCCTAGGTATACTGCCAATACCCTCCCTGGAGGCGCCAATCTGGGCCCACGTCGCAGCCATACATCCTCTGAATCACCTGAGAGCCTGGCCAGGACCCCGCGGTCAGCCCCACCCACCTTCTTCACCAAGGTCCAGCCTGGCCCAGCCTCCCACTCTGCCAAGTCCAGCCTCCCTTCAGGCTGGCTAAGGTGATGGGTCAGATCCCTGCTTTGAAAAGGAAACTCCAGCCGGGCATGGTGGCGCACGCCTTTAATCCTAGCACTTAATCCCAGGCGGATCTTTGTGAGTTCAAGGCCAGCCTGGTCTACAGAGTGATTTCCAGGACAGCTGGGGCTACAGGGAGACCCTGTCTCAAAAAGACAAAAAAGAAAAGAAAAGGAAACTCCAGGCTCCGCCCCCTCGTCTCTTCTTGGGTTAAGTGGGTCAGCCCTGGAGGACTGGGGCTCTGGGACCAGGGGTCCTCACCGTCCTTGCTCTGGTTGTAGTAGCAGAGTGCTATGAGCAGGTTTTCCCAGTAAATCTGCGCTCCGCCCATGGCGTCTGGGGCTCCATCCTCCGACGCCTTGTGTCCAGGTCAAATTGCAGGAGCTTTCTGTTGTCCAAGTATTGGACTTCGATGACCGGGGCTCCCCAAGGCCAGGCTGGGACACCGAGGTGATTAAATACCTCAGCGAGTGAGAGTCTGGGGCTAGGGGCGAGGGCAAAGAGACCAAGGGACAGGGGGCTCTAGGCTCAGGGTGAAGAAGGAACCCAGCAGGGGCACCCAGCTGGGGAGCAGGAAGGGTCTGGGCCAGCGAGGATGGAGACAAGGCTTCCCTGGTGCTGCTTCCCCGCCAGGCGGCGCCCTCACCCTTCCGGCAGATACCTTTTCCCTCAGGACCCCGCACTCACCAGCACAGGTCTGAGTCAGGGCCAGGTTTGATGTGAGCAGCTGGAGGAGGGCGCGGGGCTCTGCGGACCCCATCCTCAGGAGAGGGGAACTTGATGGAAGGGAACTTGATAATTCGGAATGGAAACTGAAATTTCTGTAACGTACCTCCCGAGTTGGGCTGGCTCTGCTAGCACCAATGGGAGTGAGAGGCGGCGTTGCGTCATCTGTTTCTAGGCAGCAGGTCTTGACACAGTTTGGGAGACTGAAAAAGGAAACTCCAGGGAGGCGGGGATTCGCCAAGGCTGGGCTTCCCCACGCAGACACCGCCATAGTGACTGAAACGCTTACTGGGCCCCCACTCCACCCTGTCCATCTGCACCCAGAGCTTCTTATCCCGTGGGCTCCCTCACTCCTAGGGTAGGGACTAAACAGCGGTTCTCAAATATTTTTGGTGTAAAAATTCTGTGTTCTATTGTTCGTTAATAAGAACCAGAAAGCATGTGAAACTGATTAATAGCTAATTTAGGGTAGATTCTTTTATTTTTATAAATGTCAAACAGCAGTGCATATGAAGTAAGTGATACAGCTACACAGAACTTTAAGAGCAGGTTGTTCTTTTGAAAAAATAGGTTCCTAGTGAATGGAAGGCATGACAGAAATGTGTATTCATTCAGATGCTGTCTATGTGATGTTTAACACACTTTCAAAGCTTCATGGTGACCCAAGTGTGAGTGCCTTTCTTTATGAATTTTAGTTTACATTTTTAAAATAATTTTTAGAAAAAGAAAAAAAAAAGAAAAAAATTCTGTGTTCTAGCCAGGCGTGGTGGTGCACTCCTTTAATCCCATCATTGGGAGGCAGAGGCAGGCAGATCTCTGCGAGTTCAAGGCCAGCCTGGTCTACAGAGCAAGCTCCAGGCCAGCTTGAGACTAAAGGGAGAACTTGTCTCAAAAATTACCCCCACACACACCAAAAAAATCTGCGTTCTTATGAAGGATGAAGGTGATTTTTTAAACGTGGGTTATATCTTTCTATATGCTTTTTTATTTGACACAGGGTCTCACCATATACCTCCCTCTGGTCTGGATTCAGATCAGACTGCCCTGGAACTCACAGAAATCCTCCTGCCTCTGCCTCTCAAGTGCCGGTATTTAAAGGCATGACAAGCCTTATATCTGTCAATATTTATCATAGAAGAAATTGAAACTTTTTATGGGCAATTATAAAATTAAAAAGAAACCTAGTTAGGAATCCTGACACAGGAGGGACTATTCGCCACTGGGTGACAAGACACTAGGCTACAAAATGACAAGAGCATTGACTCCAGACCTGACCCAAGTAATCTGAGAGCCAATGAGGAGACTGTGGAGGCAATAGATGGTTCTGTAAGAAAGGAAATAAAGGATTAAAAGGAAGGCCAGGCTTACTTGCTGGTCCTGAAGAAGACAGTCCAACACCCCTCTGTGAATAGCAGTGTTCAAGCTGACCAGCTGTGTCACATTCTAAACCAGCTGTGAACATCTGCATGTTTGTCTCCTTTTTTAAATTTTAATTAGTTAATTAATTAATTAATTAATTAATGTGGATAGGTGTATTGCCTGCATATGTGTAAGTGCACCTCACAGGTTTGCCCCGGGAGGTCAGCAGAGAGCACTGGATTCCCCAGAACTGGTTTTTAGTTACCACGGGGATACTGGGAATCAAACTCAGGTCCTCTGCATAAGCAGAGTCAGTAACACAGGTCCACCTCCTGACTGTGGCCCTACAGGAAAGGAGGGCAGGGACTTCAAAAGCAATAGGAGTGGTGTAAAGCCCAAAGTAGCCATCATTACCAAGACTAGTTCCCCATCTCTACTCAAAAGGGGACCCTGATTTCTAAGTCAAACTGTTTGCCTTAAGTCTGGGCCAGTTTGTTATCACTTTTCTTGTTGCTGTGACTCAAGGAAAGAAGGCCCATGGTTGGAGGTTACAGTCCGTCACGGCAGGGGAGTCACACGCAGGAGCTGTGGGCAGCCGCTCACACTGGATCCACTCAAGCAGCGGAGAGCAGAGCACTGTGCTCAGCTCCTGCCCACCTTTCACTCAGTCCAGGGCCAGAGCAGGCAGGGTGCTGCCTCCGAGGTTGTGTCTGCCACCCCAGCCGACCTACTCAAGGTCATCCCCACTGGTCTGCTCAGAGCCTGCCGCTCTAGATCTTGCCAGGTGGATAATCAGTATTACATCACTGTCTGCAGTCGGGTAGGTTTTCTCCTTTAAAAAAACGGGTCCACACACCCACATTTGGGATTCTTCTGTCTTTATATTTAAATGTAAAACATTACTGAACTTGGAGTTACAAATGGACGGCGAAGCAATGAGAAATTCTTAGGTCAGTGCCTCTACCATTTGATGTTGTGAGCTTCGTGTTCATGGAGGCTGTGGGACCCCAGCAAGGGGAGGAGTGTGTGAGGGACCAGCGCACAAACCTCCTCTCCCCTCACTGCCACGTCTATAAACAGCTGATTGTATCTTAACAAATAAGAGCTTTCCACAGAGGGACCAGAACCCTAACCTAACCAAAGTCAGGCCTGCCTGTTGAGGTACGTTGAAGAAATGTCCTTTTCCTCTTGCACAAATGTATGGGCTCTATGGGAACAGCGTCTCCTAGTGGACAAGGTCCCTGAGGACAGGGAAGCAGTGGCCTCCCTAGCCTCTCCCCCTGTGACACACCTGAAAGTTTTAGTATAAGGAAAATGCAGGGGAAGATGCGGAGTTTCAGACGTTGACTCCTGTGTCCTGACAGAAGAAACAAGATTAACTGGTTATAAGGACTAAAAAAGACCTTGAGCACCCCTTTGCGTTATGGTGGGGACAGTTAGGACAACCGGGCAGGGGCTGAGCTGGGGCAGGAGGAAGCACTAGGAGGGGCCTCGAGCTGTCCACGCAGGCTCACCTGGAAGGGGCGTCACCAGTGTCCTCAGCAACACTGCAAAGGGGTCTCAACTGGCAGGAGGGCGATGGTCCTCAACAGCCTGAGTATTCCCCTGGTGGACGTCTGGGGAAGCAGGTGCTAGGGCTCTCATTGGTGACAGCAGCAGAAAGGACACTGGTACTGCAGGTCCGTGGAGCCCAGGGTATGGGCATCGTCTACACCCCACGAGCTCCTGGTGAGGTTGTGAATCTGGTGCCACTGGCTTAGGTTTTCCGTGGACGACTTCTGTGTCCTTGAGCCCACCCTCCTCCCACTTGACTTTGATGTTCAAGGAGACAAGGCAGCTCACAGCATTGCAGTTCCCAGAACTGGGCTTAGGACCGAAGACTGCATCACTGTGTCACACACACGATGCCAGACGCTCTCTCAGGCAGATGCTTCACAAGGTCTGGCTGGAACTCCCACTGGGCAGCCATGACCTTGGCTTCTGTCCCGTCTTTTTGATTCTGTCACATGAGGTGGCCTGGCAGTGAGCCTCCGTGACCTCCCTGCCACAGGCTCTGCTCCCGTGACACAGTAATGCTGACCTCGGAGCACGGGGAAGCCTTTGGCAGCCAAGCAAGGTGCCCATCCTCCCCAGGAGAGTTCCTGCTGCACTCTGCACCGGTGCTGGCTGCTCTCCACGTTCACTGTCCATGCACACGTGTCCTCAGTTGGTCTCAGACACTTCTGGTCATCCTTGGAAACTTCCCAGGGCTCAGCATGCTGGGGTCTTTGCAGAAGGGGTCCTGGATTGTGGTGGCAGAGGTGAGACACCTGCATTGTTGGGAACTTCAGGCTGAAAAGTGCTAGAGCCATCAGACTCATCTGGAATAACCTGCTACACTCCCGGCCTCACAGTCCAGGGTTCAGGTCTTAGCCTAGTACTCCAGTTCCGTCAGTCCAGACACACGCAGCTTCCATGTTCTCACCCTGAGGCTCAATGCCTCCTTGAAATGGGAGCTTGCTGAGGGGACCCTGGTGGAAGGTGTTCTGGGTGGGGGCAGGTGCGGGCAGTGAGGAGAGCAGAGTAGATCCCTGAGCATCTCCAGCATTCTTCTCAACTCCTGTTCTTGGGTCTCAAAATTATTTTTTTCAAATAATTAACTTAGAATATTAACCTATTGCATGTTATCAGAAATGTTTTTCTGAGCAATAACTATTTTCCAAAATAAGATAATACAGTGTAAAAAGTGGACTTTTGTCTTTTTGAGACAGGGTCTCCCCATAGCCCCAGCTGGCCTGGAACTCACTCTATAGACCAGGCTGGCCTTGAACTCACAGAGATCTGCCTGTCTCTGCCTCCTGAGTGCTAGGATTAAAGGTATGCGCCACCACACCCCGCTTAAACATGGTTCTTAGCCACCATGTGGGTGCTGGAAATTGAACCCAGGTCCTCTGTGAGAGCAGTCAGTGTTCTTAAACGCTGAGCCATCTCTCCAGCCCCAAGAGTGGATCTTTTTATACTTATATTATTCCAGGTCCTTTTCTTGTCCATTTTATTAGAAGTCCACTGATTTTGGCATCTACTTCTGCACTGAACCTATTCTTCTGATTGACGTATATGGAAAAAACCTGCTGCTTTGCATCGTACATAAGAGGTGTTATGTTAACAATGTTTTGTTTTTTTTTTTTAAGATGAGACAGGAAAATGGCCTGAATTGTTCAAGACCAGCTATAGGAGCTAGGTATGTGAGTCTCTCCGGTAAAGAAATATGAGACACCGGGCTGAGAGAAAGATAGGGCCTAGCGTGTAACGAGCGCCGAATATCTCTCTTGCAGAGGACCCAGGTTCGATCCCCAGCACGCCACATGGCGGCTGAGACACCATCTTGTAAACTCCAATTCCAGGAGAACTACCAGATTCCCAGGGTGAATCGACCACCTCTTCTGACCTCTCGCTGGCATTACGCACGACAGGAGCTGTGCACAGACTCTCGCCATGCACAGGACAGTACATTCATGCACATACAGAAATAAATAAAATTAATAAAAAAAATTTAAAAAAGAAAAAGAAAAAGAAATAAAACACCAAGTCCAGCATTGTTTCAACAAGTTATATAGATCTTCCAGTATCTAATTACTAATTATATTCAAATCCCCTCTCAGTAAGTAACAGTAAGTTACCAGAGTTTCCATGAGAAGGTGTTTGAGTTGGGATGCTCACAGTGGTGGGTGTAGGGTCTCCACACTCTAACTTTCCCTGAGCGCTGATGGTGCTGTCCATAAATTTGGTCTGGTCTCATTAGTGAGAATGTGCCAGTCACATAGCCAGCTCTTCACAGTTTCTCTATTATTAACTTTGTCAACTGAAAATGATATTTCATTAAAAAGACATTAGCATCCCCCCAAAAAAAACCTGGCTGAGAGATCGCCTGAGGCCAGATCCTCAAATGACCTTGAAAAACCAAAAAACCTTGGTTAATCTGGGCTAACTGGTGGCCTTAAGCATGCCAAAGGAAAGCACATACCAGAAATAAATAATCAGTAAGAACCGAGAAGAAACTGTAACTGCGCAGACATAAAACTTGAGATCTTTAGTAAAAAAGACAAAAGAGCCAGGCATGGTGGTGTATTCGCCTTGTACGTCCCAGCACTTGGGAAGGCAGAGGCAGGTGGATCTCTGTAAGTTCAAGGCCAGCGCGTGGTCTACATAGTGAGCACCAAGGGCCAGCTGGGACTAAAGGGTAAGCCTTTGTGTCAAAAAGACCAAAAAAAAAAAAAAAAACAGGAGAGAGCACTGTTTGTTTGGCCTGTCTTCAAATTTTTAATGGCTAAGTGCATCTACTCTGTGGCTGCCACCGCGCTTTTGGCACTCCTCAAAGACATTGGACACAGCTTTGTAACCTTCAAATATGGACTGAAGACTCATTGTCTCTCCAAGAATCCTTTCAAATAGCTTCAATGCCAGATGGGGACTACTGAGATAACCCAAGCTTGTGACTAAACAGCTAAGGGGATTTCAACCTGGTCAGAAATATAGACTGCCAATTGTTGGACTACCTGGCTATATCATGGAGGCAAGTACAGGGGAATCAAGACAGGACGGCTGCTTACTGGAAACTTCAATTGGGAGGACCATGGGAGGGAAAACCCCAATGTGGAGCAAAAGTGCAGGACTTGATGGTTGGTTTGGGATTGCCAAGGAGGATCCTTAGAGCACTTCCTTAAGGAAAACATGACATCTTTTAGGGAAAAACAAGTCCTGCCAATTCAAGTGTATGTGTATGTAATGTATATATTTATGTATATTGTGTATATANGTTTTTTTTGTCTTTCAAGAACAGGGGTCTCCCTGTACCCCCTGTAAGCCCCAGCGTGTTTTACCTGAAAACCACATCTGGGCTAAATGACCAGGCTGGACCTTTGATACCTCTCCTAGCGTGTACATCCGCCTGCGCTCTGCCTCCAAGTGTAGGATTACAGGCGTGGCGCCACCACTGCCCGGTATTTAAACATGTGTTACCAGATGTTTTGTGCGGAGACACTCAGTCTTTGAGTCTACACTATGACAACATGTGTTAAATTCTCTTGTATAAATTTTTTCACTTACATGTCTATGTGTATGTCTGTATGCCCTGTGGTTCCCACAGAGAGCATCAGATCTCCTGGAGCTGGAGCTGGAGGCCATTGTGGCCAATACCACTCTCTCACTACAGTGAGGTAAAAGGTGTTCCGCTGGGAACTGAGCTTGGGTGCTGTGGAAGAGCAGCAGTGCTCTTAACCATGGAGCCTTCTCTCAGCTTCTCAGAGGTCACTCTCTGCGTAGACTCTGAAATTCTCTCCCTCAGGAGTTCAGGCTTCTGTGCTTTGCATTAGTGAGTACAACCACCATCCCCCAAATATCGTCCCTGCCTCTCTGAGAGGTCTTGTGCAGGAATTAGCATAAGAATTTTTTTGAATTCTTATGCATTGGGAAATCAAGATCTTCGGGCTGCTCGTTGCATATCGTCATACTCGAACGGCAACGGCTACTTTGAGGAAAAGAAAATGAGAACAAGGAAAATATGGCCTGAAATGTTCAAAGACCAGCTTGGGCCTAGGGTATGTGAGTCTCTCCGTGTAAAGAAATATTAACACCGGGCTGGAGAAGATATGGCCTAGCGTGTAAGAGCGCCGTATCTGCTCTTTGCAGAGGACCCAGGGTTCGATCCCCAATGCACGCCACATGGCGGCTGAGACACCATCTTGAAACTACCAATTCGCAGTGAGAACTACCAGAGTTCCCAGGTGGAGAATCCGACCACCTCTTCTGACCTCTCGCGGCATTCGCACACAGGATGCTGTGCACAGGACTATTGCCATGCCAGGAAGTACATTCATGCACATACAGAAATAAATAAAATTAATAAAAAAATTTAAAAAAGAAAAAGAAAAGAAATAAAAACACCAAGTTCCAGCACATTGTTTCAACAAGTTATATAGATCTTCCAGTATCTAATTACTAATTATATTCAAATCCCCTCTCAGAATATATATATATATATAACTATGTATATATATGTGTGTGCATATATACTGTAGCAATACAAGTTGGAGAGAACAACAACAAAAGAACTGAAAAAAAAACTCTGGAAAGACTCAGAAAAAGATGCAGGACATGTATGGCAGAGTGCAGGGACTCAGGTGGGGTGGGGGGCATGGAAAGCGAAGTGACTCTAGATTCGATTGAGAAATGATGTATGACTTATGGAAAAAGTTTACTAACAATAAAAAAATGAAAAAAAGACATTAGTATCACACACTAAATAATTTTCCTTCATACAAGCACCATGATTTTAATAAAGCAGAAGTTCTCTGTGCGCATGTTATTCAAATTGTAAATGTTGGAATGCAGATTTAATAAAGTTAGTAATTAAAAATGTTTTATTTATTATTTTTATTTTGCCTGCATATATGTAAGTGAACCTGTGTCATGCAATGACCAAGGAGGTCAGAAGAAGGTGTTGGATCCCCTAGGACTAGGGTTACAGAGAGATGTTAGTCCCAATGTGGGTGCTGGAAATAGAACCTGGGAGTCTCTGAAAGACCAGCGAGTACTCTTAACCATTGAGCCAGCTCTCCAGCCCCTAATTTAGTAATTTCATGGTAATTGGCTTGCCTATGTGAAAGAGACCGTTTCTTCTTCCACAATTAAGACATGAAGAACACAACACAGTTTGCGCCCAAAGCCTCTATTCTCACTACGTTTTCTTTAGTGAAAACGATGTCTTCCCACTCAGCTCGATCTTCCATCTTGCAAAACTTGCCTAGTGCACTGAGCACAGCTGGGCTCCAGGTGGCTGACAGTGCTGCTCGTGACTAAATGCAAGGAAGCTCCCATGCTGGGCAGCAGCACTGAGAACGGGCTGCTCCTGCCCTCCTGGCATTGGCTGGTTGACCATGGTGCTCCTGGAGGTGAAGTAGACAGGAACTGCCTGACTATATGCAGAACACTTCTACATCAAGAGCAGAAAATCTACCTGGACTCAGGAAAACACAGTCATGGCCCTTATCAGTCCCAAGACAGGAGCCAGTTTTCACATCTGGAGCCCCTGGAATGAAGGAGGTCAGTTCCCTGAAGGTCCAGCTCTGTGCTACACATTGGCACTGCTAGTCTTTTGCAGCCATCCTCTAAGGAGCTCTGTGCCATCAGCAGGGCAGCAAGGAGTAATCACACCTTCAGTGAGCACTGGACACTGGTTGTAACTGACCTTAATTCCCAGAGACTGGGAATATCACAGAGCCTACCAGTCAGAGTGGGAACATCTGTAGTGAGTGGACACACAGGGTTCCACACCCATGTGTGTTCTTTCCTTGGATCTAAAGGGTACAATTCAAATTAACCATCTCAGCCCCAGATGTAATCTCCAGATGGCTTCCTTGATACTGGGATTGGGTTGTTATGGTAGAAAGACCACGTGGAAGCCAACAAATCTGTCTCTAAGAAGTGCTACTGCATTTCTGCATGGATGGTAGAGTCTGGATCTGGCCATATACAGCACAGGGCAGCCCCTCTGTCCCATCCCTTTCAGCTTACCTATGTCCTGCCACAGACAGGGAACAGCCGGGGACCCTGGGCTCCACCCTCACAGGGGATCAAAGATCATGGCGAGCAGAACGGAAGTTTCTAGGATTCTTGCAGAGGATCAGAGATAGTTTATCCTGCAGAAAAAGAGGAGCAGCCTCAGCCCAGGACACAGATCCAGCTTACCCCAGGTTCCATGATCCAACAGGGCAGCAGTTTCATGAAGCTGTTACAGGAACAGAGCAAAGAAAATCATAAATCAAGACCCCTTTGGGCCGTGAGATGCCCAGCGCATAGAAGCACTTGCAGCACAAGCCTGACAGCCTGGTCCACAGCTGGAATCCACAGGAAAGGAAAGAAGTCCTGGACATTGTCCTCTGACCTCCACACCTCACCATGCAGGTGCGTTTCCCTGCCCCAACATCATAGACACATATACGACTACATATAAAGATAAACAAAATTGGGGCAGGATAGGTGGCTCAGTGGTGAAGAGCACTGGCTGCTCTTGCAGAGGACCCTGGCTTGACTCCCAGCACCCACAGGGCAGCTAACAACCATCTGCAACTCCAGGTCCAGGGGAATCTGATGCCCTCTTCTGACCTCCAGAGGCATTGCATGACATGGGTGCTCTCACATGCAGTCAATAGACTCATACACTTAAAATAAAAATAATAAATAAAGCTGAGCATGGCAGCACATGCCTTTAATCCCAGCTCTCGGGAGGCAGAGGCAGGAAGATCTCTGTGAGCTCAAGGCCAGCCTGGTCTACAGAGTAAGTTCCGGGCCATCTGGGGCTATAGGGAGACCCCGTCTCCTAAATATCAAGTACTACTACTACTACTAATAATAATGATATTAAAAAATTAGGGGCTGGAGAGATGGCTCAGTGGTTAAGAGCACCGGCTGTTCTTGCAGAAGACTCAGGTTCGAATCCCAGCACCCACATGGCAGCTAACAACCACCCATAACTCCAGTTCCAAAAGATCTAATGCCCTCTTCTGTCCTCCGTGGACACTGCATGACACAGGGGCACTTAAACACATGCAGGCATAACACTCACACACATAAAAATAAACAAACAATAAATATTAAAAATTAACACCATAAACAGAATCGAGTCCATTTCAAGGCACTGGGTCTCTTTCTGCGCAGCGGCCACTGCACCTTTGGTGTCCTCGTCACTTCTCAAAGATTGAGGATCATTAACATGGTATGACCCTCCCATGGTGCTCTCCAGCACAAATTTGTCTCCTCAATGTCCCCAGTCTTGTCAGTCCCTCTAAGAAACACCCGCCTCACCTGCATCTCTAGACGTGAGCTGCATTCAGCATCTGCTGCTGAGTGTTTCCCATGTCCCTCCTGGTACAATCCCTATCCATCCTGTCTTCTAATGGGTGCTCTCCCTCTTCCTCTGTACGGTCTGCAGCCCCAGGTGCTGCCCTGACTTCTCTTTCCCACACCCAGCTTTACTCCATGAAGGACAGCTGTGAAGTCCATCTGCAGAGTGGATCCCGGATGCTGTCACCTCCCCATCTCCAGTGCTCACAGCAGAGAAGGGGCCATTGTCTGCGGCAGGGGCAGGACATGGTTCCCACAGGTCCTAATGCCTGGCTCCGTCCTTTCTCTAGGCTCAGAGCTCAGCACTATGAGTTCTACACCACCCGGTTTCAGCTTCTGCCCTTGTCCTCTTCTGCTCAGCCCTCTCCTGACTCCTGTCACTGTGAGGAGAGCTCTGACCTTCCAGCCCCCTCCAGGCCTCTCCTCCTCTCTGTGACTCTGCTCCAGGAAGCAGCTTCCTTGTTCCTCCAGAACAAGGAAGCAGCTTCCTTGTTCCTCCAGAACACGCAGACATGCTCCTGCCTCAGTGCATCTGCCCTGCAGGATCCACAGCCTGGAAAGACCTTGATCCAGATGCCCCAGGGAAGATTCTTACAAGCTTCAAATATTTTCCACAGGTCTCCATCTCAATGAGGCCATGAAAGGAGGGCAGGAGATGAGGCGTCTGAAACTCCTCTCTTCAACCCAGTCTCCAGGCTTCAGGGCCTTGTGTTTATAGAGACAATGAAAGGAAGGAGACCTCCTATTGCTGTCTCACCCAGAGACCCCGAAGGAGGGCGAGACCAGGACCATCTGTCGCACATGACACCACATCTGACTGTTTTTTATTATTTTTTTTAATATTTTATGTATTGGTTGTAAAATGAATGTACTGTCCTGCATGTATGTTGGTGCAACCATGTGAGAGGTCAGAAGAGGGTGTGGATTCCCCTGGAACTGGAGTTAAAGGCATTCTCAGCTGCCATGGTGAGGGCTGGGGATCGAAACCCGGGTCCTCTGCAAGAGCATCGGCCTCTTAACTACTAGGCCATCTCTCCAGCCCCAGCAAGCCTCCTTTCTATGAGAGGCCATTTCCCAGCTCTTCTCTCTTGCCCTCAATGAAACTGGATCCCAGACTGTGGATTATTGCACATGCTAATCTGGACTCCATGTCCTTGAGCCTTGCCCCTGAATGGCACCCTGAAATCTGACCCAGGTTCTGGGTCCAGGGCACAGAGAACTGCTCAGGTGTCACACTCCATGCAGATGAGCCTAGGTCCCCAATGAGGCAGCCCCATCACTGTGACCTGGGACCGACAACATAACATCAGCTCTACACCTGGAGACCTGGGTCTGAGTCAGCACTCCGCCAAGAGAGGCTTGGGGAGCATGGTGTCGGGCATTTGTACGGATTTCTCAGGCGACTTGTTAGGGAGCTTGGGCATCCATTTGGCTGCACATTTAAGGAAGCTCGCGTTCACCCTGATAATTCCTGAGGAAGACTGACGACCCCAGGTGAGCCGGCGCTGGTTCCCACCACCTGCCTCACATCTCTGCCTTGGATGTTTTGGGCAAAACATTGATCAATTCTGTAGGATCTGGAGAACATACCTCAGTTTAGGTGACCCAACCAGCTGCACCCCGTATATTGCGTAATCCCTACACTCCCAACCCCCATTCCGCCTCACAAGGCGCGTGATAGTAAATGCTCCTGACTTTTGGGACTCTGTAGGAGCCTGGGGTGGATGTCTCGTGCTGGCCATGCCCATCCCCCTGTACCTGGACCCAAGGCTCCTCCCTGCCCTCTTAAATATAGATGAAGGAATGTCTTCAGTCACCCGTCACCACTCACAGCCACATTTCATGTGGAAGACACTTTCCTCTCACCCCCTTCATCCCTGCTGTACCTGCTGCCCAGGCTGAAATACCTCCCTCCTCCCCTGTCCTCCAGGAAAGGATACACAGCCCCTGAGCAGTGGCCCAGAGAGAGTCTGCAATGGTGTTTCAGGCGATAAGAAGACCCACAGACCAGGTGTGAGGAGGGAGAAGCTGCACAGAGGGGCACAGTTGAGAGGACGTGGGGAACGATAGAAGGAAGGCTGTTGCTCACGCATCGCTTCCTTTATCCTTCCCCGGAACCATCCTCCCACAGGCCACATCATGGACAGCAGCAGGTAAGGGGAGTCATAAGGAAAGAAAGTAAAACTGCATTTTCCCATTGGTGCCTTGCTGGTCAGAACTGTGGTGCTCAGAATATAAACCTCAGAATTCCCTTGATTTCCAAACACAATTACCAAAATAAAGATTATTCACCTTGACTCAATATGAACATCTGTACTAAAGTTTCCCAGTGGGACACAACGATGTTCTTTACAGACATTTTTTCCAGTCCTGGACGTGATGACAGATGCACACCTGTGTTCCATTCTCTCCCTGAACCTAGAACATTCCTCAGCCAACTTCCGTCTGTAATGTCTTGGTACTTCTTAGAGACAGGCAGTTTATTTTACAGACAGTTCTTCACTCAGCCTTATCTGACCTTATGGTGAGATTCAAATGATGCATTTTGGGCAGGAAGATGACAGAGTGATGCTTTCCTTCTCAGAGCATCCTCCAGAGGCTGTGGTATCTTATGCACCAGGATGGATGTGCCACCTTTGTACGTAAACTGTTGAGCCAAAAAAAGTATTCAAAAAGACATTTTCAGGGCTGATGGCTGGTAAGGACCTGTGGATAGTCACTTTTCAACTTCCTGGTACAACCTGTCCCTCAGCCAGCCCCTTCACTCCTGACTCAGTGAAGCTCTCATGGTTCGCAGCACCAGTTTATGCCCCCATGTTGGCAGTGAGCAGTCATTGTAAGCTCATTGTCCTCTACAATTACATAAATCTCGGGACTCAACACTAAAAAGATCCTTCCCCCCAATTTATTTACCGTTGCGCCCACACAATAAGGGAGTGTACTCATGGATTCTGACTCCATTCAGTGGGTGATTAGGACTGTCCTCTGTTCTGATCCTTCATTTATTGTTGCTGCAAATATGATGGACATTTCTGGAGCCTTCATGTTTGTGGTGTCCTGTTGTGAAAGAGGGACAGGAGGGCTGGAAGAATGCTCAGTGTTGAGAGTGCTTCCCATTCTCCAGAGGAGCGGAGACCAGTCCTGGCACTCCTCACAACCACCCGGAAGTCCTGCTGCATGAGATCCAACTTCTCCTCTGACCTGAGCACCCACAGTGTGCACAGCACACAGCATGCACCATCACCACACACACCAACACACACGCACCACAATCAAAAAACTTTCTTAGAAAAAAGGAGAAGAAACCTCTGTGCTGGGTTCTCCTGTGGTCTTCTATACAGACCTCAGAGCCAGGTGACCCCATCCACCCATCACACAATGCCATGCCATCCAAAAGAGATGGAGAGAATAGGAAAGAAAACACAATTTAAGAATAATATTTAGGGGCTGAAAGATGGCGCAGTGTTAAGAGCACTGCTCTTTGCAGATACCCGTTCTGATATCCCAGCACCCAAATATTGGCTAAAAATCTTAAGCCTGATGTGTGGCACACACCACTTATCCAGCACTTGAGAGGCAGCGATATCTCTATGAGTTTCAGGCCACCGTCGATAGGCTAGTTTCCAGGCCAGCTGGGCGACAGGAAACCTTTCTCAAAACAAAAACAAAAACTAAAGCTAACAAGAAAAGAATAATTTTAAATAAAAACTTGACTGGAGATTTGTTTTAAGAAAGTTTTGAATTCAATAGAATAGACACATATTATTATCGTATGAAAAGCAGCTCCAAAACACGAGAAAGCATACCCTGAAGACAAACGTGAGAAAATGAATTCATCACACTGAGTCAGTGACAGACAGTCCTGAGTTTCAGTCTCCAAGCAAAGCCAGGCACAAGTAGATGCTGAAGAAGACATGGCTTTGGCTCTGGAGTGCCTGCTTAAACGTCAGAATCGATATCCAGGGAATATTTCCAGAGGGAACAGAGAAAAAAAAAATTTCAGATAATATAATAGCAAGATAAAAAATCTGGGACAAAGAAAACACTGTAGACAGCAAACACTAAGGGAATTAGTTTGAAAGAATCCTTACAGGGGGAAGGTAGGGATGAACAACAAGGACAGTGTCACATCTGCCTGAAGCTCATTATCAACCCAGGCCTTTCTTGATCTCACAGGAGATCTTGCCTCCTCTGCTTCCTGAATTCGGGGACTAAATAGGCCTGTGCCCCCCACACTGCCTTTAATTGGTTCTTCCAATGTTACTGAGGGCTTGTGGCTGGACTTGGCTTGTTAGGACTGTCAGAGCACCAGACTCTCCTTCTAAACCCATAGAGAGAGAAAAGAGTACACAGGGCAGAGCAAAGGGGAAAGTGGTACAGAGTAGGCTCCTGGACCTCTGCACCTGCCAGCCCAAATGATTAGCTCTCCTCTGAGTTCTCTTCTTGCAATCCTCTTATAGATGTCGGAACAAAACCTGGCATTGCACCTACTAATTAGATGGTGAAAGCCCAGGATGGGCAGATGAGGTGGCACTTAACTGGAATACCCAGGGAAGATCCAGTGAGGAGGGTTACACCAGGAGGACAGGGAACCTGCTCAAGAGATGCCCCTTGCTGGCGTCACATCAAGCCCCCCCCCCACACTGGTCCCGCTCCCTCCAGGGAACTTGCTGAAATGCGACTCCCCACTTGGCCTCAGATGTCCCCCTTGGTCAGGCAAGTGTTGAAGCAAGCCACTCTGTCACCTGACCATGAAAGGAGGGAAAAATGAGATGGCCCTGAATGGTCTGCACGTTCAGATCAGACCTGACGGACCGTTCGTCCCCACTCTCCACCAATCCTGATGATCCTGGAGTCCAGAGCTGGTTCTCAGCAGAGGCTCGCGGCTTCTCTGTTCTTGAGTCACTGAACGAAGTTCCATCTCCTCCAGCCGCTCTGTCTCCCCAGTCTCTGGCTCCATCCAGGGGCAGCAGAATCACATCATTTCTTGGCTCCATTACCGTTCCTCCTGAGCTCTCCCTCCCACAGTCTCTCAGCAGCTCTCAAAGTCCAAGTATCATTATTATATAGTCCAGAATTTTGCCCAGCACAAACTTTCACTCTCCAGTTCCCTTCCTCATGTGTTCCCATGAGAACCCGCCGCCTTTCCTGAAGCTCCAGCAGACCTCCCAGCTCAAAATCTCCGGAAGAGCAACTTAAACATCAGGAGCCTGGGATGAGAGGCCTGCTCTAACATCTTAAAGTGATCACAACAATTTTATGTAATGCCTTCATCCAACGGAGGCTAAAAGCATGGAGTGAAGTACAGTTTTCATGAATTTGATTCACCCAGTTCTCTGAGACCAACTCTTCCTCAATGCAAACACACAGCACACAAGAGGGGTTGCCACCCAGATCAGCAAGGAGGGCACAGACCCAGAGAGGTCTCTTTTCCTCCCATGAGGAAGAAGGGAGGGAGGGAAACAGGCTAAAAAATTCTTGCAGAAACATAACAGAGCCCCAAAGCTGCTCCAGACTGCTCTCCCTCACCCCTTGGAGGCAAGCACCTATAATGCACCCCTGGAAGCCATGCAGCACCCCAACTGATCCAGGTGCCAGACCCCAAGATTGGTCTCTAGCAGAGACAGAAAGGTTGCCACGTGGGCACTCCAGAGATATCAGGAATTTCCCAAGCTCAAAAGACCTCCTCCCAAGCCAGACCAGGATTCCTGACTAACTGCTGATGCAAATTTTACTAGCTAGTAATTGGCAGTTTATCTCTGGTCCTTTGAGATAGAGTTTCTGTGTAGCAGCTCAATGGAAACTCACCAAACAAGACCAAATGGACTTACCTTGAGCTCAAGA
Source organism: Rhizomys pruinosus (assembly GCA_009823505.1). Taxonomy (NCBI): domain Eukaryota; kingdom Metazoa; phylum Chordata; class Mammalia; order Rodentia; family Spalacidae; genus Rhizomys; species Rhizomys pruinosus. The sequence continues at coordinate 60,509 of VZQC01001717.1, read as the reverse complement.
ACTGCCTGCCTCAGCCTCCCAAGGACTGGAATTAAAGGTGTGTGCCAAGAATTCATTCCCAGTCCCAAAGGCTAGTTGATATGTTAAATCCTGGATACAACCACCCAGAGAATCTGTCCTGCAGAGGTCTCCAAAAAGTAGATAATTCCAAAGCAAGCAAGTTACCTCACACAGTCCTTTTGAAAGCTGACACAAACCAAAATGTCATCTTAGAAAATAGTATCCTTAAAAGTCAACTCAGAGGCTAATTCCTATAAAAAATTACCACCTCTTGTTAAGCATTTGATAGACTCAGAGACAATAAATTTAGAGATGTCTACAGTATCCAAATTTAAGGCCTTTAAATGCATTTTTAAATATCCATATTTTAATGTTTGCACATGCATATCTAGTCTGGCATGCCAAAATGAATCGTTCTGTGCACATAAAGGATTGAAACTTGAAGTGGCCACCTTGTTTGAGAGAACCAACATGACTGAATTACAAACACACACAAAAACTTAGAAGCATGCTTAGACACACGGAAGAACAGTTACCATAAACACAAGACATAGAAGAAGAGAGGAAACACTGCGCACATGGAGCCGAGGGGCTGTCAGTCCCGGAACCAAAAATCCAGACCTCTTGCCCAGATTCCAGATTGCTGAGGTGAACACTGTGTTCACACTCTACCAGTGGAGAGTTGGGGTGTCCCCCATGTCTGCTCAAGGAGCAATACTGCATCCAGTTTCTCCTAACCAAGTGCCCCAGACCAGAAACTTGAGTTTAATCAAAACCAAAGTGAAAGTAAAAAGAAAAAAATTGAGCTCTTTCTTACCCAAAAGACACAGCCAGTTGAACAAGATGTCTCTAGTCCCTCTGATGGGAGAGAGATCCGTGGGCCCCCCCTCCAAGGGTATATTGGTGGGGGGTGAATGAGTATCCCTAGCAGGGGCAGCTGGAGGGAGTTTGGGGGGGTTGAGATGGGAGGTAACCTTTCTCATCCAGGTTATTTTCAATGAGGGCAGAAAATAGGAAGGGAGGAGAGGGGTGTGTGTGGGGTTGGGGGGCCGGGTGCTCACCCTAGCGTGGGCGAAAGAGCAAAGAACACAGAGGGAGGCCTACTCACCAATCAAGGAAGGGGGTGCCTCACCAGCACCGGGGACCGGAAAAACCAAGTTGGGCACCAGATGTTGTCAATCCCCTGGGCCTGCTGGGGAATTTCGTGGTCCAACCGTGAATGAAAGGGGGTGAGAGGCACAGAGTCAGGATGCAGACCCTGGGAGCCAGGTGAATGCAGGCAGGAGGTGAGCTGCCGTGGACTATGGGGGTGAGGTTAGAGTTTATGTACAGTTTGCATTCCACTCTCCTCTTAGTGCAGTCATCGTGCCGCCTTGTGATTGGCCCAGGTCTGCAACTCAGCTGCTTGTATGGTTCACCTGCCTAGGGCAGGTTAGGTTGATGAGGGACAAGCTCTGCGCAGGCACACTGTGTAATTCTCAGCATACAGGCTACCACAGTGATGCCCACACCAGCCTGGAAGTACTCAGGATCTTGCCATTTAACACTAATAAGGACACTAAAGTTCACACAGAGAGTGCAGCATTTAGGAAGATGCGTGAGCCCTGAGCTCAGCTATAGCCATCAGCCACTAGCCTCCCTGTACCCCTCCGCAACCCCTGGAGCATTTAAAAATATTTATTGTTCGTGTATACATGATATGTGTGTATGTGTATGTATACACATTTGTGTAAGCATGTCATGTCAAGCATATGGAGGCCAGAGAACGACTCTGTCAATTAGGTTCTTTCTTTCTGCTTTTATTTGGTTCCAGGGATTGAACTCTTGTTGTCAGGTTCGCACAGCAAGCTCTGTTTTTTTTTTTTTTTAATTTTTATTTATTGTTTATGTGTATGAATGTACTGTCTGCATGTAAGTTTGTGCAATGCCATGGAGGTCAGAAGAGGGTGTTGGATTCCCCTGGAACTGGAGTTAAAGGCCATTCTCAGCTGCCATGTGAGTGCTGGGGATCGAACCCAGATCCTCTGCAAGAGCAGTCGGCATTCTTATCTACTAGGCCATCTCTCCAGCCCCAGCAAGCTCCTTTCTATGCTGAGCCATTTCTCCAGCTCTTTTCTTGGCCCTTCATGAACTGGATCCCAGACTGTGGATTATTTCACATGCTAATCACTGGACTCCATGTCCTTGTAGCCTTGCCCCTGAATGGCACCCTGAGATCTGACCCAGGGTTCTGGGTCCCAGGGCACAGAGAACTGCTCAGGGTCACACTCCATGCAGATGAGCCTAGGTCCCCAATGAGGCAGCCCCAATGCACTGTGACCTGGGACCGACAACAGAACATCAGCTCTGACACCTGGAGACCTGGGTCTGAGTCAGCACTCCGCCAGAGTGAGAGGCTTGGGGAGCAGTGGTGTTCCGGGACATTTCGTTTAGGGATTTCTCAGGGCTGGGACTTGGTGTAGGGAGCTGTGGGCATTCCGTTTGGCTGCACCATTTAAGGAAGCCGGCTTCAGCCCTGATAACTTCCTGGGAGAGACTGACGACCCCCAGGGTGAGGCCGGGCGGCTGGTTTCCCACCACCTGCCTCACAGCTCTGCCTTGGATGCTTTGGGCAAAACATTGTCACATTCCTGTAGTGATCTGGAGAACACACCTCAGTTTCGGTGACCCAACCAGCTCCCTGTATATTCCGTAAATCCCTGTACACTCCCAACCCCCATTCCCGCCTCACAAGGCTTGGTGAATAGTATAAATGGTCCTGACTTTTGGGAGCTCTGTAGAGGAGCCTGGGGTGGATGTCTCGTGCTGGCCATGCCCATCCCCCTGTACCTGGACCCAAGGCCCCTCCCTGCCCTCTTAAATATAGATGAAGGAATGTCTTCAGTCACCCGTCACCACTCACAGCCACATTTCATGTGGAAGACACTTTCCTCTCACCCCCTTCATCCCTGCTGTACCTGCTGCCCAGGCTGAAATACCTCCCTCCTCCCCTGTCCTCCAGGAAAGGATGACACAGTTCCCCTGAGCAGTGGCCCCAGGAGAGAGTCTGCATGGTGTTCAGGCTGGAGTAAGAAGGACCCACAGACCAGGGGTGGAGGAGGGAGAGCTGCACAGGGAGGGCAGCAGTGAAGGAAGCGGTGGAAGCGATGAAGGAAGGCGTTTGCTCACCATCGCTTCCTTTATCCTCCCCGGGAACCATCCTTCCCACAGGCCACATCATGGACTGGGCAGCAGGAAGGGGAGGTCATGAAGGGAAAGAAAGTAAACGCATTTTCCCATTGGTGGCCTTGCTGGTCAGAACTGTGGTCTCAGAATAAAACCTCAGAATTCCCTTGATTTCCAACACAATTACCAAAATAAAGATTATTCACCTTGACTCAATATGAACATCTGTACTAAAGTTTCCCAGTGGGACACAACGATGTTCTTTACAGACATTTTTTCCAGTCCTGGACGTGATACAGATGCACACCTGTGTTCCATTCTCTCCCTGAACCTAGAACATTCCTCAGCCAACTTCCGTCTGTAATGTCTTGGTACTTCTTAGAGACAGGCAGTTTATTTTACAGACAGTTCTTCATCTCAGCCTTATCTGACCTTATGGTGAGATTCAAATGATACATTTTGGGCAGGAAGATGACAGAGTGATGCTTTCCTTCTCAGAGCATCCTCCAGAGGCTGTGGTATCTTATGCACCAGGATGGATGGGGCCACTTTGGTGACTTGGTTAACACTTTGAGGCCCAGTTATGTCCTCCTCAGGGCACCATTTTTCAGGGCTGAGTGGCTGGTAAGGACCTTGTGGATAGTCACTTTGCAACTGTCCTGGTACTAACCTGTCCCTCAGCAGCCCCTCACTGCCTGACTCAGTGGAGCTCTCATGGTTCTGCAGCACCAGTTTATGCCCCCATGTTGGCAGAGCAGTCATTGTGAAGCTCATTGTTCCTCTACAATTATAATCTGGGACTCAACACTAAAGAAGAGTCCTTCCTTTCCCTCAATTTATTTACGTGTGCGCCCACACAATAAGGAGTGTACTCATGGATTCTGACTCCATTCAGTGGGTGTATTAGGACTGGGTCCTCTGTTCTGATCCTGTCATTTTATTGTTGCTGCAAATATGATGGACATGTTCTGGAGCCTTCAGTGTTGTGGTGTCCTGTGTGTGAAAGAGGGACAAGGAGGGGCTGGAGAGATGGCTCAGTGGTTGAGAGTGCTTCCCATTCTCCAGAGGAGCGGAGACCAGTCCTGGCACTCCTCACAACCACCCGGAAGTCCTGCTGCATGAGATCCAACTTCTCCTCTGACCTGAGCACCCACAGGTGTGCACATGCACACATGCATGCACACACACACACACACACACACACGCACACACACATCATAAAAACTTTTTCTTAGAAAAGAAGGAGAAGAAACACTCTGTGCTGGGTTCTCCTGTGGGTCTTCTATTACAGACCCTCAGAGGCCAGGTGACCCCATCCAACCCATCACACAATGGCCATTGCCATCCAAGAAGAGATGAGAGAGAATAGGAAAGAAATACACAATAAGAATAATATTTAGGGGGCTGAAGAGATGGCTCAGTGGTTAAGAGAACCAACTGCTCTTGCAGAGGACCCGGGTTCGATTCCCAGCACCCACATGGCGGCTAAGAAATGTCTTTAAGCCTGGTGTGGTGGCACACACCTTTAATCCCAGCACTTGGGAGGCAGAGGCAGGCATATCTCTATGAGTTCAAGGCCAGCCTGGTCTATAGGGCTAGTTCCAGGCCAGCTGGGGCTACAGGGAGACCTTGTCTCAAAACAAAACAAAACTAAACTAAACAAGAAAAGAATAATATTTAAATAAGAAACTTGAACTTGGAGATTTAAGAAAGTTTGAATTTCAAGTGGAATATAGACACATATGATATTATCTAGAAGGACTGCCAAGACAGGAGGAAGCATTACCTGGAGAACAACTGAGAGAAATGATTCATCACACGGAGGTCAGTGACAATGGACAGTCCTGAGTTTCCAGTCTCCAAGCAAAGCAGCACAAGATAGATGCTGAGGAAAGCATGGCTTTCTGAGTGCCTGCTAGCTCAGAATCTGATATCCAGGGACTATTTTCCAGGAGAAAAAGAGAAAAAAAATCTTTTCAGATAATATAATAGCAAGATAAAAAATCTGGGACAAAGAAAACACTGTAGACAGCAAACACTAAGGGAATTAGTTTGAAAGAATCCTTACAGGGGGAAGGTAGGGATGAACAACAAGGACAGTGTTACATCTGCCTGAAGCTCATTATGCAGACCAGGCTTGCCTTGATCTCACAGAGATCTGCCTGCCTCTGCTTCCTGAATTCTGGGACTAAAGGCATGTGCCCCCCACACCTGGCCTTTAATTTGGTTCTTCCAATTGGTTTACTGAGGGCTTGTGGTGGAACTTGGCTGTTAGGACTGTCAGGAGCACAGACTCTGCCTCTAAACCCAGTGAGAGAGAGAAAAGTAGTCTACAGGGCAGAGCAGAAGGGGGAAAGGGGTACAGGAGTAGGTCCTGGGGACCTCTGCACCTGCAGCCCAAGATTAGTCTCCTCTGAGGTGTCTCTTCTTGCAATCCTCTTTAGATGTCTGAGAACAAACCTGGCATGCACCTACTAAAGAGGTGAAAGTCCTTCAGGGATGGGCAGGATGGGGTGGGTCACTGGAACTGGATACCCAGGAAGTCCATGAGGAGGGGTACACCAGGGAGGACAGGGAACTCTGCTGCAGAGATGCCCCTGCTGCGGTCACAGTCCTCACAGCTGCCCAGCTCCCTCTCCAGGAACTTGCTGAAATGCTGACTCCTCACTTGGGCCTGCAGATGTCCCACTGGGTGCAGGAGCAAGGTGGAAGGCAGCCATCTCTGTCACCTGACCATGAAAGGAGGGAGAAAGGAGGATGGAGCTCCTGAAGGTCTGCACCTGCTTCAGAGCAGACCTGACGGCCCGTCGTCCCCACCTCTCCATCCCAATCTGTGATCCTGGAGTCCAGAGCTGGTTCCTGAGCAGAGGCTCCGGCTTCTCTGTTCTTGAGTCACTGAACGAAGTTCCATCTCCTCCAGCCGCTCTGTCTCCCCAGTCTCTGGCTCCATCCAGGGGCAGCAGAATCACATCATTTCTTGGCTCCATTTGGACCCGTTCTCTCCTGAAGCTCTCCCTCCCACAGTGCTCTCAGCAGCTCTCAAAGTCCAAGTATCATTATTATGATGTCAAATTTTTGCTCCAGCACAAACTTTCACTCTCCAGTGTCCCTTCCTCATGTGTTCCCATGAGAACCCGCCGCCTTTCCTGAAGCTCCAGCAGACCTCCCAGCTCAAAATCTCCGGAAGAGCAACTTCCATGTCCCTCCTCACGAATGGCCATGCCTGGGTCTCTATCCTCTCTGCTGATGACACCTCCGTCTTCCCCCTTCCACAGTCTGTCACCTTGGGCGCTGTCCTGACTCCTCTTTCTCACACTTGGCTTTAGTCCATGCGGAAGAGCTGCAACGTCCATCTGCAGCAGGATCGAGGCTCTCACTTTCCCATCTCCTCGGCTCCCACAGGAGGACGGAGCGGCATCTGCGGCACAACCTGGTTCTCTTGGTTTCTCACGGCCTGGCTCCCCACTTCGCTATGTTCCTGTGGGCACAGCAGCCAGACTTCCTTCCATAAGATTCTGTCACAGGAGAACTTGTGCCCTTGTCCTCTTCTGTTCAGCCGTCTCCTGACTCCTGTCACTGTGAGGAGAGCTCTGACCTTCCAGCCCCCTCCAGGCCTCTCCTCCTCTCTGTGACTCTGCTCCAGGCAGCAGCTTCCTTATTCCTCCAGAACACGCAGACATGCTCCTGCCTCAGCGCATCTGCCCTGCAGGATCCACAGCCTGGAATGAACTTGATCCAGATGCCCCAGGGAAGATTCTTACAAGCTTCAAATATTTTCCACAGGTCTCCCTCTCAATGAAGCCATGGGAGGATGGCAGGCGATCAGGTGTCTGAAACTCCTCTCTTCAACCCAGTCTCCAGGCTTCAGGGCCTTGTGTTTATAGAGACAATGAAAGGAAGGAGACCTCCTATTGCTGTCTCACCCAGAGACCCCGAAGGAGGGCGAGACCAGGACCATCTGTCGGAAAAGAACAGGCCTTGTCCTCTAGAAACCAAAACACAAGCAATACATGCAGAAGATGGGGCTGAGACCACAGCCAGGCCTGAGTGCAGGCTGAGCTGCACACGGGAGCCCTTGCTGCCATCATCCTGGACAGGACAAGGCTCCAGCCATGTCTGTGTCCCTGTGATCACAGACCCTGTCAGCATGTGGTCCTACTAAGTGACAAGGACAAAAGGGCTGAGGAGGTGACAGAGCTGAGGAATGGCCACATCAAAGCCAACATGGATTGAGTTCAGCTGGGCACAGACCTGTCCACACTGGACAGCTTCCTCCCAACCCACCTGATACACAGAATAGCAAACAGTTTCCAGAATGTTCCCAGCACTGCCATTCATTTCCACTAAGCTTCAGACATTTTCTCCTCTAATGAACCCATCAACCATTCGGATCAAGGACTGGCACAATCAAGTTCATGTTCAGATTCTTATTATCGGGGGGCGGGGGTGAGAAGCTGCAGCTCAGTGCAGCACGGAGTTGACATGGATGGAGACGTCCCGCCCTCCTGTCCTGGAGCAGGAAGGCTGGCTGTGGAAGGGACACAAGGCAGAGCAAGGACAGGGGTCCTGGTGGGCAGGGCTGGACTGGTCTCTCCAGTTCTTCACACTGCACCCATGGGAAGTCAGGAACTTTCAGATACTGTTGGCAAAAATAATTAAGGATTATTGATGTCCCAAGAGAGAAATTTAAAAATATCTCGTGTCACTCAGTTCCCATGAGGCAACTGTCTCAAGCTACAGAGCAAGTAATGAGCACATCTGAAGCATTAGGAAAAAGGCAACATTCCCAACAGCCTGCCACACACACAAAAGGTCCAGTTTTGAGAGTCCTTGTGACCTAGCCCTGTGCCTTCCCCACTGTCAATTCAGAACCTCAGGTGTCACCTTCACAATCCCTAAGAGACACATCAGGGCTTGGGCCCTGTCCCCATCTGCATAGAAGAGTTAACAAGGCACTGGAGAGGGGCTGGAGCAGAAGTTATGGGCTGGCTGACTCCCTCTCCACAGGCACCATCTCCACCCCAGGGGCCTCAAGGACCCTTCCGCTCTGCACACTGACCTGGAGCTGGAGCACAGCGCCCTCTTGTAACACCTGTCAGAAGAAAAGCTGTGAAACACCAAGGAAGTCCCGGACCCCAGGAAGTTCCCAGAATTGTGGCTGCAGAGCCAGGGGAGGGTCAAGGGGCACGCGGACAGGAGGGCCTGAGCCAACCTCTCCCGGAGGTCTGTCCTCTCAGGGACCTTCCTTCTGCTCTCTGACTGGGAATCAGGACCTTATTTTGACATTCATCAGGATGATGAATCTGTCCTTCATATTTATGCTTTGCAGTGGACAAGAGTCAGACTCAGGACCAGGCTGGACAAGGGGGTGGGGCACTGTCCGTCAAAGAGCACAGCACACTTCTAAGGGGCTAAGAAAAAGGGACCGTGCCTTTTCCCTATGTATTCTTCCTCATCCTCCTCTCCCTAGCAGTAACCACAGCTCCGATGACCACAGCTCCAAGGAGAACCAGGGCAGCCACGATGGTCAAGATGGGGATGGGGTGTGGGCCGGCTCCTGAGGCACAGGCAGGAGGCCGTAAGTCACTCAGGCAGGTACTTTTTGGGGTGGACTGTCTCAGGGGTGGCTGGAAGAGGGTCTCAACTCTGAGCCCTCTTGTGGGGGGTTCCTGTCTTGGCGGGACCACACTTTGCCTTTGCAGCGTGACCAGAGGGTTGGGTTTGGGTTTGGTCTGATCCCTCAGTGGCTTTGTGTGGGCTGGCTCCTGAGGCACAGGCAGGAGGCCATAAGTCACTCAGACAAGTACCGGGGCGCGGGCTAGGTCAGGCATACCCCCCCAATGGGAATTGGTGAGAATCCAAGTGGACTTTATTTTGGAGAACCTTCAGAACAGGAAGAGAAGAGTGACTTAGGCTTCCAATATCCAATATATAAACAAAATTGAAAGCCTGAAACCTAGACAAGTCAATACTCCATAAACAAGGAGGAGGAAAGAAAAAAAACGCATCGGGAGGAAGCAAATAACACCATCCGCTAACATAGTGAAAAGACATTTGTGATTTGAACCACAAAAGGGAAACCCACATGCCAGGGTCACGACGAAGGGACAACATGGGAAAGGCACAGGATAATCCTGCACCAGGCTCTACCAAACCTGGAAGAGATAGCTACAATGGGATCCCCTTGGAGGAGACCCAAGGAACAGAGCTTAGAGGAATAATTGCAGACCTACACAGAGAAATTAAGAAAATAAAGAATTCAGAGAACTAAAGAGAGAGTGAAAAACTCAAAAAGGACCTAGAGGGATACAATGACAAACTTCGGAAAGAACTAAAGGAACAGATTGACAAAATCCAGAAAGAACTAGAGGGAGAAAAAAAAAAAAACCGAAAGGAAGTAGAAACACTGAAAAAGGAAGCCAACCAATGAAATAAGGAGCACCAAGAAGAGATTGAGAAGTTCAAAAAGGAAATGGAAATACTAAAGAAAACACAAGATGAAACGAAAAGGGAATTAGAACACTCATCCAATCAAGAAGAAAGGGAAGGAAAAAGCCTCAGAAGTAGAATGGAGGAAGCAGATCAAAGAATATCAGATCTGGAAGATAACACAGAGCAACTAAAAAGCTCAAATAAAGATTATGAAAAATTTAAAAATACACAAAATTGGAACAACCAGGAAATATGGGACACTATGAAAAGATCAAACCTCTGCATCATAGGAATAGAGGAAGGAGAGGAATCTCAAGAGAATAGTATTGATCAGATCTTCAACAGAATAATAGATGAAAATTTCCCCAAACTAAAAATAGACAAACCCATACAAATTCAAGAAGCACATAGGACTCCAAATAGACAAGATGGGGATGGTGGGCTGAGGAGGCTCTGGGAAAGGAAGGGAAGGTGAGGGCCTGCCCAGCTCTCAGCCCTGACCCTGCTCAGGTCTCCAGAAGGGCTCCTGCTTTCCCTGACGCAGGCTCTGTGCCCACACCCCTCCTCACCCCATCTCAGGGTGAGGGGCTCAGGCAGCCCCTCATGATGCACATGGCATGTGTATCTCTGCTCCTCTCCAGAAGACACCACCACAGCTGCCCACTTCTGGAAGGTTCCATCCCCTGCAGGCCTGGTCTCCACAAGCTCCATGTCCTGGGTCAGGTCTTCCCCATCCCTCTGCCAGGTCAGGGTGATCTCCTTCAGGTTGGGGGTGATGGGTCACATGTGTCTTTGGAGGTTCTTAGGGGAAAAGTTGGAAAATTCAGGTCCTGCATTCTCCTGCAGACTCCAGTAATACATGATGACCCTGGGAACAGACTGGAGAACTGGGGTGAGGGAGGGGTGCAAACCCACACAGGATCCAGACACAGGCATCTGGGACAATCTATTCTGTGACAAGTTCTACAGTTAGGTGTTCCTGACTGGGTGAGCAGAGTCAGTCCTCTAAGGACACCGAGGTAGAGCAGCGTTCACAGTGGGCTGCAGATGGAAGGGAACTGCTGGCTGGCTGTTCCAGGATCTTCTCTCCTGTCCTGAGAGACTCTGGACTGTCCTAGAGTAGGCTGAGCCCTGGACAGTCACTCTCTGATCTGGATCAGGGAACCCAGGAGCATCTTCCCCTCCTGATGCAAGAGAGGCAGATCTCCAGCTGGTCCCGTTTTCCTCCCTGCTCAGGAGACTGAGCCCGTCTGAGGGCAGAGGAGCAGCTCCCCAGCAGCCCAGGTACCTGGGTGTGGCAGCGACTCCTCTGCATTCCCCAGCAATCTGCGGAGTTTCTCCACACACTCGCCCTTCAGGTAGGCCTTGTATTCCTCTGTCACACCATCTGCCTTCCACTTGTGCTCTGTGATCTGGGCAGCCATGTCTGCTGCGGTCCAGGAGCTGAGGTCCTCGTTGAGAGTGAGGAAATCGTGGCCATCATAAGCGTGAAGACTGTACCCGTGGAGGAGGTCCCCATCTGGTCCCAGGTCGCAGCCCTGTATCTCCTGGAGGGTGTGAACGCCTGGCCCCGCCCACGCGCTTAGCTCCAGCCACCCTCCCACCTCCAACCCCCAGTAACCGCCACCCCCACTTCCTCCCGGGGTGGATTTGGACCTAAATTGAATGGGAAAGCAGGTCACGGTCCCCATATCTCTCCCAGGTCTAGTGTTTCCTTGGGGCCAGTACCCTTGGCCTGAACCGTGGACCTTGGGGACCTGGGGAGACAAACACGCCTGTGGGGACATGGAGGGATCAGGACCACGGACCCTGGCCAGGGCCACTCACCGTCCTCGCTCTGGTTGTAGAAGCCACGCAGGTTTTGCAGTCTCACTAGGAAAGTCTGTGCGTGGCTCTTGGAGATCTGGGGCTCCTGCTCCCAAAACTCAGGCCCCATCAGCTGCGTCCAGGACTCACGGGGCTCCGCTTTAGGATTCGCTAAGTCGCTGTCGAAGCTCAATAATACCATGTAGCCAACAAAGATAAACCGGGGTTCCTGAAGGCCAGGTCTACACAGGGAGGTGTGAAAAACCCGCAGCGAGTGCGAGCCTGCCGGGGAGGGCCACGCAGCGAGACCCTGGGACAGGTGCCTTGCTGGAGAGCAACAGGGGGTGCGGGGTTCTGGTGGAGAAGGAGGGGAGCAGGGGCCTGGGGGCTCCGATGGAGAAGGGAGGGGGCGAGGCCGCCCAGGTGAGGGAGCAGAGAGGGTCTGGGCGGGCCAGGGTCCCCACTGGGCGGCGCCCTCGCTTCTCCCCCAGAGGCAGTTTCCTTCTGGACCCCAAACTCACCACCGTGGGTCTGGGTCAGGGCTAGGGCAGCAGCGAGCAGCGGGAGGAGGGTGCCTGGCGCCACAGACCCCATCCTCAAGTCTGGGGAGAGCCCGAGTACAGGCGTTTACCTGGAGCGAAGGCGACTTTGATAACATTCTCTAGGAGCCCACAGCCAATGGGAGTGCGAGGTGAGGCTGCCATCACTGTCCAGACAGAAGGACCTGACAGCCATTGGCAGAGCAAGAAGTGAATCTGCAAGTCTGGACTTCCCATCCTGCACCTGCCTGGGCCCTGGACTGTGAAGTCACTGATGGGAGCCTGGGACTTTGTCCTGACCTGTGCTCAGCGCGGTTTAGAGCACTGTCTCCCAGTCCTGGCCACAATCTGATGAAAACAAGCAAGAAACATCAGGCCAGATGCAACTGCTGTTCTTCCTCCCCAAACTCCCAACCCCAGTATGATGGCTGCAGTGAATTCTCCTGGGAATGCAGTGAGGAGATGGGTGTTCTCAAAGCAGGAGGAAAATCTGTGCTGTTCACACAGGAATGAGTCAAAACACCCTTGTGCTTAGACTCCAGGCACTCCTCAGTGTTGTCTCCAGACAATGCACCTGAGGCTCTGGGTTCTTGTGTTTACTAGATCTTCATTCCAGAGCCAAGTTTGCCTGTGTGGAGCCAGGACATGGCTTCAATAGAGTGGCCCCCTTTTCTGCTGGGGGGAGAACCCCATGAGTGTCTGAATCCAGCACAGCGCTGAACCTTGTCTGCATTCCATGTTTCCTCTGTACACACAATTCTGTGGTAACGTTTATTTAATAAATCAGGCACAGTAAGAAATGAGCAGCAATTAATTATAAAGCAAAATGATACCAAAATAATGTAATAGGAGTCCACTAATAGTGATTCTCTCTCTCTCTCTCTCTCTCTCTCTCTCTCTCACACACACACACACACACACACACACACACATATACACATACACTGTGATGATGTGAGATGACAGATGAGCTGATGAGATGAGGAGGATGACTGGCCCAGGTCAGTGGGACAGTGGATCTGAACCTGGTTGGCTGTCAGTACTCAGGCCTGTGCAGCGTGTGCAGTGTGGACACTGGACAGAGGATGGGGCTTGTGTTAGGTGGACAGACTGACAGAGATTTAATCTTATTAGTCAGAATGGTCGAATATCTAAAATGTACTTGTTATTTATTTTTGGTATGTTTGACAGTACTCTCAGACCTCTGTTAACAAAAGGTAACTAAGACTGTGGAAAGTGAAATCCTGGATAAAAGTGGAGCAGTGCGCAGAGTCACAGGGCAGCACAGCCCTCACCATCTGCTTCCACTAGAGCTGGAATCTCAGGTCACTTCAGATTGCACCTGCCCACAGCAGCCCAGGCCCCCTCAGCAGATCTTAGGCTTTCCCTGCTTGGTCAAACATTCATGTTGAACACTGCTCGTATTTTACTGAGAAACTTCGTGGTGTTAGGTCTGGGCAGCCCCACAGAATGTTCTCACTATCAATGTAAAGGAGCCTTCTGGGGCTCTGAGATGTGTCTGTCAAAATGTATCTTGGAGTTTTACAGAATTCTGTCCTCTGTTTCTTTCCTCACCTCCTACTTCTCCAGTCCTCCCTTCTGTCTCCTCCCTGGGCCTCATCTTCCCTTTGTTTCCAGCCACCCCCACACTGCTGAGCTCTGAGAGCCACATGCTGGCTCTACCTGGGCACAGGGTTGAGCCCAGCAGAACCAACTCCTAGGTCTCCTCAGCCAAGACCCAGCAAGGTCTCCCTGGGCTCCCTAAGCACACGGTGTCCTACAAATCAGGAATCAGGAGCTCATTTATGAGATTTTGGTGTGTGTGAAAGTTGCTCTTAATCGTGAAACTGAGTGGACTTGGAATCACCATGGAAACGTACTTCTGGATGTGTCTATATGATTGTAGAGAGGTTCATCTGAGTTGGGAAGACCTGCTGTGGACCTGGCTCCCAGCTCGTGTGCAGGAGAAAGCCAGCCCAGCTTCTGAGTTCATCTCTCTCCACTTCCGGAAGGTGGATGCAATGTGACCAGCTGCCTCACATTTTGGTTGTCATGACTCCCTGCCATGATGGACTGTACCGTCAGCCTGTGCTCTGAGTGAACCCCTCCTCCTTTGGTTGCTTCTTCATGTGGGTTCACAGCAGTAAGAAGAGTGACTAATGTGGGGGGGGGGTTTGAGATGGAGAGTTTTTAGTGGTGTTTGCTGACATGTGACAAGAGATCATGCATGGCGGACTGTATGTTGTCATGGAATTAGAGGTGTTGAGAGAGGAGAGTTTCTTTTTGTTCTTTTTAATAGGATGGTGAAGTTCCGTGATGCAAGATGAATGTTTCTTGTGCCTTTAACACAAAATGGGGGCCTAGCTTGAGAAGACAACATTAACAAGATTTCACTCTCAACCTGCAGCAAGGTGTGAGGAGAGGACATTTAAGCTGGAGCTGCACGGAGGGTGGTGGGGTTTGGTGCCGACAGCTTCTAGTTGCTTTTTATCCCGTCATAGGTTTTTTTTTTTTTGTTTTTTTTTTTTTTATTTCCGTACGTGTATGAATGTATTGTGTGCATGCAAGTCTGTGCACCCGTGATGTGCAATGCCGCGGAGATCAGAAGAGGGCGTCGGACTCCCCTGGAACTGGAGTTCTCCTGGAATTGGAGTTTCAGACGGCTCTCGGCCGCCATGTGGGTGCTGGGGATCGAACCCGGGTCCTCTGCAAGAGCGGTCGGCGCTCTTAACCGCTAGGCCATCGCTCCAGCCCCTGTCATAGGTTTTAAGATAGACCTGACTCCCCAGGTTAATGTGAGGTGATCCTCCAAACGTGGAGTCAGGCTTGGGCTTGTGTTTATTGTGGTTCTCAATGGTGGCCTTCATCATCTGTCCCAGAGGCACAACATGAAGACAGATAATGAGTCACTGGAAAAAAGTAAGAAATCTGCCTGGAGAAAAGGCGGACCATAAAGGACTCTAAAGGGGTCAAGGCGAATGGTGGACTGGGGGCTGGTACAGGATCTTAAAAGCATAGTTGGGACAAGAGAGGCTGAGACTATTTATCGAATTTCCTGTGCCAGCTTAGTGAGACATCTCTGAAGAGGTGCCCCTTCTCAGGTTTGAGGGTGTCATGCAGTGTGGAGATAATTCTTAATGTTCAGGGTTTCGCTCCCTCCCTTGGTGGTGTTGGAAGTAAGGCTGAAAGAAGTGGACTCTGGCTCCTTCCACTCACTGTATCTCACTGGTGGAATTATCGATGGGTCTAGGCCACTCCTTCCACTCACTACATCTCATTGGTGGAATTAGTGATGGGTCTAGGCCATATCTCAAGTGTTCTCAAGGCCATTCCTTACCAGGTTACTTCCTTGCCTCAATTTTACTTCAAAACCAACATCACCCATCACCACTCAAGACACTTTTTTTTTCAAAGAAAAAGATTTTATTGGAAGAAGATGATCTTTTTAATTGATGTTTTGTGTATTTCAAACATTGTTTTTCAGTTCAGTTCAGGCATATTCCCCTTTCCCTTCCCCCACCCCACCCCACCCCATCCCAGATCATGCATTCTGCCATAACCATCCTGTATCTTTCTCTCAGTCTTTTTTTTTATGTTTAGGAATTCACGTTTTTCCTCAATTAATTTTATATTACTTTAGAATATGGATACATACTCTCCACCCATATACAGTAATTACAGAGTCTGAAAATAATTGGTGGGTAGATTCTAGAGTCATTGAGAGATTCACATTATAACAACATAGCTGCTTTCAGATAAAAGAAATGTAACCATAGTCTTCAGCTTGCCTTTCGTCTGGGGGATTTGGCGTTAGCATCCTCAAATGAGGGAAACCATTCTCCGTTTGTCTTTCTGGGACTATGTTACATCACTCAGCATAATGGCTTCGAGCTCCATCCATTTACCTGCAAAGTTCATAATGCCATCTTTCTTTACCATTGAATAGTACTCCATTGTGTAGATGTACCACATTTTTGTCATTCACTCATCTGTTGAGGGGCATTTGGGTTGGTTCCAGTTTTTTGCTATTGTGAAGAGAGCTCCAATAAACATGGATATGTATCTTCTTGGTAGGACAAGTCTTTGGGGTATATACCAGGAGTGGTATGACTGGGTCAGGTGGTAGGCTCATTCCGAGTCTTTTTAAGGGTTCTTCACACTGCTTTCCATAGTGGTTGTACAGGTTTACATTCCCACCAGCAGTGGATGAGTGTTCCCCTTTTCCCACAACCCCTCCAGCATCTGTTGTCTTTTGTTTCCTTGATCTTAGCTAGCCATACTGGAGTGAGATGATATCTGAGAGTGGTTTTAATTTGCATTTCCTTAATTATTAATGATGTTGAACACTTTTAAAAATTTTTTGTTTACTTTTTTATGTGTATGAATGTACTGTCTGCATGTAGGTCTGTGCACCCGTGTCGTGCAATGCCACGGAGGTCAGAAGCGGGTTTCGGATTCCCCTGAAACTGGAGTTCTCCTGGAATTGGAGTTTCAGACGGTTCTCGGCCACCATGTGGGTGCTGGGGATCGAACCTGGGTCCTCTGTAAGAGTGGTTGGTGCTCTTAACCGCTAGGCCATCTCTCCAGCCCACAAAACAAAATATTAAAGGAACAGGGCTGACCTTACCCCTCCAGGGAACAAATTTCACTTGTATAACATCTGCCGTATAAGTATCTCCATGGGAAGGATGTCAGAAT
>VZQC01001717.1:0-43857 GCA_009823505.1 Rhizomys pruinosus | reverse complement strand
TTTCCTCCATTGAGCTTTTTTTGCCCCTTTGTCGAATATGAGGTGGCTGAAATTGTATGAGCTCAAGTTTGGATCTTCAGTTTTGTTCCATTGGTCAACTGGTCTGTTTTTGTGCCAGTACCAGGCTGTCTTTATGACTATGGCCCTGTAATATAGTTTGAAGTCTGATAGGGCAATCCCCCCTGTATTGCATTTTTCACTCAGGGTTGCTTTACCTATTCAGGGTCTTTTGTTTTTCCATATGAATTTGACGATTTTTTTTTTCCCAAGTCTGTGAAGAAGCTCATAGGGATCTTGATTGGGATTGCATTGAAGCTGTTTATCAGTTTGGGTAAAATGGACATTTTTACTATATTAATTTCCCCAATTCATGAGCATGGGAGGTCTTTCCAGCTTTTGATGTCATTTTCAATCTCCTTCTTCAGGGGCTTAAAATTTTTGTTGTAGAGGTCTTTGGTATCTTTGGTTAGGTTTGTTCCCAGGTATCTTATTATTTTTGAGGCTATTGTGAGTGGGAAAGTCTTCTTATATTCCTTCTCCACTTGTTTATTGTTGGCGTAAGGAAAGGATACTAGGGGCTGGAGAGATGGCCTAGTGGTTAAGAGCACTAACTCTTCTTGCAGAGGACCCGGGTTTGATTGCCAGCACCCAAATGGCGGCTGAGAACTGTCTCTAACTCCAGTTCCAGGGGTATCTGATGCCCTCTTCTGACCTCTGTGGCATTGCATGACACGGGTGCACCAACCTACATGCAGACAGTACATTCATACACATAAAAAAATAAATAATAAAAAAAGGCTACTGATTTTTCTAGGTTAATTTTGAAGCCTGACACGTTACTAAAACTCTTAATCATTTCCAGAAGTTTTCTGGTGGAGTTTTTAGCATCCCTTAGGTAAACTATCATATCATCTGCAAAAAGGGATAGCTTAACTTGCCAGGTCCTAGGGCAGAATGCTGTGTCTACATGATTGATTGATTAAGGACAAATGAGATGCAGCTAAAGGACTAAAAAAACAGGCACATCTCACAAGAAGGAGCCTAGGGACAGCTGGCTTTCCTGGGTACTTCCTGTTCTGGGTCAGCTCAGCAGCCTGAGTCTTCTTTTCAGGCCTTGCTTACAACCACCCAAGATAATGGTGTCATCCAGACTGCAGGCCACTGAGCTTCAGATGGTGCTGTCTCAGGGATATCAACTGTTGGTTTTTTTTTTTGTTGTTGTTGTTGTTTTTGGTCTTTTGAGATAGGGTCTCCCTTTAGTCCCAGTTGGCCTGGAGCTCACTATGTAGACCAGGCTGGCCTTGAACTCACAGTTTCTCCTGCCTCTGCATCCAGAGTGCTGGGATTAAAGGTGTGTGCCACCACACCTGGTGGATATCAACTGTTATAATGAACACTGGCTCCCAGCACCAAGGACCTATTAGTCTCTAAGATGACACAGTCTGGCTTTAGCTCTTTATTTTTTTTTGGCTTTAGCTTTTTTTTTAATATTTTAAAAATTTTTAAATTTTATTTATTTCAGTATGTGTATGAATGTACTGTCTGCATGCAGGTGGTGCACCCGTGTTGTACAATGCCGCGGAGGTCAGAAGAGGGTCTCGGATTCCCCTGGAACTGGAGTTCTCCTAGAATTGGAGTTTCAGACGGTTCTTGGCCGCCATGTGGGTGCTGGGGATCGAACCCAGGTCCTCTGTAAGAGCGGTCAGCGCTCTTAACTGCTAGGCCATCTCTCCAGCCCCGGCTTTAGCTTTTAAGAATTTATGCTGTATGTTCTTAGCATGTCCATCATGACATGTCCATCAGTGATACCCACAGAAACCTCCACATGGACTCCATACAAATGTCACAGGAGATCAGACCAAGGAGGTTCCCTTAGCTGTGATGTGGGGCCCCATTTCCCCCAGAGGTAATTACGTCTCTTTCTGAGAATTTGCCCACTGTGTTGGTCTCTGCTTAGCATATACTCTTTTGTTTAAGTTTATGTTTTTCTTTCTTAAAAGTGTATGTTGTTTTTACTTGTTTATGTGTATGTGGTGGGGCAGATGCATGTGAATGCATGTACTTTCAGAGGTCAGATATTTCCACATGCCTAGAGCTGGAGTTACAGATGTGTGTGTGGCACCTGACATGGGTTCTTGGAACAGAGCATGGGTCCTCTGCGAGTACAGTCTATCCTCTTATACCCTTCACCACTCTCCAGCCCCATCATATATGCTTTATTAAAAACTTTATATCAAGGGCCTATATGCGGGACACACTGATGATGCACTCAGGGATGCATACACAGTCTGTGGCTAGCCTACTCTACATAATGAATTCTGAGTCACTGGGGGTATAAGGAGACGTTGTGCCAAACACAAAACAAACAAAACAAAACCAAAACAAAATAGTTTACATCAATTCTGGTCTGGTCAACATGTGTACACTCATGCCTTTGCTGGTCCCTCCTGGGATAAGATGCCGTAGGCCTCTGTGTCCCGTGGCTGACTGGTCAGGCAAGTATCCTTTCCTTCTTTTCTGCCTGAACTTGGCTCCCAGGTCCACTAACTCCAAGGGTCTGACCGTCCCGACCACACTGGCATCCCTTTCCACACCAGCCACTCCAGTGTCTGTGCACCTGTGAACAGGGCTGTTTCTGAGCTCAGCTCTCACAGAAGGGCCATGTGGTGGCTTCAGCTGCTGCTCAGCTCTACTTGTACTCTGCCAGGGTGGATTTGATTGCTGCCTCGAATGCAGTCAGCAAACTCTATGGCCCTTTCAGGGCATCCCATTGACCCAGGCATGTCTGAGGCCAGCAGACACTTGTGGGGTTCCCCTCAGAACCCACATAAGGGCTGGGGCTGGAGTCGGCTTCCTCCTTGACTCTCACCTCACCCACTGCACTGATTATTATGCAAACTTAAGACCCCCAGAGCCTCAGAGTACTGCTTTGACCCATCAGGGAAACTGACAGGACTCCAGGGGAGCTTGGCGTCTGGATGAGGCGGTGCTGGGGGCAGCCCTGCCAGGTGCAGGCAGCAGCAGTGTCTGTCACAGGAGAATGAAGAGAAACCTGTCCTGCTCCTCAAGCTGAGCTAACTACCTTCTCAGGAGCACTCTGCTGTGTGCACAGCTTCCCTTCTTCGTCTGTCTGTCTGTCTGTCTCACAGGAGGGACATGGCCAGCGGCCTTCCTCCCACATGGCACTCACTTCCACATCTGCAGCGCTGCTCAGGACAAAGTCACTGTCACCTCTTCACTCCTGACACTGCACCACTCACAGGAATGTCTCTCTGGAAACCTGGGTGTTCAAGCCTCACTCCAAGGGCTGCAGCAGGCTCTGACAGCAGCCTGGGCTGCAGCGTCCAGCATAGGCCTGGCTTCACCTGGACAACTCAGGTCTGTGGAGGAGCTGGACAGGACAAGGCCCAAGGACAGCACGGATGAGGAGGGGGTAAGGTCCCCTCTGCTTTCAACTTTGACCTCAGCCCCTGAGTCCTGGTCCTCTTCTGGGGCAGCTGCAGGCAGCAGCCTCTCCCAGGATTCTGGGTGTCCATGGTCAACTTCTACAGCTGGACACAGTTCTGAGAGGCTCAGTCTTCCTGAGGACAGTTCTGGCATAGGGTGAGCTGTTCCAGACTATTTGCTGAGGATTGTTTTTAGTATTTTATTTGTCACTGTTATATTATGCATGCGAGTTAATTGCCTGCATATATGTAAGTACACTGTGTTGTGCAATACCTGCGGAGGTCAGAAGACAGTGTCAATCCCTGGAACTGGAGTTATGGATGGCTGTTAGCCACCATCTGGGTGCTGGGAATCGAACCCAGCTCCTCTGGGAAAGCAGTGAGGCTCTTAACCATTGAACCATCTCTCCAGACCCTGGGATGGTTTTGTAAGCTGTGGAAGAACAAAAGCTGCCAGGAATCCCATCAAGAAGGTGTGGGGACATCTCCTTTTCCTTTACTGCAGAGATCCAGCGATGGAAAGATGTGGAAGGCAAACACAGTGGAGGCTCTTCTTGGGGGGGGGGAAGGCCAGGGTCCCTACTGTCCACAGCAAACTGGACTGTTTGTCCTTCTCTGAAGACCCAGGGTACTGGAAGAAGTAACCTCTGGCTGGGGTCTTATGGAGACCAGGGAGTCAGAGACTCAGGACACCTGTGGATGAACTTGTGCCTTAGTTGAACTTCCTGTACCAGGCAGTGCCAACCAGGTCTGCTCCTGACTGCCCGTGTGCTGCTGGCTCAGCAGAATGTCAGCCTGACAGCTGGTCAAATGAAGCCCACTTACAGGTCCATTTCTGAGATCCTTGTGAACATCCCAGCAAACTGGAGAGGTGGGAACAGGAGGCAGCAGTCCAGGCACAGGACGCAGGTGGCACTGTCGGTGCTGCACAGCCTGGACACCAGCAGCACCTTGTCCTTGGACAAGCACTCAGAGGACACTGGAGGCCGGGCTGCCTGAGGACCAAGCTCAGGGCTAGTCTGGCTGTGGCTCTTTCTTGCGGGGTGGAAGGTAGGAGCTGACTTAGAGCAGCATAGCTACCCAGCTGCTAGGGGACCATCTTGGTGCTGAGCCCCAGGAGGCTGCAGAGAAAAACAGGATGTAGGTGACACAAGCTCTCCAGCTGGCAGAGGTGCCCTGAGAACAGCAGACACAGTTTTTTCACAGTGGGGTCTGATGCACTGACGGGCACCTGGCACCACACTGAGGATCAAAGGCAAAACTTCTCCCTTCCCACCATTTAACTTTAACTGACACATAAAATGGAGGAAAAGTACATGTTTATGGGTTATCTCATGTATTAGTCAATTTTTTGTTGCTGTGATAGAAACACCACAGCCAGGTGAACTCATAAAAGGAAGAGTTTATTTGACCTTATGGTTCCAGGGGAATTAGAGTCCATCCTGCTGGGGCGTGGCGGCAGGAGGTCCCAGAGCGGGAGCAGAAAGCAGAGGTTCACGTCTTCAAGCAGGTGCGGGAAGCAGAGCAGGACTGGAGATTGGCAAGGCTTTTGTGAGTATCTAAGCCTGCCTCCAGTGATGAGCTTCCGCCACCATGGCCACACATTCTAAGACCTCCCAAAACAGCTCCACTAACTGGGGATAAAATGTCCAAATATTGGAGCCTATGGGGGACATTCTCATTCAATATTTCCACATATGTAGTGTTGCAAAAATTCCTTCTGGGAGCCATGTGTGCACTCGGAATCCTGCCTCTCCTTCCTGTGATGCCAAAGGCAAAGTGAGGAAGTCTCCTCAAACCATGGTTTGGAAGATTCCAGTGGGTTTAATTGGCTTGCTTACAGAGCACATGGGTAAGAGGGTTACTTACAGGATTGTTGGCACTCACCTCCCTCATGGCCATACAAGAAAGTTCCCTTCCTGGCATGGACCTTGCCACCTCCGCCCAAGATGGAGTTAGCAGGGAGAGACCTGCCCCTGGCATTCTCTGTTTATATGCCCTTAACCATTCCCCCTCATACAACCAACGTGACTGGCTGCTGGGAGGGATAGCTGACCCCTATGTCTCCTCCTTTTTCCTCAGAAGGCACTTGACATCCAAAGTCTGTCTTTCTTCCAGAGGAATTTCCATGTTACACATTTCACCCCTTCTTCTGGTGCTTACATTTTTTTCTGCCATCCTCTTTTGCAAGAGTCCCTGAGCTTTAGACAGGGCTGAAAAGAGATAGGACAGTTTCTCCCATTGTGGCTAGACATCAAACTTTCAGGTCTTTATATCATCCATTTTCAATGGACTCTTGGCCCAATTCAGAGGTATTTTTTCCTACTAATAAAACACACATAGAAAAAAACACACATAGAAAGAAACAGGAACATCTAAACAAACACTGACTACTATAATAACCCAACCTATGGACAGAAACAAATGCTTGGACAGTCCTGTAGCAGGTGCATCATATTCCTCTAACAAACAATCATAGGCTTCCCCACTGGCCTATAACTTCTGCCACCAGAGAGGGTCAACCTTGCTTACAGTATCAGATGTGTGTTCCTCCCCTAGGAGCAGGCCTTAAATCCAGTTGGAAATTTGGTGGTTATACATATAGAGAAGCCACTATTGCACCAGATGAACATCTTTCGTGGTGTGTGATAGTGCAGCACACAGAGTATGTCTTAAGCAGAACTTTCGGGACCAATCTCCCCTAGTGCTCTGCAGAGTACTTTCTGGCACTATGAAGGGCAGCTGCCCAGTGGCAGGAGTTTTTAGATTGGCCCTGCTGGTTTTTCCCTTTCCCACATTCACATCGTGTGGTGCCTTCAGCAATAGAGTCTTACTGCCTGCTTCTAGTGTGCAACCAAATTAATAATAGCCTTTGTTTGGGGGGCCTCCAGGGTCTCCGTGGCTAACAGCTCATGGGGGACAACCTATGCCTGGTACTGGGATTTTCAGTTAGCAATTGCAGAACTTATCTGTTTGCTCTTCGGCATCTATAGGCCCAGGCTGTTGTAGACCCTTTTCACTCATCCTTGTGGGTATCACTTGTGCCTTACCCAACCATAAAGCTTCCAAGTATTCCACAGCTATACCTGGCCCTGGTGTCCCTTTGTGAATTTACTTTGCATTTTTGTTTCTTCAGGTGTACGTCCTACCTCTCCAATGTCCTTCACATTCGTAAAACACTTAGGCATTAACAATATATATTAAATAAAAAAATAAACACAGTATAGGAAGATTTTATCCCTTTGTATCAATTGTTTCCTCAACAGATGTTGGGTACAGTAGCATGGAGAAGAGGCATTTAGTTAGTCTTCAGTATCCATAGTAATTTTCTTGAAGCCATTGGTGTCCTGGGGTTTTTACATGCAACTTCCCTGCATTTCTTTAGCCTTGATAGACTCATTGGGCCTGGCTCAAGCTGCCTCGCTCTGCACAGGGCCAAGGAGGAATAGGGCCCCTTTTGCTCCTGCTGTAGGGTTGGTCCCCTGAGTCAGGCAGGCTGTGGGTCTGACTCCTGGCTGTAGCAACACCTGTTGTCTTTTCGTTGACCCCACCTGGCTGCTGGGGGAGGCCCTGGCTGGGCAAACTGCTTCCACACCTAGCATAACTTTTCTCAGCAGACAAAAGTACCCTGTTTAATCTGGGAGGGGTCATTATCCACCCTTGGGGCAATTTTATTTTCCGTATGTCTTTTGTGAACTGTTACTCAGGCTTTAAAGCCTTCAGATTCCAAAGGCCCTTTAGAATTTGGCTTTTTATCAATTTTTTTTTTTTAGGAACTTGGGCTTGACACAAATCTTGCCATATTTGCCTTTGAGTGACCCAGCAGAACTCTTTTTTCTGCTTTGTCTTTTTTATATCACCTTGAGGTTGTTTACATTTTTACAGACATACTTTACATGCTGGTCTAAGTCACTTAGATCTGACAAAGTCTCTGCTACTTTACAAAGATTCCACCATATTAAGGGACTCAGCACAACCATTAAATCACCATACCAATTTCTAGGTTCAATCTTGGGCAAACACAGTCATGTCTGGTCCAGTGAACTGGGCACCTCCTCTATTGTTCTCCAGTCCCTGGTATTCATGGGAACCTCCACTGGGGTTGACTAAGTACCTGTAATGGCTCATACAAGCCAGTCCATGGGGGACTGATTCCCCTTGGTGCTGCCTCAGGTTTTACAGCCTATATCTCAGGGAGGGATGGGTGCTTATATTGCTCAGCTTCTCTGCTTCTGCAGCACTTAAAATAATTCCATCTGCCCCCATGTCCCACAGCCTCACCAGCCAGGTGGCTGAGACTCCTTCATTGCCTGTTTGAACGTGTTCCCTCACACCAACAGCTCTGGTGTTGAGTATTCTCTGATTGCTCTATTTCTCAAACTGGACCATTATTAAGACCTCCACTAGCATGTTGAAACATGGAGTTTTCCTTTCTTTGTATTAAAGGTTGACCTCGAGGGGCATCTTTCACTTTTTCCAGGTCACTCCCTTCCTCATCACTATCTGTCTTCTCCCATGGGTCCCAGGTTTGGGGGGCCCAGGATAAAACTTTTATTATGATCTAATCTGGGCTCTCTGCCTCTTCTGGCAGGCTAACACCTCTAGCTCTTTCTCTTTTATGCAATTTACTGGTGAAGTCAGAGGCTAATACTGAGGAGTATCGTAAAATATCATTAAGTGCCTGCTGTCCAGGAGGCTGCTGGCCTTCTGGAAACTGTAAGGGTGATGTCCCTCTGGTCAAACCCATGCCTGGGGCTGGGTTGGTAATCTTGCACCCAACCCACAGCCATGAAGCTGATGGGCATCGGGGTCAAACCCAGCTGGGAAGCTGTTGTCTTCCACAGGCCCTATGCACGAACAGACCTGTGGCCGGAGGCTGTTAGCCTTTGCAACCACCCCATCAATCAGGGGAGCTGATGGTTCCCATGAGCAGACAAGCTGAAAAGCTAGCTGTAAGATTAACAGTTTCATGATCAATCTGACTAAGGCAGACATGGGTGCAATAACAACCCAGAGATCTCATCAGGTGGCAAAGCTTGTAGGAATTCTCTTTATTCTTAAAGGGCAAGCAGCTATATAGGGTTGGGACAGGTAGCGTGACATCACCTCCTACTGGCCAATCCCAGACCTTCACTCCGTCATCTCATCTCAGCTTGTGGGTGTTAAAGAGAGGTCATGGGCTGGAGAGATAGCCTAGTGGTTAAGAGCGCCGACCGCTCTTACAGAGGACCCGGGTTCGATCCCCAGCACCCACATGGCGGCTGAGAACTGTCTGAAACTCCAATTCCAGGAGAACTCCAGTTCCAGGGGAATCCGAGACCCTCTTCTGAACTCCGCGGCGTTGCACGACACGGGTGCACAGACTTGCATGCAGACGGTACATTCATACACATACAGAAATAAATAAAATTAATAAAAAAAATAAAAAAAAAAGATGGTATTGGATTTTTGCTCTCTTGACTTTGGAGAATGCTGGCTGAAATGTTAGCCTATGTGTGCCCAAGCTCAGGCACATAACACAGAGGGCAAGCTCTAGTTTCTTTTTCTCTGTTTCTCTTTTTAAATTTCAGTTTCCCTCTGGCTGCTCTTCTATTGAGGCAATAGATCTCTATCTACACAAAGCAGCCAGGCTGCCTCAGCAGCTGCTTTCTGCCACTTCCAGACTTGGTGCACTGCTCCTGTGAGCTGCAAGCTTTTGCTCTGACCTCCATCTTTTAGCATCTTCCACACTCACACAGTGTACCACATTGCTCACCGCAGGCACGCCGACTTAATAACCACCCTAAAAAATAGTCCATCGGATTCTCCACCGACATTCATTTTCTAGGGCGGCTCCACCTTAGTGCTCTTAATTCCCTGCACAATCCATGCCACTGTTGTTACCTGGACCAGGCCTATGGGGAGATAGCCCACCATGCCAAATTTTCCTCTGCCCACACTCTCCCTAACTTGACTTTTCCTCTGTTGGTGTTTCCTTCCTATATCAGAGAAAACTCCAATTAATCCCCAAATTCGTCTTGGTTTTGTCATCCTGTTGACCTTATGCCATTGTTAAATTCCTTGGGGAGCTGTGTGACCTGTATCCCCCTCCCTCCTCCTGTGGTCCCAGAGGCAAAGTGAGGAACAGACTCCCTAAAGTACAGTTTGGAAGATTCTAGCTTACACATTGTAGATTTTTGGGTATAAGAGTCTAACCAGATTAGCCACACATCCCCTCAAATGTGGTCCCGCGTTAAGTGAAATCCTCTTCCAGTTCTAGTCTTGTTCTGGATTCTGCTTGCACTGCTGTGACATACACTTCGAGTCTATGGGACACAATCTGGCTCAATGTATCCTGAGCAATTCCAGCCTACCAATTTGCTTTAGCATACTAGAAGCAGAGCAAAGGATGCAGAGGACACTGGTTTGGCTCCCAGCACCAACACAGAGCAGGAGTTTGGTTGCTTGAATCAGCACCCGCATTTACTGTATATGCCCTGAGCTAGGAGACATAGGTGATGGTGTGGAGGTTAGGATTGGCCACTGGGAGGTGGTGTCATGTAACACTGGGGCTTGACCACATCAACCTATATAAGCAGCTTATTTGCATGGGAATAAATGTTTGCACCCTCTGATGTTATGGAGTAACCTGAGTGCGTGCCCTCTTCGGTCTGTTCAATTGCAGGACTGATGCCCTTGCTCACAGCTCCTTGCTGGACCACTTCCCAGCCCTCTCACCCCACTGTCCACCTCTGCTGACCCCATTCCACCTCAGCTCCACGAGTTCGGCCACTTCACTTCCTCCTCATGTGAAGTTTTTTCCCTTGTCTGCTGGGCTGTGTCACTGAGAAGGACGATGGCCACTTGCAGCCATGTGTCCACAGATGGCGGCCGTCCTTCTCTTTATGGACAGAGCCTGTGTGTGATGTGCTGGACTCTCACCCAGCAGCAGCTGACGGGTTACCTCACAGGGTATTTCTGAATCCCATGAGGGACCTACGGTTGGTTCTGAGCATCTGTCACATTGGGTGGTTATCAGGATCCTGGAGGAGTCCTCTGCAGGTTTTCTGGAATGGCGGTGGGAGATTTTCTTCCCAACCAGATTTCTTTCAGCCCAGCCCAGGTGGAGCTTCTGCCTCGCAGGACCCCTGGGCAGAGTCACCCCATCCTGAGCCCAGGTGGTACCATAGCGGAGGGGCTGGTAAGAAGCATTGCTTCCATGCACTTGGGCTTTTGGTGCAGTCCTGAAGAACAGTGGATGCTGGTCCTGCCTCAGAAGGCAGAATCTGCAGACCCACTGTGTGCATGGCTGCAGATGTACTTGGAGCAGTAGAGAACCAAACCCAAAGGTAGCTCACTGCTGGCCAACTCAGAGTCTAAGAAAAACTCTGAGGGTGGCTCAGATTGTGGGAGGCCTGAGGTGACTGTGAGGGTGACAATCACTTCGTCCCCACTCTAGGCAAAGGAAACTTGGGTGTAAGGCAGGGCTCCAGGCTCGAGGTGCCCAGCATCAAGCTGCCTAAGTGTTTGGTTCTTCCCTGCTCTGCGGTTCAGCTGTGGCCATGCACACAGGTGGTCTGCGGATTCTCCCTTTTGAGTTGAGATCTGCACCAACTGCATTGCAGCGCTGCCCTTCTTAGCCCAGGGGTGGGAAGAGATGCTTCTTCTGCCCCCTTTCCAGACCCATCTGGGGCTCATGATGGGGAGACTCAGCCCTAAGGTTCTGTAAGAAGGAAGCTCCACCTGGGCTGTGCTGAAAGAAATACTGCTGGGAAGAAAAGCTCCTGCCCCTATTCCAGAAAACCTGCAGAGGACTCTGCTGCTTCCTCTGGGATCCTGATGATCACACAATGTGACAGATGCTCAGAACCAACCGTAGGTCCCTCATGGGATTCAGAAATACTGTGAAATAACCCATCAGTTGCTGGCTGGGTGGAGAGCTGCACATCACACACGGGCTCTGTCCATAAAGAGAAGGATGGCCACCATCTGTGGACACAGGGCTACAAGTGGCCATCGTCCTTCTCAGCGACACAAGCCCAGCAGACAGGGAACACGGCATTTGAGGGGATGGTATGGTTGATCTGGATTAGACACTGTACAAAGTCTACATGTGTGGAAACTTTATGTGATAACCCATAAGTATGTGTATTTTGTTCTGTCAGTTGAAAATAAATGAGGCTGAGCAGATGACCTGGAGGCTGAGCAGAGTCTGAAGCCACCTGGCCGGAGGAGCCTCCAGCTACTCAGTACCCTTGGCTTCAAAAGAGGTGGACAACTGGGCTTGGTCCTCAGGCATGTGCTAGGCGCAGACTTGAGTCCCAGCACCACATCTTGGGTGATTGCACGTCTTAATGTTTCTTACTGTGGGGATTTGAATCTCAAAGTCCTGTCCTGAGCTCAAAAGAGTAGATGATTCTTATGGGACCATGCTTGTCTCCTAAAGCTTAGAGAGTGGGGCGTGGGTGTGGCAGGTGGATCTTCGCCCTCAGGAGCCTTAGAGATGTGGGCTGGGTGTGCAGGTAGATGGCCGTTCCCCTCAGGGCCGTAGCCCCACTTCTGGGGCCTGGCAGGGCAAGGGTCGGCTGCAGTGATCTCCTAGAGTTTGGGTGGTGGGGTATGCGTCGTGTTCCGGGCTGTGTGTGTTTGTGTAAGACGCTGCCCTGGAGCTATGGGCTATGGAGTGGACCTGCAGGCCGGGGCACAGAGGACAGACCCTGGCAGCTTCCACCTGCACCTAGGGCATCAGAAGACCCTGGACCAGTTACCTCTGAGCTTGTGAGCTCCTGGGAGCTGAGCAGCCCTCCGTGCTGTGCCTGCCTGCCATCCAGCTGTTCCATCCTCACTGCTTGGAAGCTGCTTCATGCACTGGGAACTGTACACAGAGCCGTGAGACACAGCAGGAGAGGAGATTCACAGTGGGAAGGGAGAAGCTTTGCCTTTGATCCTCGGTGTGGTGCCAGGTGCCCGTCAGTGCATCAGACCCCACTGTGAAAAAACTGTGTCTGCTGTTCTCAGAGCACCTCTGCCAGCTGGAGAGCCTGTGTCACCTACATCCTGTTTTTCTCTGCGGCCTCCTGGGAGCTCAGCACCAAGATGGTCCCCTAGCAGCTGGGTAGCTATGCTGCTCTAAGGCAGTTCCTACCTTCCACCCTGCAAGAAGGAGCCACAGCCAGACTAGCCCTGAGCTTGGCCCTCAGCTAACCCGGCCTCCCGTGTCCTCTGAGTGCTTGTCCAAGGACAAGATGCTGCTGGTGTCCAGGCTGTGCAGCACCGACAGTGCCACCTGCGTCCTGTGCCTGGACTGCTGCCACCTGTTCTTGCCTCTCCAGTTCACTGGGCTGTTCACAAGGATCTCAGAAATGGACCTGTAAGTGGCTTCACTTGACCAGCTGTCAGGCCGACATTCTGCTGAGCTGGCACCACACAGGCAGTCAGGAGCAGACCTGGTTGGCACTGCCTGGTACAGGAA
Organism: Rhizomys pruinosus; assembly: GCA_009823505.1. Lineage (NCBI taxonomy): Eukaryota > Metazoa > Chordata > Mammalia > Rodentia > Spalacidae > Rhizomys > Rhizomys pruinosus. The sequence continues at coordinate 30,960 of VZQC01001717.1, read as the reverse complement.
GTTCAACTAAGGCACAAGTTCATCCACAGGTGTCCTGAGTCCCTGGTCTCCATAAGACCCCAGTCAGAGGTAACTTCTTCCAGTACCCTGTGTCATCTTAGAGATTGATAGGTCCTTGTGGTGGGACACAGGAGCCAGTGTTGATGGTAATGGTTGATATCCTTCTCTGGAAGACACTATCACACTAGGCGGTTGTAAGCAAGGCCTGAAAAGAAGACTCAGGTGGTGAGCTGACCCAGGACAGGAAGTACCAAGAAAAGCCAGCCGTGCGAGCTCCTCCACATCAGACATCTCTAGGTTCCTTCTCAGATGTCTGTTCTTTTTGTCCTTCAGCTGGATCTCATCTAGTCTCAGTTGATTGGCATAGAGACAGCCTTGTGACAGAGGACCAGGCAGAATTTCTGCCTTACTTCCAATATCAAGGGAGAGTGAAATTTTCAAAATTAAATATAAGGTCTAACACATGATGCCCTAACTCTGGCAGGGTGAGTACAACCTGGCCTGGTAATGAGTCTTCTTGCTACAGCTTACCTGGATACTCAGATTCTCATTGGGACATACAATTTTTTTTTTTTTTTGAGAGGTCTCCCTATAGTATCCTAGCTGCCTGGAACTCACTCTATGGACTAGGCTGCCTTGACTCACAGACAGTGGCTTGCTTCCCAAGTGCTAGGAATTAAAGACATGCACCACCTTTTTTTTTTTTTTTTTTTTTTTTTCTACCATGTGGGTGCTGGAGTCGAGACCCAGGTCTTGCAAGAATGCAAGTTTTGGTGTTCTTAACTGCTACATTTCTCCAGCCAGTGAATCACAGTTTAAGATCCTGCATTCTCCCAGTCCACCATGTTGACCCCACCAGGCATTCTTACATTTGTTAGTCGCTACACGTTCTGTGGATGGTGCCCAGAAAGTAACTATATACTTATCAGTACAAAATATGTGTTAGTGCTTAACATGAAATTTCTTCAAAACAAACAGCTGTTTAAGGGTAGGTAGAGGATCGTCTGTAAGCAGCTGTGGTTCTTGCACACTGGGTACACTCTTCCAGCCTATGGTAGAAGCAAGATGGTAGTCACGGTTGTCATGTGACTGACATGGTCTACTCCTCACTGGAATTTTCACTTTCATTTGTTAACTGAGGTCAAACATGCCAGAAATAAATAACTCATATAATTTACAGTTTTTACCTTTCTGACTAATGGGATAAGCATCTGTCCCAAGTGTCTGTCCCACTTGGCTTGAGAATAATCCTCTGTTTAGTTCAGTGTCCACAGTGTGTACACTGCACAGGCCTGAGGTACTGAGAGCCAAGTGGGTTATCAGATCCGCTGTTCTACTCTGTTCTACTCACCTGCACCATTCATCATCCTCATCTCATCTGCTCATCTGTCATCTACATCTTCACAGTGCGGGAGGAGAGGATGGGAGAGTGGACAAGAGTGACCAAGCAAGAGATATAATGAGAGAAACTTCTATTGTAGTATATAGCTATCACCATTCTGCTATCTATAGTTATTGTTATTTTCTTTACTGTGCCTGATTATTAAATAGACAGACCACAGAATTGTGTGTACAGAGGAAACATGGGAGTGCAGACAGGGTTCAGACACTCACTGGGGTCTCCCCCCAGCAGAGAAGGGGGGGCTACTCTATTGAAGCCACATCCTAGCTCCACACAGGCAAACTTGGCTCTGGAATGAAGATCAAAGTAAACACAACAACCCAGAGCCTCAGTGCATTTTCTGGAGAGAACACTGAGGAGCGCCTGGAGTCCAAGCACAGGGTGTTTTCCATTCATGTATAAACAGCACAGATTTTCAACCATCAGGGCTTGGCAATATGAATTGCCCCCTGCAGGTGTGAACACAGGAACCTGGGCTCTGTGGGAGTCTCTGAGGTGCTTGCAGCTAAGTCCTCCTGCATTAAAGAGAACACTGATCTCTGGACTTTGTTCCAGGCCAGCTCACTGCGGCCATAATACTGGGACTGGGAATTGGGGAGGAAGAACAGCCGTTGCACCTGGCCTGATGTTTTCCCCCCTGGTTTGCAATCAGATTCTGGGCCACGACCCTGAGACAGTGTTATAAGCCGCGCTGGGCACAGGGTCAGGACAAAGTCCCAGTTTCCCATCAGTGACTTCAAGGTCTTGGGCCCAGGGCAGGTGCAGATTGGGAAGTGGATTCTTGCAGTCACTCCTTGGTCTGCCAATGGTTGTCAGGTCCCTCTGGACAGTGGTGGCAGCCCCACGTAGCACTCATACTAGCTGTGGAGCTCCTAGTTATCAAAGTCGCCATTACTCCAAGTTGTAAAGTCCACTTGAAGCCGGGCCGTGGTGGCGCACTCCTTTAATCCTAGCACTTGGGAGGCAGAGGCAGGCGGATCTTTGTGAGTTCAAGGCCAGCCTGGTCTACAGAGTGAGTTCCAGGTCAGCTGGGGCTACAGGGAGACCCTGTCTCGAAAAGACAACAACAACAAAAAAAGTCCACTTGAACCGCCTGTACTTACCTTCTCCCTAGTGCAGACCACAGGACTGCTGGGCCCGGAATCCTGCTGCTCAGGGCTTCCATGGCTCTGACCCAGGCGAGTGCGGGGGAGGGGGATTTGCTGGGGGCGATCGGGAGGAAACACCCTCTCCTGGCATCTCCAGGCCTGGGCTCAACACCCGGGAAGCCACTTCTTGGCCCTAGCCTTCCCTGACCCTTACCACTATCCGCTTTCCAGCTGGGAGGCCCTGCCTGGCTCCTTCTCCACCCCAAGCCCTGCGCCCCTGCTGCGCTCTCTCACGTCCTGGGTCTCACCGCCCCTCCCGGGCAGCAGGCTCGCACTCACTGCTATATTTTGACACCACCATTTCCCGCGGTGGCCTTGGGAGCCTGGGTTTATCTCTATGGGCTCCGTGGTGGACAGGCAGTTTTTGCGCTTGGACAGCTACGCGGATGGAGGATGGAGCTGCCCCGCCTTGGGTGGAGCAGGAGGGGCGGGAGGACTGGGAGAGGAGACTCTGAGAGCCAAGATGCAGCCACAAAATGACCGCTTGAACCTGCGGATCCTGCATGGCTACTACAACCAGAGCAGGGATGGTAAGTGAGCCCAAGTGACCGGGGGTGGGGTGGGGTGGGGTGGGGGTGGGGGTGGTGTCGGATGTCACGACCCCCACATTCCCTACGGACTGCCCAAGTCCCCAGGTTCACACTAGGCCTCGGAAAGCCTTGGGACCAGGACCGGGTTTTGGTTAGCTTGGCTGACGTGGGGGTGGGGCCAGGCTCTCACATGCGGATCCCCAAGGCCGCCTCCTCCGAAGGTCCTATCGACTACGGGCCTATGATGGCAAAGATTACATCGCCCAGAACGAAGACCTGCGCTCCTGGACCTCAGTGGACTTGGCTGCTCAGATCACCAGGTGCAACTGGAAGGAGGCTGTTTGGGCAGAGCACTGGAGGGCGTACCTGGACCGGGAGTACCCGGGGTGGCTCCTCAGATACCTGGAGGATAGGAAGGAGACTGCAGCACTCAAGTAAGAGGGATCACCTCAGGAAAATCTTCCGTTTGTTTCCGGCTGGGGCTCTTGTCTCTTAGGAGGGAGGAAAATGGTATCAGCTGGAATAGTGCCTCTCTAGGTTCCCAGGCTGTAGTGTGACATTCATTCTGGGAGATGTGAACATCTATCCACCCCAGATAGAGAACTGACAGCGGAATAAAGTAGGGATACCACCAGAGTCTAATTTGGCCAGTCAGTGCATTTATTGAGGTTATTTACAGTAGTGTGGGTGAGAGGTGACTTACAGGAGCAGAAATCACTCAAAGACAGTTGCATCACCAAAGCCACCCAACATGGTGACAGCTCACAGAAGCTGGGGACCTGGAGCTCACTGCACAGCTTGCAGGCAGCTGGACAGGGTGGACAGTGTCTCCTGCAGGCAGCTGGGCTGGGCTGTGGTCTCTCAGTCCTTATAGAAGCTGGGGAGGGAGGAGCCCAGGGAATGTACTCAGTTTCAGGGAATTCCTGCAGCTCCTGAGCTCTGTGATTCTGAGTTTTATTCAGCTGCCCTGCAGGATGGGATGTCTCCTCCCTTCAGAACATCCTACTCTCAAGGCCCTTCCTTCCAAGATGGAATGATTTACCTTGAAGGGATTTACTTCACAGCAGAGGGGAAGATGCTCCTGGGTTTCCTGATCCAGCTCAGAGAGTTACGTCCAGGGCTCAGCCTTCTCTAGGACAGTTCAGAGTCTCTCAGGACAGGAGAGAAGATCCTGAAACAGCCAGCCAGCAGTTCCCTTCCATCTGCAGCCCACTGTGAACCATGGCCTCTCTCAGGCTGGGTTCTCTGTCCACACCCAGTGTCCTTGGAGTTCTGACTCCAGTGATGCTGAGTTTCTCAACACAACCCAGTCAGGACCTGAAGTCCATTTTGTAGGTGAAAGAAGCCCATTTTCAAGAAGACCCAGAGTCCTTTCCTGCCCTGCTCCCTGGACTCCAGAATAGGTGACCACAAGTGCCTGTGTCTAGGCTGCTTTGTGGGGTTTGCAGCCCCAGTTCTCCTGTCCATGCCCAGGACACCCACCTGGGAACTGCTGGAGTCCTATGGGAAATGAGAAATGCACCAATGTTCAACTCTTCACACAGATCCCCTCAAAACACATGTGACCCATGACCCCAGACCTGAAGGGCTTGTCACCCTGAAATGCTGGGCCCTGAGGACATCAGACTGACTTGGCAGAAGGATGGGGAAGACCAAACCCAGGACATGGAGCTTGTGGAGACCAGGCCTGCAGGGGATGGAAACTTCCAGAACGGGGCAGCTGTGGTGGTGCCTTCTGGAGAGGAGCAGAGATACACATGCCATGTGCATCATGAGGGGCTGCCTGAGCCCCTCACCCTGAGATGGGGTGAGGAGGGGTGTGGGCACAGAGCCTGCTATCAGGGAAAGCAGGAGCCCTTCTGGAGACCTGAGCAGGGTCAGGGCTGAGAGCTGGGCAGGCCCTCACCTTCCCTTCCCTTCTCTTCCCTTCCCTTCCCTTCCCTTCCCGCAGCTTCCACCTGCACCTAGGGCATCAGAAGACCCTGGACCAGTTACCTCTGAGCTTGTGAGCTCCTGGGAGCTGAGCAGCCCTCCGTGCTGTGCCTGCCTGCCATCCAGCTGTTCCATCCTCACTGCTTGGAAGCTGCTTCATGCACTGGGAACTGTACACAGAGCCGTGAGACACAGCAGGAGAGGAGATTCACAGTGGGAAGGGAGAAGCTTTGCCTTTGATCCTCGGTGTGGTGCCAGGTGCCCGTCAGTGCATCAGACCCCACTGTAAAAAAACTGTGTCTGCTGTTCTCAGAGCACCTCTGCCAGCTGGAGAGCCTGTGTCACCTACATCCTGTTTTTCTCTGCGGCCTCCTGGGAGCTCAGCACCAAGATGGTCCCCTAGCAGCTGGGTAGCTATGCTGCTCTAAGTCAGCTCCTACCTTCCACCCCGCAAGAAAGAGCCACAGCCAGACTAGCCCTGAGCTTGGCCCTCAGCTAACCCGGCCTCCCGTGTCCTCTGAGTGCTTGTCCAAGGACAAGATGCTGCTGGTGTCCAGGCTGTGCAGCACCGACAGTGCCACCTGCATCCTGTGCCTGGACTGCTGCCACCTGTTCTTGCCTCTCCAGTTCACTGGGCTGTTCACAAGGATCTCAGAAATGGACCTGTAAGTGGCTTCACTTGACCAGCTGTCAGGCCGACATTCTGCTGAGCTGGCACCACACAGGCAGTCAGGAGCAGACCTGGTTGGCACTGCCTGGTATAGGAAGTTCAACTAAGGCACAAGTTCATCCACAGGTGTCCTGAGTCCCTGGTCTCCATAAGACCCCAGTCAGAGGTAACTTCTTCCAGTACCCTGTGTCATCTTAGAGATTGATAGGTCCTTGTGGTGGGACACAGGAGCCAGTGTTGATGGTAATGGTTGATATCCTTCTCTGGAAGACACTATCACACTAGGCGGTTGTAAGCAAGGCCTGAAAAGAAGACTCAGGTGGTGAGCTGACCCAGGACAGGAAGTACCAAGAAAAGCCAGCCGTGCGAGCTCCTCCACATCAGACATCTCTAGGTTCCTTCTCAGATGTCTGTTCTTTTTGTCCTTCAGCTGGATCTCATCTAGTCTCAGTTGATTGGCATAGAGACAGCCTTGTGACAGAGGACCAGGCAGAATTTCTGCCTTACTTCCAATATCAAGGGAGAGTGAAATTTTCAAAATTAAATATAAGGTCTAACACATGATGCCCTAACTCTGGCAGGGTGAGTACAACCTGGCCTGGTAATGAGTCTTCTTGCTACAGCTTACCTGGATACTCAGATTCTCATTGGGACATACAATTTTTTTTTTTTTTTGAGAGGTCTCCCTATAGTATCCTAGCTGCCTGGAACTCACTCTATGGACTAGGCTGCCTTGACTCACAGACAGTGGCTTGCTTCCCAAGTGCTAGGAATTAAAGACATGCACCACCTTTTTTTTTTTTTTTTTTTTTTTTTCTACCATGTGGGTGCTGGAGTCGAGACCCAGGTCTTGCAAGAATGCAAGTTTTGGTGTTCTTAACTGCTACATTTCTCCAGCCAGTGAATCACAGTTTAAGATCCTGCATTCTCCCAGTCCACCATGTTGACCCCACCAGGCATTCTTACATTTGTTAGTCGCTACACGTTCTGTGGATGGTGCCCAGAAAGTAACTATATACTTATCAGTACAAAATATGTGTTAGTGCTTAACATGAAATTTCTTCAAAACAAACAGCTGTTTAAGGGTAGGTAGAGGATCGTCTGTAAGCAGCTGTGGTTCTTGCACACTGGGTACACTCTTCCAGCCTATGGTAGAAGCAAGATGGTAGTCACGGTTGTCATGTGACTGACATGGTCTACTCCTCACTGGAATTTTCACTTTCATTTGTTAACTGAGGTCAAACATGCCAGAAATAAATAACTCATATAATTTACAGTTTTTACCTTTCTGACTAATGGGATAAGCATCTGTCCCAAGTGTCTGTCCCACTTGGCTTGAGAATAATCCTCTGTTTAGTTCAGTGTCCACAGTGTGTACACTGCACAGGCCTGAGGTACTGAGAGCCAAGTGGGTTATCAGATCCGCTGTTCTACTCTGTTCTACTCACCTGCACCATTCATCATCCTCATCTCATCTGCTCATCTGTCATCTACATCTTCACAGTGCGGGAGGAGAGGATGGGAGAGTGGACAAGAGTGACCAAGCAAGAGATATAATGAGAGAAACTTCTATTGTAGTATATAGCTATCACCATTCTGCTATCTATAGTTATTGTTATTTTCTTTACTGTGCCTGATTATTAAATAGACAGACCACAGAATTGTGTGTACAGAGGAAACATGGGAGTGCAGACAGGGTTCAGACACTCACTGGGGTCTCCCCCCAGCAGAGAAGGGGGGGCTACTCTATTGAAGCCACATCCTAGCTCCACACAGGCAAACTTGGCTCTGGAATGAAGATCAAAGTAAACAACATCCCAGAGCCTCAGTGCTATTTTCTGGAGAGAACACTGAGGAGCGCCTGGAGTCCAAGCACAGGGTGTTTTCCATTCATGTATAAACAGCACAGATTTTCAACCATCAGGGCTTGGCAATATGAATTGCCCCCTGCAGGTGTGAACACAGGAACCTGGGCTCTGTGGGAGTCTCTGAGGTGCTTGCAGCTAAGTCCTCCTGCATTAAAGAGAACACTGATCTCTGGACTTTGTTCCAGGCCAGCTCACTGCGGCCATAATACTGGGACTGGGAATTGGGGAGGAAGAACAGCCGTTGCACCTGGCCTGATGTTTTCCCCCCTGGTTTGCAATCAGATTCTGGGCCACGACCCTGAGACAGTGCTATAAGCCGTGCTGGGCACAGGGTCAGGACAAAGTCCCAGTTTCCCATCAGTGACTTCAATCCGGCGCCCGCTGTTGACCCCCAGGAGTACGTCTGCGGGCCCCAAGGCAGGTGCAGATGGGAAGTGCATTCCTTGCATCATCGTCTGGTCTGCCACATTGGTTGTCAGGTTCCTCTGGACTCATTGGTGGCTCAGCTCTCACTAGCCATCTCTACTTTAGATGTGTAGCTCCTAGGTTGTTATCAAAGTCAGCATACTCCAAGTTTTAAAATCACTTTAAGGCCGCGGCCGTGGTGGACGCACCTTCTTTATATGCCTAGACACACACTTGGGAGGCAGGAGGCAGGCCGCCATCTTTCTGTGAGTTCAAGGTCCAGCTTGGTCTACAGAGGAGTTCCAGTCAGGCTGGGCTACAGGAAGCCCTGACTCGAAAGAAGAACAACAACAACAAAACAAATCCACTTGAACCGTCCCTGTACGCTTACCCATTCTCCATAGTGGCAGACCCACAACGGATGTTCTGGATTTCTGCTTGCCCACTGTGTGACATCCCTCAGAGCTTCTATGGGACAGCAATCCTGGACTCAGATGTATCCTGAGCATGTGCAGCCTACCAATCTGCTTAGCATACTAGGCAGAGCAAAGGATGCAGGGCACACTGGTTTTGGCTAGCACACACTCAGAAGTCAGGAGTTGGTTTGCTTATCAGCACCCCCATTTTCTGAATATGGCCCATGAGCTAGGATGACATGTGATGGTGTGGAGGTCTAGGATTGGCCACTGGGAGGTGGTGTCATGTAATGCTGGGGCTGCCCATCGCAAACCTATATAAGCAGCCTATTGCATGGAATAAATGGATTTGCACCCTCTGATGTTACTGGAGTAACTCTGAGTGCGTGCCCTCTTCAGCCTGTTCAATTGCAGGACCGATGCCCTTGCTCACAGCTCCTTGCTGGACCACTTCCCAGCCCTCTCACCCCACTGTCCACCTCTGCTGACCCCATTCCTCCTCAGCTCCACGAGCTCGGCCACTTCACTTCCTCCTCGTGTGAAGTCGTGTTCCCTTGTCTGCTGGGCTGTGTCACTGAGAAGGACGATGGCCACTTGCAGCCGTGTGTCCACAGATGGTGGCTGTCCTTCTCTTTATGGACAGAGCCTGTGTGTGATGTGCTGGACTCTCCACCCAGCAGCAGCTGACGGGTTACCTCACAGGGTATTTCTGAATCCCATGAGGGACCTGCGGTTGGGTCTGTGCATCTGTCACATTGGGTGGTCATCAGAATCCCGGAGGAGTCCTCTGCAGGTTTTCTGGAAAGGCGGTGGGAGATTTTCTTCCCAACCAGATTTCTTTCAGCCCAGCCCAGGTGGAGCTTCTGCCTCGCAGGACCCCTGGGCAGAGTCACCCCATCCTGAGCCCAGGTGGACCATAGGGAGGGGCTGAAAGAAGCATTGCCTCCATGCACTTGGGCTTTTGGTGCAGTCCTGAAGAACAGTGGATGCTGGTCCTGCCTCAGAAGGCAGAATCTGCAGACCCACTGTGTGCATGGCTGCAGATGTACTTGGAGCAGTAGAGAACCAAACCCAAAGGTAGCTCACTGCTGGCCAACTCAGAGTCTAAGAAAAACTCTGAGGGTGGCTCAGATTGTGGGAGGCCTGAGGTGACTGTGAGGGTGACAATCACTTCGTCCCCACTCTAGGCAAAGGAAACTTGGGTGTAAGGCAGGGCTCCAGGCTCGAGGTGCCCAGCATCAAGCTGCCTAAGTGTTTGGTTCTTCCCTGCTCTGCGGTTCAGCTGTGGCCATGCACACAGGTGGTCTGCGGATTCTCCCTTTTGAGTTGAGATCTGCACCAACTGCATTGCAGCGCTGCCCTTCTTAGCCCAGGGGTGGGAAGAGATGCTTCTTCTGCCCCCTTTCCAGACCCATCTGGGGCTCATGATGGGGAGACTCAGCCCTAAGGTTCTGTAAGAAGGAAGCTCCACCTGGGCTGTGCTGAAAGAAATACTGCTGGGAAGAAAAGCTCCCGCCCCCATTCCAGAAAACCTGCAGAGGACTCTGCTGCTTCCTCTGGGATCCTGATGATCACACAATGTGACAGATGCTCAGACCCAGACACAGGTCCCTCATGGGATTCAGAAATACTGTGAAATAACCCATCAGTTGCTGGCTGGGTGGAGAGCTGCACATCACACCCGGGCTCTGTCCATAAAGAGGACGGCCACCATCTGTGGCCACAGGGCTACAAATGGCCATCATCCTTCTCAGTGACACAAGCCCAGCACACAAGGGAACATGACATTTGAGAGGACGGTATGGTTGATCTGGATTAGACACTGTACCAAGTCTACATGTGTGGAAACTTTATGTGATAACCCATAAGTATGTGTATTTTGTTCTGTCAGTTGAAAATAAATGAGGCTGAGCAGATGACCTGGAGGTTGAGCAGAGTCTGAAGCCACCTGGCCGGAGGAGCCTCCAGCTACTCAGTACTCTTGGCTTCAACAGAGGGTGGAACAACTGGGCTGGTCCTCAGGCAGGTGCTAAGGGAGGGCAGCTCTGAGGTCCCAGCACCCACATCTGGGTTATTGCCACCAGCTTAATGTTTCTTACTGTGGGGATTTAAATCTCAAAGTCCTGTCCTGAGCTCAAAAGAGTAGATGATTCTTACGGGACCATGCTTGTCTCCTAAGGCTTAGAGAGTGGGGCATGGGTGTGGCAGGGATGGTGATTCCCCCTCAGGAGCCCTTAGAGAGTGGGGCATGGGTGTGGCAGGGATGGCGATTCCCCCCTCAGGAGCCCTTAGACCCACCCTAGGGCACTGCAGGGCAAGGGTCTGGCTGCAGTGATCTGCCTAGAGTTTGTGGTGGGTGTGGGGTGTGCGTGTGTGCGTGTGCTCCCAGGTGTGTGTGTGTGTGTGTAAGACACTGCCCTGGAGCTATGGGCTATGGAGTGGACCTGCAGGCCGGGGCATAGAGGACAGTCCCTGGCAGCTTCCACCTGCACCTAGGGCATCAGAAGACCCTGGACCAGTTACCTCTGAGCTTGTGAGCTCCTGGGAGCTGAGCAGCCCTCCGTGCTGTGCCTGCCTGCCATCCAGCTGTTCCATCCTCGCTGCTTGGAAGCTGATTCATGCACTGGGAACTGTACACAGAGCCGTGAGACAGAGCAGGAGAGGCGATTCACAGTGGGAAGGGAGAAGCTTTGCCTTTGATCCTCAGTGTGGTGCCAGGTGCCCGTCAGTGCATCAGACCCCACTGTGTGGGAAGAGCTGCGTGTCTGCTGTTCTCAGAGCACCTCTGCCAGCTGGAGAGCCTGTGTCACCTGCATCCTGTTTTTCTCTGCAGCCTCCTGGGGCTCAGCACCAAGATGGTCCCTTAGCAGCTGGGTAGCTGTGCTGCTCTAAGGCAGCTCCTACCTTCCACCCTGCAAGAAGGAGCCACAGCCAGACTAGCCCTGAGCTTGGTCCTCAGCCAACCCGGCCTCCCGTGTCCTCTGAGTGCTTGTCCAAGGACAAGGTGCTGCTGGTGTCCAGGCTGTGCAGCACCGACAGTGCCACCTGCGTCCTGTGCCTGGACTGCTGCCTCCTGTTCCCACCTCTCCAGTTTGCTGGGATGTTCACAAGGATCTCAGAAATGGACCTGTAAGTGGGCTTCATTTGACCAGCTGTCAGGCTGACATTCTGCTGAGCCAGCAGCACACGGGCAGTCAGGAGCAGACCTGGTTGGCACTGCCTGGTACAGGAAGTTCAACTAAGGCACAAGTTCATCCACAGGTGTCCTGAGTCTCTGACTCCCTGGTCTCCATAAGACCCCAGTCAGAGGTAACTTCTTCCAGTACCCTGTGTCATCTTAGAGATTGATAGGTCCTTGTGGTGGGACACAGGAGCCAGTGTTGATGGTAATGATTGATATCCTTCTCTGGAAGACACTATCTCACTAGGCGGTTGTAAGCAAGGCTGAAAAGCAGACTCAGGGTTGTAAGCTGACTCAGGACAGGAAGTACCCAGAAAAGTCAGCCGTGTGAGCTCCTCCACAGCAGACATCTCTAGGTTCCTTCTCAGATGTCTGTTCTTTTTGTCCTTCAGCTGGATCTCATCTAGTCTCAGTTGATTGGCATAGAGACAGCCTTGTGACAGAGGACCAGGCAGAATTTCTGCCTTACTTCCAATATCAAGGGAGAGTGAAATTTTCAAAATTAAATATTAGGTCTACACCACATGATGCCCTCAACCCTCTGAGCAGGGTGAGGTACAAACCTGCCTGGTAAGAGCTCTTCTTGCTAAGCTTACCTGATACTCAGCTTCTCATTGAGGAATCACAATTTTTTTTTTCTTTTTGAGACAGGGTCTCCCTATAGTTCCAGCTGGCCTGGAACTCACTCTATGGGACAGGCTGGCCTTGAACTCACAGATCCAGCTGGCTCTGCTTCCCAAGTGCTAGGATTAAAGGCATGCACCACCACACCTGGCTTAAAGATGGCTCTTAGCTGCCATGTGGGTGCTGGGAATCGAACCCAGGTCCTCTGCAAGAGAAGTTGGTGTTCTTAACTGCTGAGCTATTTCTCCAGTTCCAGATGAATCACAGTTTTAAGATCCTGCATTACTCCCAAGTCAACACATGTTAGACCCCACCAGGGCATTCTTTACATTTGTTATCGAACACGTTCTGTGGAGGTGCCCAAAAGTAACTATAAAACTTATCAGTAAAATATGTGTAGTGCTTAACATGAATCTTCAAACAAACATCTGCTGAAGGGTAGGGTAGAGGGATCGTGTAAGGCTGCTGTGGGTTCTTGCCACTTGGGGTAACTCTCCCAGCTCTGGTAGAAGCAGATGGTGGGGCACTGTGTTGTCATGTGACTGGACACTGGTCTACTCCTAACTGGAATTTCACTTTCATTTGTTAACTGAGGTTAACAAACATGCCAGAAATAAATAACTCATACAATTTACAGTTTTTACCTTTCTGACTAATGGGATAAGCATCTGTCCCAAGTGTCTGTCCCACTTGGCTTGAGAATAATCCTCTGTTTAGTTCAGTGTCCACAGTGTGTACACTGCACAGGCCTGAGGTACTGAGAGCCAAGTGGGTTATCAGATCCGCTGTTCTACTCTGCTCTACTCACCTGCACCATTCATCATCCTCATCTCATCTGCTCATCTGTCAGCTTACATCTTCACAGTGTGAGCGTAGGAGAGAGCAAGAGAGTGAGAGCAAGAGTGAGCAAGAGAGTGAGAGCAAGAGTGAGCAAGCAAGAGATATAATGAGAGAAACTTCTATTGTAGTATATAGCTATCACCATTCTGCTTTATAGTTATTGTTAATTTCTTACTGTGCCTGATTTATTAAATAAACATTACCACAGAATTGTGTGTTCAGAGGAAACATGGGAGTGCAGACAGGGTTCAGACACTCACTGGGGTCTCCCCCCAGCAGAGAAAGGGGGGCCACTCTATTGAAGCCACATCCTAGCTCCACATAGGCAAACTTGGCTCTGGAATGAAGATCATAGTAAACACAACAACCCAGAGCCTCAGTGCATTTTCTGGAGAGAACACTGAGGAGCGCCTGGAGTCCAAGCACAGGGTGTTTTCCATTCATGTATAAACAGCACAGATTTTCAACCATCAGGGCTTGGCAATATGAATTGCCCCCTGCAGGTGTGAACACAGGAACCTGGGCTCTGTGGGAGTCTCTGAGGTGCTTGCAGCTAAGTCCTCCTGCATTAAAGAGAACACTGATCTCTGGACTTCGTTCCAGGCCAGCTCACTGTGGCCATAATACTGGGACTGGGGAATAGCAGTTGCACCTGGCCTGATGTTTTCCCCCCTGGTTTGCAATCAGATTCTGGGCCACGACCCTGAGACAGTGCTATAAGCCGTGCTGGGCACAGGGTCAGGACAAAGTCCCAGGTTCCCATCAGTGACTTCAAGGTCTTGAGCCCAGGGCAGGTGCAGATTGGGAAGTGGATTTTTTTTTTTTTTTTTTTTTTTTNCATGTATAAACAGCACAGATTTTCAACCATCAGGGCTTGGCAATATGAATTGCCCCCTGCAGGTGTGAACACAGGAACCTGGGCTCTGTGGGAGTCTCTGAGGTGCTTGCAGCTAAGTCCTCCTGCATTAAAGAGAACACTGATCTCTGGACTTTGTTCCAGGCCAGCTCACTGCGGCCATAATACTGGGACTGGGAATTGGGGAGGAAGAACAGCCGTTGCACCTGGCCTGATGTTTTCCCCCCTGGTTTGCAATCAGATTCTGGGCCACGACCCTGAGACAGTGTTATAAGCCGCGCTGGGCACAGGGTCAGGACAAAGTCCCAGTTTCCCATCAGTGACTTCAAGGTCTTGGGCCCAGGGCAGGTGCAGATTGGGAAGTGGATTCTTGCAGTCACTCCTTGGTCTGCCAATGGTTGTCAGGTCCCTCTGGACAGTGGTGGCAGCCCCACGTAGCACTCATACTAGCTGTGGAGCTCCTAGTTATCAAAGTCGCCATTACTCCAAGTTGTAAAGTCCACTTGAAGCCGGGCCGTGGTGGCGCACTCCTTTAATCCTAGCACTTGGGAGGCAGAGGCAGGCGGATCTTTGTGAGTTCAAGGCCAGCCTGGTCTACAGAGTGAGTTCCAGGTCAGCTGGGGCTACAGGGAGACCCTGTCTCGAAAAGACAACAACAACAAAAAAAGTCCACTTGAACCGCCTGTACTTACCTTCTCCCTAGTGCAGACCACAGGACTGCTGGGCCCGGAATCCTGCTGCTCAGGGCTTCCATGGCTCTGACCCAGGCGAGTGCGGGGGAGGGGGATTTGCTGGGGGCGATCGGGAGGAAACACCCTCTCCTGGCATCTCCAGGCCTGGGCTCAACACCCGGGAAGCCACTTCTTGGCCCTAGCCTTCCCTGACCCTTACCACTATCCGCTTTCCAGCTGGGAGGCCCTGCCTGGCTCCTTCTCCACCCCAAGCCCTGCGCCCCTGCTGCGCTCTCTCACGTCCTGGGTCTCACCGCCCCTCCCGGGCAGCAGGCTCGCACTCACTGCTATATTTTGACACCACCATTTCCCGCGGTGGCCTTGGGAGCCTGGGTTTATCTCTATGGGCTCCGTGGTGGACAGGCAGTTTTTGCGCTTGGACAGCTACGCGGATGGAGGATGGAGCTGCCCCGCCTTGGGTGGAGCAGGAGGGGCGGGAGGACTGGGAGAGGAGACTCTGAGAGCCAAGATGCAGCCACAAAATGACCGCTTGAACCTGCGGATCCTGCATGGCTACTACAACCAGAGCAGGGATGGTAAGTGAGCCCAAGTGACCGGGGGTGGGGTGGGGTGGGGTGGGGGTGGGGGTGGTGTCGGATGTCACGACCCCCACATTCCCTACGGACTGCCCAAGTCCCCAGGTTCACACTAGGCCTCGGAAAGCCTTGGGACCAGGACCGGGTTTTGGTTAGCTTGGCTGACGTGGGGGTGGGGCCAGGCTCTCACATGCGGATCCCCAAGGCCGCCTCCTCCGAAGGTCCTATCGACTACGGGCCTATGATGGCAAAGATTACATCGCCCAGAACGAAGACCTGCGCTCCTGGACCTCAGTGGACTTGGCTGCTCAGATCACCAGGTGCAACTGGAAGGAGGCTGTTTGGGCAGAGCACTGGAGGGCGTACCTGGACCGGGAGTACCCGGGGTGGCTCCTCAGATACCTGGAGGATAGGAAGGAGACTGCAGCACTCAAGTAAGAGGGATCACCTCAGGAAAATCTTCCGTTTGTTTCCGGCTGGGGCTCTTGTCTCTTAGGAGGGAGGAAAATGGTATCAGCTGGAATAGTGCCTCTCTAGGTTCCCAGGCTGTAGTGTGACATTCATTCTGGGAGATGTGAACATCTATCCACCCCAGATAGAGAACTGACAGCGGAATAAAGTAGGGATACCACCAGAGTCTAATTTGGCCAGTCAGTGCATTTATTGAGGTTATTTACAGTAGTGTGGGTGAGAGGTGACTTACAGGAGCAGAAATCACTCAAAGACAGTTGCATCACCAAAGCCACCCAACATGGTGACAGCTCACAGAAGCTGGGGACCTGGAGCTCACTGCACAGCTTGCAGGCAGCTGGACAGGGTGGACAGTGTCTCCTGCAGGCAGCTGGGCTGGGCTGTGGTCTCTCAGTCCTTATAGAAGCTGGGGAGGGAGGAGCCCAGGGAATGTACTCAGTTTCAGGGAATTCCTGCAGCTCCTGAGCTCTGTGATTCTGAGTTTTATTCAGCTGCCCTGCAGGATGGGATGTCTCCTCCCTTCAGAACATCCTACTCTCAAGGCCCTTCCTTCCAAGATGGAATGATTTACCTTGAAGGGATTTACTTCACAGCAGAGGGGAAGATGCTCCTGGGTTTCCTGATCCAGCTCAGAGAGTTACGTCCAGGGCTCAGCCTTCTCTAGGACAGTTCAGAGTCTCTCAGGACAGGAGAGAAGATCCTGAAACAGCCAGCCAGCAGTTCCCTTCCATCTGCAGCCCACTGTGAACCATGGCCTCTCTCAGGCTGGGTTCTCTGTCCACACCCAGTGTCCTTGGAGTTCTGACTCCAGTGATGCTGAGTTTCTCAACACAACCCAGTCAGGACCTGAAGTCCATTTTGTAGGTGAAAGAAGCCCATTTTCAAGAAGACCCAGAGTCCTTTCCTGCCCTGCTCCCTGGACTCCAGAATAGGTGACCACAAGTGCCTGTGTCTAGGCTGCTTTGTGGGGTTTGCAGCCCCAGTTCTCCTGTCCATGCCCAGGACACCCACCTGGGAACTGCTGGAGTCCTATGGGAAATGAGAAATGCACCAATGTTCAACTCTTCACGCAGATCCCCCCAAAACACATGTGACCCATGACCCCAGACCTGAAGGGCTTGTCACCCTGAAATGCTGGGCCCTGAGGACATCAGTCTGACTTGGCAGAAGGATGGGGAAGACCAAACCCAGGACATGGAGCTTGTGGAGACCAGGCCTGCAGGGGATGGAAACTTCCAGAACGGGGCAGCTGTGGTGGTGCCTTCTGGAGAGGAGCAGAGATACACATGCCATGTGCATCATGAGGGGCTGCCTGAGCCCCTCACCCTGAGATGGGGTGAGGAGGGGTGTGGGCACAGAGCCTGCTATCAGGGAAAGCAGGAGCCCTTCTGGAGACCTGAGCAGGGTCAGGGCTGAGAGCTGGGCAGGCCCTCACCTTCCCTTCCCTTCTCTTCCCTTCCCTTCCCTTCCCTTCCCTTCCCTTCCCTTCCCTTCCCTTCCCTTCCCCCTTCCCTTTTCCCTTTTCCCTTTTCCCTTTTCCCTTTTCCCTTTTCCCTTTTCCCTTTTCCCTTTTCCCTTTTCCCTTCCCTTCCCTTCCCTTCCCAGAGCCTCCTCAGCCCACCATCCCCATCTTGGGAGTAGTGGCTGGCCTGGTTGTCCTTGGAGCTGTGGTCACCGGAGCTGTGGTGGCTGCTGTGATGAGGAGGAGGAAGAGCACATGTGGGAGGGGCAGGGTATGAATTTTCTGTCTCATTTACTTTTAGAAGTGTGCTCTGCCTCAGTAACGGGAAGTCCCTACCCCAATATGCTCAGCCTCATCTCAATTGTAAAGCACAGGAATGAGGGCCGTGGCTGTAGGGACCTGATTCTCAGAGGTCAGACATCAGACGTCAGAAGGGACCTCCAAGAGGGTAGTTGTTCATTTCCTGAACTTTCTGTCCTCGTGCCTCCTGACCCTTCTGTGGATCTGCAGTCACAGTTCTGGAAACTTCTTGGGGGCACAGGACATTTCTTGTTTCTTACGGTTTTTCTTCTCACAGGTAGAAAAGGAGGGAACTGTGCCCAGGCTCCAGGTCATTATGGGGAATAGAATGATCCCCAAGGCCCTTGGGGTGGAGATGGTGCCCATGGGGAGTCAGCCATCCCATAATTCCTCTTCCCCCACATCCTCTCCAGTTCTGAGTGTGTCTTGTCATTTCTCCACTGCAGACAGTGACAGTACCCAGAGCTCTGAGCTGTCTCTGGAGGATTGTAAAGGTGACACCTGAGGGCCTAGATTGGGGGTGGGCAGCAGGGACAGGACTGGGTCCCAGGGACTCTCAGAGTTCAGACCTTTGAGTGAGTGCTGGGATGTTGGGATGTCTTTATGGTGACTGTTGATGACTTGTTCTTCAGCTTGAGACAGCCGTCCTGTGGGGACTGAGCACAGAAGCTGAGTCCAAGTCCCTCCCTTCTGACTGCAGAACCACTGGGTTCTCTTTGGGCGGCAGTGTCTGACGATGTCTGCTTTCTCCTGTGTGTGCAGTGTGAAGAGCTGGGAGACCAGTTCAGCCCTGCCCACCAGGACCCTGTCCTGCTCTGCCCTGTGTCCCTTCCACAGCCAGCCTTCCTGCTCCAGCACAGGGAGCAGGGACATCACCATCCATGTCAACTCCATGCTGCACTGAGCTGCAGCTTCTCACTTCCCTTGCTCATGACATGGTAGAATTAATACTGTGAAAATGATCATCTTACCAAAAGCAATCTATAGATTCAATGCAATGCCAATGAAAATCTCCATGACATTCTTAAGAGGTAGAAAAAAATCTTAAAATTCATATGGAATCATCAAAGGCTCCAGATAGCCAAAGCAATCTTGGGAAAAAAATGAGGGGGGGGATCACCATACCATATCTCAAACTATATTAAAGAGCTATAGTCATAAAAATGGTATGGTACTGGTACAAAAACAGACACGGACATCAATGGAACACACGAGAAGACCCAAACATGAATGCATGCAATTTAGCCACCTGATATTTGACAAAGGCACCAAAAATATACAATGGAGGAAAAACAGCATCTTCAGCAAATGGTGCTGGCAAAACTGGATCTCTACCTGTGGAAGAATGAAGTTGGACTCTTATCTTTGACCCTGCACAGAAGTCAACTCCAAATATATCAAAGACTTCAGTATAAAACCTGAAACTCTGACATTGCTAGAAAAAAATGTAGGCAATATCCTACAAGATATAGGTGTAGGAAAGGACTTTCTAAATCAGGTATCAGTTGCTCAGGCATTCAGGTCACCAATCAATAAGTGGGTTCATTAAACTTAAAAAGCTTCTGTACAGCAAAAGAAACAACGAAGGAAGTGAAGAGGAAACCCACTGAGTGAGGGAAAATATTCACATGCTATACATCCAACAGAGGATTAGTATCCAGAATATATGATGAACTCAAAAAACAAAGAAGCAAGAAAATAAATGACCCAATAAAAAGATGGGCTAAGGACTTGAACAGAGACTTCTCAAATTAAGAATTAAAAATGGCCAAGAAACACATTAAAAGTGTTCAACATCCTGAGTAATTAGAGAAATGCAGATTGAAACCACATTGAGATTCCATTTTACCATAGTCAGCCCGGCTAAGATCAAGAGAATAAGAGACAGCAAATGCTAGTAAGGATCTGAAGAAAGAGGAATGCTCATTCACTGCTAGTGGAATCGCAAACTCATGCAACTACTATGGAAAGCAGTATGGAAAACTCTTTTAAAAAAGAGCTAGGTATGATGGCACACACCTTTAATCTCAGCACTCCAGAGGCAGAGGCAAGCAGATCCTTGTGAGTTCAAGGACAGCCTCTACACAGGGCTACATGGAGACCCTGTGTCAAAAAGACCCAAAAAATGAATCTACTATATATGATCCAGTTATACTGTTTGTTGGCACACCCAAAGGACTCATTCTACCTTAGAGATACATGTACATCCATGTTTGTTGTTGCTTTTTTTTTTTACAATAGCTAAGAAATGGAAACAATCAAAATGATGAATAGATAATGAAAATGTGGTGCATTTAATACAATGAAGTTCTACCCAGCAGTAAGGAAAGATGAAATTATGAAATTCACAGGTAACTGTTATATTAAATAATACCAATACCTTATATGTGAGTGTATATGCTGATGTAACAGGGAACAGATGTTATGAAGAGGGAAATGAAGAATATGGGGATATTCAGCTGGGAAGGGAGAAGGGAAGGACAACCAAGAAACCTTGTGGGCAAACGGGAAGAAGGAACTCAAGAGAGGGGGGAGATAATAGGAGACAGGTATTATCAAAGGGAAAATGGGGACACTTAAACTGGGGAGGGGGGAAGAGGTTACACAGGGAAAGAGGGAGAGTGAAAGAGAGAGGGAGAGAGCAAGAGAAGAGATAAAGCTTAGGTGGCATAAAAGGCTGAAGGGAAATATATTACCTCAGAAACCCCTGAAAACACATACCATATCTGCACGAGTGCATGTGTACACCTGAAGGCTATATAACAAAGAACACAGTGCCAGACAGGAAAAACCTCTCATGGATTTGTTGGTCAGAGTAGGCCAAGAGACTCCCAAAATAACACAGGCTATCGACACAGCACTTAATTACCTCCCAGAGCTTGAAGGTAAGGCTCTATTGCTGAAGACAGAACATACTTTGGACACAAGACTTCGAGCAACAGAGCTGGAGCTGACCTGGAAGCCTTCTCTCTGACGACTAACATGGTTCTGGAGGATACTGTGCAAGCTGCTAAGGAAAAAAAAATCAACCAAAGATCCAGCCCAGCTCTAAAGCAGAATAAAGATAACGACTGGCACAGCAGACTACTTCTATTGGTGCAGTAGCGGCACTGTTATCTAGGGGTAATCAATAGCTATCAAACTGGATTTTCTGCCCTCTCAATGGGAGGGAACTAATGTGTGGCACTGTAAATACACATGGCTGGAGAGTAAATAGATCCTAGAGAAGCCATATCTCTGTCATATCTCTAGAAAAATGGAATTTCTTACTGTATGCTAAAGGTGAATCCTTATATTTACAGACAAATGTACCTTACACAACTAATCAAAGGAGCTTCTTTTTGCACCAGATGAAGGCTATAACAGAGTTCCAAAATTGGTCATACACAGAGAACATATATCTGAGAGACACCCAGCTCTAAGTGACACATCTACAGGGGAACCTCTATACCTAAGGCTCATGGAACATAGTGGAAAGGGGTAGAGGATACTAATACATCCCTCAAGTCACCAGTGAAGCTTCCTCATAACAACAGTGTGATATACACAGAAGGCAACATCTGCTAAATATACCTGGCAAAGTGTAGGAAGCTTTCTTTTTATGCCGAACAGTATGGCGCAGCCTGTGGAAGGGGAACACAGTCCCCGCTTCACAGACACTGTGGGGAGCTGACCCCTCAGCACAGAGGCCACCTGGCTACTTCCCATAGCCTAGCCTGAGTGGTTCTTCCAACTCAGACCCTTAGCCTGGACCCATGAGACATGTGTTCCACTCTTGGCTGTGACTTCCCACCTGCCCAGAGACTGCTGAACCCTGGACAGGAATTTCAGGCTGATGGCTGATGGCCTATCTTCAGCCAATGTCCACTCACAACACCAGCTACCCAGATTGGTGGTCCGTGAGGGGAACCTTTTTCCAACCCACTGGCCACCCAAACAAATGCAGGCCTACCTTAGCCTGTATGCATGCAATAACTAATAAAAATAATGGCCAGAAAAAAAAAATAACGGCTGGAATTCTCTGATGATGTTATTATGAAATTCAAATTTACTCCTTGCTATGGCTTGCTTTTATAAACCAAGTGACGTTAGTTCCCAGAGCCAATCATAAGTCCCCCAACTACTTTGCACACCATTGCCCCACCCAGCATCATGCACCTAGGCCACGTTGCTTGCTCTTTCTTGGGGCGGGGTCAGACCCACCCCCACCCCCCACCCCCGGCCACGCAGTACCCTGAGGCGTGCTAGCTAGAAGCTAGTCTGCAATTTAAGCTGGATTTTCCCACAGCAAAGTATACCTGGCTAGGACTTCTACATTAAACCTTACACCCCCATGGCTCAGGGACTGTTACAGAAGAGGTAGAATGACTGTAAGAGGCAGGGCTGCTGCATGAACATAAGGAAACAGAAGCTTTCCGGCCACTGGAAATGTGTTCACATGAACTTGCAGCAATGCTAACAGTAGGCACAAGACCCATGCTGACTCAATCAGAGAGAAAAATATAACTGCATAGAATGGGGGAAATGGGCAGCAGGCCTCAACCCTAGCCAGGGAACTATTGGCAGTTGATTACTGTATGGGGTGAGGGAGGGTAGACTTCTTTAAGGGAGTGACTCTTGATAGTCTGACTAGACTTCAGAGGATGAATTTGCACTGAGGGACACCTGGATAAGAATGTTTGATGGGATAGGACTTAGCATATATGACAGAGTACCTGAAATCTGGGGGGAGAGGAAAAGGCGGGGGGGGGGTCTAAATTTCATTAAAATGTGTTTTGTGAAATACACAAAAACTCAATTAAAATTTTTTTTTTGGTCTTTTTTGAGACAGGGTCTCCCTTTAGTCCCAGCTGGCCTGGAGCTTGCTATGTAGACCAGGCTGGCCTTGAACTCAAAGAGATCCGCCTGTTTCTGCCTCCTGAGTGCTAGGATTAAAGGCATGAGCCACCACGCCAGGTAAAAATTTTCAAAAGTCTGTTCTCCCGGCTGGGTGGCCCCTGCCTGCACTTTTCTCCACCCAGAGCCCTGCAGCCCTTGCCCCGCCTGTTTCGGGTCTCACTGTCCCCTGCCCTGACTGCACTCCATGTGGTATTGTGACACCTCCATGTCCCAGCCTGGCCTCGGGGAGCCTCAGAACATCTCCCTCAGCTACGTGGACAGACACAATTTCTGTGCTTCGACAGAGATGCCTACAATCCCAGGTCAAAGCCCTGTGCACCTTGGGTGGGAGGAGCCTGAGTATTGGGAGAAGAGATGCACAGAGCCAAAAAGGTGCATGGCTTTCCCCTGGGAATCCGTGGACCCTGCTTGGCTACTACAACCAGAGCCAGGATGGTGAGTGACCCCGGGTGCCCAGGTCAGTGGTTGAGACTGAGGTTTCAGGGGCCCACGAGGACCCTGCCACCTGAAACCTAAGAGCCGTGGTCATCCGGATGGGGTTTATGTGCAAAATATGCGGATGGTGGGGCTGCCTCAGGGGTTCGGGCTCTCATCATCCAGCGGATGTCTTCCTGAGATCTGCATCCCATGGGCCCCCCTCTTGGGGTAGAAGCTGTAAGTTTATGATGGGAAAGATCACATGGCCCTGAAGGAGGACCTGAGCTCCTGGGTCATGTGTGACCTGGCAGCTCAGGTCACCCAGCATGAGTGGGAGCAGGTTAGTGTGGCAGAGCACAGCGGGGCCTGCCTGGAAGGGACTTGCATGGAGTGGCTTACTTGTATTCATGGTTGAGCCTGAACCCTGGTTTATGTTCAGGATTTGACCCAGGCTCTGTTCTATTTTAGAGCAGGGTCGGGCCCGGTTTCCTTTTCAACCATGGCTGGGGCTTGGCTTTTTTATATTTTGAGTTCAGTCAGGGCTCACACTTGGGATCAGCCCAGGATCCATTATTCCCTGGATTTGTCTTCTTGGGTCAGGAATGAGCTCTGGCTCTTTTATTTCCACAGTTGGACCAGGGCTGAGGCCAGGCTCTTTAACTTCAGGATTGAGCCTGGGCTTCTAACCCCCCGCCCCCCCCCCTTCTTTTTGGTAAGGGTTTCACCAGGGTTTTCCTCTCTTCCACTTTGGCCTTGAGCCTTCTATTGGGTCGAGGTTGGATCTCAGCTCATGTCTTTGCAGCTTTGGGACTGGGCTGGACCCCTTTGTCCAGGGTTGATCCTGGGTTCTCTTTTCTCCTTAAATCTGGGCCTGGGCTTCTTTTGGGTCCCAGTTGGGCCCAGGCTATTTTCACTTCAAGGTTTGGCCCCGCATTTCTTTTGGGACAAAGTTGGGCCCAAACTCTTTTCAGGTTTTAGCCTGGGCTTCTTTGCGGCCCCAGTGGGGCTCGGGGCTCTTCTCTTTTTATGCATGGGCCTGGGCTCTTAATTGTAGGGCTTGGTCCCAGCTTCTCAGGTTTTAGCCTGGCCTTCTTTGGGGTTGAGGTAGGGCCTAGGCTGGCTGCATCTCTTTTACTGAGGGCTCCTTAAATGCAGGGTTGAGCCCAGGCTCTTTTCTCTTCAGGACTCAGCCTGGGCCTCATTTGGGTCAGGGTTGGGCCTGGGCTCCTTCATTCAGGTTGAGTCCAGACTTTTTATTTTGGATGCTGGCCTGGGCTTCTTTGGGGTTGGGTTTGGGCTCAGGCTCTCTTACCTTCAGGTTTTAGTCTGGGCCTCTTTGCGGTCAGGATTGTAATCAGGTTCCTTTCACTGGACAGTTTTACTTCAGTCTCTTTTGCATCAGGGTTGGACATAGGATCTTTTCAGGCTTTTTCTTTTTCGTTTTTTGAGTTAAGGTTAGGGACAGAGTCCTTTGTCTCAGGTTTTAGCCTGGGCTTCTTTGGGGGTTGGGCCTGGACTCCTCTTTTCATGGTTTGGCCCAGGATCTTGAAGTCCAGAATGTGGCCCAGCTTTGTCAATTGTGTCGGGCCTTTCCTGCAAACAGGTGAGCTCCATCTCTCCCTGTCTCTGTGTTGGAGTCCTACACCAGTTCGGGTTGGGTAGGCATGTTCTGTGTGTTCTTGCATGTCCAGCCCTGTGACTGTCTCCTCTGATTTCTACTGTTTCCACCTCTTCATAGTGAGCTCCTGTAGATCAGGGAAACATCATTACCTTGCAGTGCCTCAGTCCCCCCTTCCAGGTCCCTATAGCACTGAGTTTTGATCAGGACTTCATCCCAAGAATTTGGGATACACCCCAACCTACAACTGTGGGATGAGTTACACCTTCTTTTGATCTGAACATCAAACAAGCTGCACTCTTGCTGGGAGTACACGTGGGGAACTCTGGGAAGGGGCAGTTTTCAGGCTTCTCCTCTCCCGCCCGTGCCATGTTGGCAGAGAGTCCACAGTGAGAGCGGCCCTGTGTGGACATGGACGTGGTTTTAAGCACCCGCGGTGGCACATCAATGGAAGCTTTCCTAATTCACTCTGTAAGCAAGCCTGAGTAAACTAGCCAATCTCCCCAACACTAAGACTGGAGAGTCTGTTCCTTGATTCGCCTTGGAAAACCATGGGCAGCAGGGGCAGGACACACGTCGTGTGTGGTAGCTCCCGGGAGGAATGTCTGTGACAACACAGCCCAATTTCCCTGTCTTCCTGTTCTGGCTTCTGGAGCCCGACCACTCCAGTGGACACTGTGGTTCCTTCCCTCAGGTCAAGGACACATCTTTACGTGACAGTGACCCCTCATATGAGGTCATGGAGACCTGACCTCACTTTAGTCTGGGCCTCTTAAAATGCGTTTGTAAAATCTCCTCCTGGCCTGGTGCATCCTTGCTCAGCTGATACACGAAGGTCATCAGAGGTGCCTTGGGGGAATAGCCTGAAGCTCGTGTCAGAGTGGCTTTCCTGAGAACTGCCTCACAACCAGTTCTCCATCTCCCAGTAGGAACCTTCAGCCCCGGGAGGAGGAAGGGATGGGCGATGCTGCTACCTCAGCTTAGTTGTCTGAGGCTCACATGCTGCCCAGTGATTTCAGCCCCTCCTTCCACCAGCACGGTCCCCTTCTTTTTAAGCCTGGAGACTGCTGTCTACTTAAGCTCGGGGTCTGGGTACTAAGGTGATCGAAAACTGTTTTATATCTTATCTCTTTACTACCATTCAACTTCAACTATTATTGGAAGGTGGCAGAGCCCTTGTCTAGCATGCCAGAAAGCCTGGGTTTGAGGCCGAGCATGACAAAAAGATAGGTAGCTAGATAGGTGGGTAGGTATATAGATGGATGGATGGATAGATAAATGATTGATTGATTGATTGATTGATTGAAAACTGGGCATGGTGGTGCATGCCTTTAATCCCAGCACTCTGGATGCAGAGGCAGAGGCAGAGGCAGACAGATCTCTGTGTGGATTTGGGTTCTTCCATCTTGCCCTCAGTCTAGCTTTCTCTGGCATGACTGAAAGAATGAAGGAATGCTCATATTTTCCCACACACTGCTCTGTGGGAGGTTAGGGACCGTGGTGCTTTCATTAAGAGTCTCCTAAGCCCACCACCACCTAATCTCAAAAACTAGAGTGAAGAGCAATAAAGGAAGAAGTCATATGTTAATCACTGACCTGTAAAGTTATTCATATGTCCACATGGGTGCTCTGACATGTGTTCATACATGCATACATGAAGATACATAGACCACACACTAAACAAGATATAAATAAAAACTCTAGAGGAGACAGCTGGACTGGAGTTCGCTGTTACATCCTGGCTGTGGTCATGCTGGGATGGGCCCATGAGACACATGAAATGACAGCCAGGAAGCAATGTCCCCAGACAAGCTCAGATGGCAGGAGCCATACAGCTGTGCCTGCCTGCTCTGGCCAGCACAGCCTCCTGGGTCACAGCATCACAGCAGGTGCAGGAAGCAGCACATCTTCCTTCTTCTTCAGTCTGGAGGCTGGAGTGCTGGAGCAGGAGCAGGAGATGGGTCCTCACAGGCCTCTCTCCCTGCCGTGTGCAGGTGTCCTCCCCCTGCGCCCACAGGAGCAGCCCCAGTGCAGGCCTCCATCTGATCTCTGCTGTCGTCATCTCTCTTTATGATAACGCCTGTCCTGATAGAGCAAGGACTCATTGCTCTCAGTCTCTCCGTTCAAGGCCCCTGCATCCAAGCACATCAGAGTGAATGACGGGCAGCCAGGCCTTCATCCCAGGATTTGGATGCAGTCAGCCTGCAGCACAGCCCACACCTCCCTACCCCCTGTGCTCTCAAACATCTTCAGTGTGAGTAGACGCCCAGCTTATGGATCTCCTCACAGCAGCACAACTGCCCTCCATATCTGCAGGTTCCAAATCTGTGCTAGAAGACACCTGGGAGGCTGTGTGTCCATTACATACAGACACTGCATCTCTTTGTAGAAGAGATTTGTGCATTTCAGGGTTCAGTATCCAGTATATCAGAGATCCTGGAACCACCCCTGTGGCTCAAAGAGGATGAGTGTTTTTGCACTCTTAATACTGATTGGGACAGAGGCAGGAGCACGGAGTGCAAGCTCCACACTGCTGCTGAGAGTCTCGTGTCTCCCAGGTCCAGCTTTCCCACATCTCCCTGGGGGACAGAAACCCCTGCATGGTGAGGCAAGCCTTTCTCCTGTCCTTGTCTCTGAGGCTTCAGGGGTCTCAATGGACCCAGAGCCCTGTGAACCTTGCAGGGCTCCCATGCTAGAACTGGCTTCTGGGCAGCTGTGTACATTCTGGTCCAGGCTCTGGGTGTGTGGCTGTGTGAGGTTCACAGCTCCGGGGAGACTTTTCTCCTGTTTTTCTCACACAGACAAACATCCTAAGCATCTTCTCAGGCTGCTGCAGGCAAGCTTGAAATGCGATCTCTGCACAGCGCTCAGCCCAGCACAGGGCAGCTGCACTCACTCCCCACCTCGGGCAGATCCCCACCTCCAACTCTGAAGCGCACAGTCAGTCTCACTGTGTGGTGGAGACCAGGGCCCCATCAGGTTGCTGCTTGGTATAAAACAGGGAAGTGCTTCCACAGAAAGGTGTTAGGGTTCACAGAGTGTCTCAGAGTCTGAGGGACGCCTTCTCAGCTTGGATGACACGCTGTTGCAATGGAAGCCTGCCTTGAAAACCAATCCCCTGTGCTTGTCTTTTTTTAAAGACAGTATCTCCCTATATCATCACCTGGCCTGGAACTGGCTATATAGACCATGTTGGCTTTGATCTCACAGAGATTTTCCTGCCTCTGCCTCCTGAGTGCTGGTATTAAAGGTGTGTGCCACAATACCAGGCTCATATTTTTATTTTATTTTTTGCAAACTCAAAAGCATTATTAATGAGATGAGTAGTTAATAAAGAATCAGAGGCTGAAGTTAATTTGGAATCAACAGTTAATTAGGAAACACAGGATGTCATCTCTCAGCCCCTTCCATCCCCTCAGCCCATGCAGATGACATTACTGAGCTGCAGCAGAGTTTCCAGGGACCTGTAGTCACCTTGATGAATCACTCAGCCAGCAGCCTAGTCCCAGCTCCCTCTCTCAGGCCCTTTCCCATCTGTGGCCCACAGGGAGAAAACTCCACATTGTGTATGTGGGAAAGAATGAGAGAGGACTCCTCAGGATTTACAGTGGAGATGGAGTCAGTCTGGGAAATCTTGATGGTGCATGTTCAGCTACCATGGACACTGTCACTGGAGATGAGTTGTGAAATGCTTTGTTCATTGATGCCAGGTGAGGGTGGACAGGCCAACGCAGTGGATGA
This sequence comes from Rhizomys pruinosus, assembly GCA_009823505.1. Classification (NCBI taxonomy): domain Eukaryota; kingdom Metazoa; phylum Chordata; class Mammalia; order Rodentia; family Spalacidae; genus Rhizomys; species Rhizomys pruinosus. Next base: position 2,913 of record VZQC01001717.1, on the reverse strand, counting down.
GGAGGGAGGGGAGGGGTCTGCTGCTGCTGCTTGTCTTCCTGGGTCACATGGGCGTGAGGACCCTGGGGGTGTCATTGGGAGACTACGAAGTCAAAGCACCTGACAGAAAGACAGGAATTCGCACCAGGTGAAGGGGCAGCTGCTGCGGGTCCTGAGCCCGGCCTTGTGCTGACTGGGCCTAGTGCTCATCGTGGCTCCATCTCCCTGCCAAACATGGAACCCAGGCCATCTGTACCCAGAGTTAGGCTGAGGCTGCTTTGTGGACTCCACCTCTGTGAGAGACTGGCCTGTCCATCCAGAGTTCAGCCCTTCCTGGGGGCAGAAACAGTGCAATCTGACCAACCTGTTCAAAATCCTGGAATTAGATCTGAAAGTGGGCTTAATTTTAAAACACCTGAACTAAGCTCAAAATGTAGACTCTTTAAAAAAATTTTTTTTTAATTTTATTTATTTCTGTATGTGTATGAATGTACTGTCTGCACGCAAGTCTGTGCGCCCGTGTTGTGCAATGCCGCGGAGGTCAGAAGAGGGTGTCGGATTCCCCTGGAACTGGAGTTCTCCTGGAATTGGAGTTTCAGACAGTTCTTGGCCGCCATGTGGGTGCTGGGGATCGAACCTGGGTCCTCTGTAAGAGTGGTCGGCGCTTTTAACCACTAGGCAATCTCTCCAGCCCAAAATGTAGACTCTTAAATTGAGGCCTCCACATTGTCCAGGTTAAATCCCCCCCTTAGTTTGCTTCTCATGAGCTGAGCATTCCTGTCTCCTTGCTGCCCTGCCCAGGTTCCCCAGGCCCCATAGCTTCATCAGCTGGATGGCAGACTCAGCAGGCAGTGCCTGCTGCCCAGGTAGAGACACAGACGCCCCATGGTCCTTCCCCCTCCCATAAGGAGCACAAATTACTTAACCAGGCCATTCTTTTTTTTTTTTTTTTTCTTTTTTTTTATGGTCCTTTTGAGACAGGGTCTCCCCTTTAGAATCTCAAGCTGGTCTGGAGCTCACTATTTAGACCCAGGCCTGCCCTTGAACTCACAGCCAGGCCAATTCATCGTTTAATTAATTAATTAATTAGAATTTAGTTATTATTTTGGTTTATTTGGGGGGCATGGCATGTGCTAGGTGTATGTGTGGGGGCAGAGAAGCAACCTGCAGGAGTAAGGTTTTCACTCCCAAGTGAGGTCCCAGGGATCAAATTCTAGTCATCAGGCTTGGCGGTAAGCTCCGTTACCCCTGAGCCATCTCAGGTCCCAAGTTCATTTTTAAATCCATTCTCTTTACTGGTCAGAAGTAGGAGCCTGGGTTCCTTGGCTGTCTTGTCCATGCTGCAGCTCCCTCACCCCAAGGAAGGTGAGTGTAGTGGACTGCTGGGAGCAGGGTGACCCTCCAGCCTCCATGTGTGCACACCTGCCAGGTGCTGCCTTCTGTGACCCTGGACATCCATGCTTCCTCAATCCTGGCTGCTCCTGTATGTGCATCTCCTCAATCCTGGCTGCTCCTGTATGTGCATCTCCTCAATCCTGGCTGCTCTTGTATGTACATCTCCTCAATCCTGGCTGCTCCTGTGTGTGCATCTCCTCAATCCTGGCTGCTCCTCTATGTTCATCTCCTCAATCCTGGTTGCTCCTGTATGTGCATCTCCTCAATCCTGGCTGCTCCTGTGTGTGCATCTCCTCAATCCTGGCTGCTCCTGTATGTTCATCTCCTCAATCCTGGATGATCCTGTATGTGCATCTCCTCAATCCTGACTGCTCCTGTGTGTGCATCTCCTCAATTCTGGCTGCTCCTGTGTGTGCATCTCCTCAATCCTGGCTGCTCCTGTATGTGCATCTCCTCAATTCTGGCTGCTCCTGTGTGTGCATCTCCTCAATCCTGGCTGCTCCTGTGTGTGCATCTCCTCAATTCTGGCTGCTCCTGTGTGTGCATCTCCTCAATCCTGGCTGCTCCTGTGTGTGCATCTCCTCAATCCTGGCTGCTCCTGTGTGTGCATCTCCTAAATCCTGGCTGCTCCTGTATGTTCATCTCCTCAATCCTGGATGCTCCTGTGTGTGCATCTCCTCAATCCTGGTTGCTTCTGTATGTGCATCTCCTCAATCCTGGCTGCTCCTGTGTGTGCATCTCCTCAATCCTGGCTGCTCCTGTGTGTGCATCTCCTCAATCCTAGCTGCTCCTGTATGTTCATCTCCTCAATCCTGGATGCTCCTGTGTGTGCATCTCCTCAATCCTGGTTGCTCCTGTATGTGCATCTCCTCAATCCTGGCTGCTCCTGTATGCGCATCTCCTCAATCATGGCTGCTCCTGTATGTGCATCTCCAGGCACAGTTCTGGCTGGGAATTCAGGCTCACTTAATTCCCACAGACTAGGGTGTCCTACGTTCTGCACTCAGCACCTCCTGTCTGTAAGGGTACACCAGTACTGAAGGTGGGATCCACAGTGCCCTCTGTGCTGGCCTGGCTCCCTGGCCCTGCACCAGATTCCTGTGGTGTGTATCAGTTGAGGCCAGCCAGGGTGACAGAGTGAGACCCCATCCTAACAAAACCACAACAAAGTGAAAGAAGTTTACTGAGTAACAGGGGAGGAGAGCCCCTGGGACAGTGCACAGGCCCGACTGGGACCATCGTGCCAGAGCTCCTGCCCAGCACGAAGGTCCAGAGGGAGGGGTGTTGTTCCAAGGCTCTTGGTTTAAAGGGTTTTTTTTTTACAACGGACTTTGCAAGAGCTGGTATGTGAGGGAGCTGTCAATCAACTCATTGTCCCTTGTCTCTGTGGTTTTTCTAGGAAATAAGATGTCTTAGTTGCAGCTGGCAACTGACTGTCACCAAATAGCAAGCTCTCTGCTCAAAGGCAGGAATCTTTGAGGTCTATGGAGCCCCATGCTGACTGCCAGGTGGGGTCTAACCAATTTCTGTCCTCAGGAG
>VZQC01001715.1:1071855-1117296 GCA_009823505.1 Rhizomys pruinosus | reverse complement strand
GACATAGATACTTGCAAAATGTACCAATTACCTAATTGTATGACATATTGAGTAACATCAATGTTATCTGCAAACAACTGTGTCATTATATTGTAGAATCTCTTAAAAATTAAAAAAAAATTCCTGTGGCCCAGCAGAATGGGGCATTCTGGTCATGGCCCACACCGAACATAAGGATTGGGTTGGGGGTTGGGGTGGAGCATCCTGATTGACACCTGACCACAGATCTGGGGCCCCTGGAGGTCAGGGACAAGGTCTTCTGAGGGAAAGAGCATTGAACAGAGAAAGCACTTTCATTTGCTATGGTCTTTTTAATTAAAAGCTCATATTATTTCTTGCCCTAGCTTGACCTACTTCAGAAATCAAACTTGTAGCTTTTACCTAACTTTGAGAACTTTCACCAATTTCGTGATGTTAAGATCTTAAAGCAAAATAAAGCAAAAGAGCCTGGAATGGGGTAGTAATTTTCTAGTGCCTCACTTTGGCTTTTAGCCGCCCACACTCTGAGTGTATTAACTCTGAATATGGCCCTGAATGGGCTTTTTCAGCCATTATGGAGAGAGGTTTAGATTCCTGGGACATGATCCTAAATAGCTCTGGGGACCGCAAATGGACAAGACCCCCCCCACCCCCGGTCTGGAGATGAGCGCTGTGCGGATGGCCATTAGTGGCCCATCACCACAGTGGAAACTGTTATGAGTCAACTTCAATTTAATGAGGTGGGGGGGCTCCCAGTGGCCATGGGGGAAGGGGTGAGTTTGTGGGCATGGGAGGAGGCCTGGCTACAGGTGGTCACCTGTTGCAGGGGAGAGGTCTTTACTGGCCAACTGTCCAGCCTCCTTGATGCCTGAGGGCCACTTTGATGTCCCTGTCACCTGCTGGCTCCTGGATGCTGGCGACATCTTATCTCCAGGCTTGCCTGAACAGGTGGGATGCTCTGAGTTTTGTATGCGCTGTCCACGCTCTGTGCTCTACCTCCTGTCCCCACAATGGATCTGCATGAATTCACCAATAACTAACACTGTCCACGGGGCATCCCGAACAGACAGAGTCTCTCTCTGCTTGCCTAATAATATTTAAAAAAAAATTTTATTTATTTCTGTATGTGTATGAATGTACTGTCTGCATGCAAGTGTGTGCACCCGTGTCGTGCAATGCCACGGAGGTCAGAAGAGGGTGTCGGATTCCGCTGGAACTGGAGTTCTCCTGGAATTGGAGTTTCAGATGGTTCTTGGCTGCCATGTGGGTGCTGGGGATCGAACCCGGGTCCTCTGTAAGAGCGGTTGGCGCTCTTAACCACTAGGCCATCTCTCCAGCCCCTAATAAGATTTTATAACAAAGAGATATAGATGAGAAAGCTGAAGGTCCACTTACAATGTTTATCTAACCAGTCCATATACATATTTAAAAACAAAATGTACCCAGTGTGCGGCCAAGTCTGGAGATGGGGCTGCCTCTCTCTCCCTCTCCTATCCCAGGAGTTGGGCCCATGTCAGCCTTTCCTGGGGCTGCCCCTCGGGGGTCAGAGTGATGGTTTCTGTAGCTCTAATGCTTGCACTCCCACCAGAGTTGTGGGAGGCAGAGCCCTTCCCAGGTTCCCCTGTGCTGCTGTCTGATGTTTGATTATCACCAGGCCCCATTTACTTCATGTGAGGACGGATCTCCCGTATTTCCTGAGGTGTGAGCTACTGATCTTCACTGCGAATCACATCCTTTATGGCATTTTAAAGAGGTTTTAATAGACTCATTATATTGGTTAGTGGCTTAAAACATCTCCCATCTGTCTCTCTTACTTCTTAGGTCAGAAGCCTTGTGCAGCTCATCTGGATGTTCTGTCCTTGTGGTCTCAGAAGCTGCATTGGGGTCAGCAGGCCTGTGTCCTGACCTGAAGGTTCAGCTAGGGAACGGTTTGTACCACACTTGCTTGGGTAATTGACAGAATTCACTCTCCTGGCAGCTTGCATCTCGGAGGCCAGCAGAGGATACAAGTATGGAGGAGGGGGAAGAGGGGAGAGAAGAGAAAGAGAGGAAGGGAGGGAGGGACTGAGGGGAGGGAGGGAGAGGGAAGAAAGAAAGTGAGAAAGAGGGGGAGAGAGAGAAGGGAGAGGAGAGAGAAGGGAAGAGAAGGAGGATAGAGGGGAGACAAACAGAGGGGAAGAGAGAGAGGGGAAAAGGGAGAGGGAGAAGAAAGAGAAGGAGGGAGAGAGGGAGAAGGAGGGAGAGAGGGAAAGGGAGAGGGAAGGGAAGAGGGGGAGGGGGAAAGAGAGAGGAAAGGAGAGGAAAGGAGAAGGAAAGAGAAGGAAAAGGAGAGGGAGAGGGAGGAAAGGGAGAGGGAGAGGGAGGAAAGGGAGAGGGAGAAGGAGAAAGAGAGAGAGAGAGAGAGAGAGAGAGAGAGAGAGAGAGAGATTGAGATTAATGGTTTTTAAGGTCAGGCTCAGGAAAGATATGGAACTGAAAATCACGAGGATTGGGGACCTTAGTCACATCTGAGAAGAACTCTGAGTGCTGCCTGGTGGCCATGGGTGTCAAGGAATCCCATCCCTGGACCTGCTTGGTTCTATTCCAGCTCTCACATCCCAGGGAAGGGACCACACAAAGGTCTAGACACAAGGTGGTGTGATGCTTAGGGTTAATGTCCAGACTTACAGTCCAGAGTCACCTGGGAGACAGGCTTCTAAGCATGCTTGCTTTATTTTGCTTTAAGATCCTAACATCACAATCTGATTTCTTTTTTTGTCTCTTTGAGACAGGGTCTCCCTTTAGTCCCAGCTGGTCTGGAGCTCACTATGTAGACCAGACTGGCCTTGAACTCACAGAGATCCTCCTGCCTCTGCCTCCTGAGTGCTGGGATTAAAGGTATGTGCTATCACCCCCAGCATAACATCATAATCTTAATTGGGTTAACTGAGTGTAAAGACCTAGCCAAAAAGACTGCAGGACCATTCCCTGGGCGGGATTTGCTGACTGTGTAAGAAAGTCAGCTGAGCATGGGCATGTCTGGAACTCTCCTTCTGGCTATGGATGCAATACGACCAGCTTCCTTGGGATCCTGCAGCCTTGACTTCCCTCCCAGGGCAGGCTGTACCTTTAAGGGAGATGAAATAAACCCTTCCTTCCTTGAGTTGCTTTTGTCAGAGCATTTTTATCACAGACACAGGACAGAAACCAAGACAGGTAGAATCTGCCTGATATATACTGGCTCCCAGTGGGCCAGCCATTATCTGTAGCAGACATTCTTGGCTGGTGACTATATTTGATCTTTTTTATTGAGGCTGGCCTCCCAAAGTGGCACTTACTGAAATACTCCTCCCCTTCCCAGGCAACATATCTGTCTCAAACAGCTTTTCAATTAACAGTGAAAGGTTGGGAAGGGTACCTGATGCCTGAGACGGTATATGGGGCCCCAGCAACAGGAAGTTAATTCCCTTTTCTCTGAGTCTTTGATCATGGTAGATTCTTCTCCTAGACTCCAAGGGATAGCTCAGGAGGTGCTCAGGAAGGTTGGGGTTGTGTGCTGGATGGTGTTGGTTCTCAACTTGACACACCTGGGTAGAAGGAACCTCAACTGAGGAATTGTCTCCATTAGGCTGGCCTGTGGCCCTGTCTGTGGAAAATTTTCTTGATCGTTGAGTGATGTGGGAGGGACCAGATCACTGTGGGCAGTGCCACCCTGGGAAGATGGTATTATATTGTAGAAGAGAGCAGGCTGAGGATGGGCCAGGGGAGCAAGTCAGTAAGCAATATTCCTTCATGGTCTGTGCTCCAAGTTCCTGCCCTGAGTTCCTGCCTTGGCTTCCCTTGAAGATGGACTGTGCTGTAAGCCAAATAAGCCCATTCTTCCCCAAGTTGGTTTTGGTCAGTGTTTTTACCACAGCAATAGAAAGCTAACTAGAACAGGGTGTCTGCAAAGGTGGGAGACTAATTTGCTCTAAGGTCAGGGGCCTAGAAAGATTGTACTCAGTCTTCTGCATATAACACTTGTGACCCTGGACCTGAGGGAGGGAGATAATCACCTTTCTGGCTCCAGAGCTGGGTCATAGACACTAAGTAGAATTAGGGAATCTCACCTTTGCCAGAATCCTGTAGTATGGGGAACAGGTGAGGGGGACATATGAAGGAGACATACCAAAAAGCCATCACACTGGGGAAAAGTGTTGGTCTGATTCCTACCTGCCTGACCAGGCCACCCGTACCTTGACCTGACCACCTGTGGGTGTCATCCTTTATGCTTAGATACCATGAACCTGATTGCTCCTATCCATGGTGCTGGGTATTATCCATCTCAGAGAGGAGAACTCTGCTCTGTATACTGTCTTCCCTGCACCCAAGCTTTCATTTTGGCCTCTGTGTCAGGTGGGTTCTAATGGCTCCGAGGTACCTACCCCTGGTGTCCAGACCATTGTGTGGTCCATTCTGAGTTTCATGGTGAAAGTGTTTGGATCTGTCTTCTGTGGGCTGTGATTTGGGTCGGAATGGTAATTGTCCATGTAGTAAAGGCACACCAACCAGGGTGGCACTACTGGGGGGCCTTATGGAGCTATACGAGGTGGGACCTGGGGGTTTGCCTTGAAAAGGATCCTGGGACCCGTCACCAGACATTCTTCCCTGACACCCCTTAGAGCATTTCCTTCTGTGGGTATTAATGACCATATGGTGTCTGCCCCACACCAGTGGCACATTCAGGGAACTAGGGACTTCCTGGAATATACCATGTGAAGGATGGGGTCAAGGAGAAGGATGGAGTCAAGGTGAAGGATGGGGTCAAGGTGAGGGATGGGGTCAGGGTGAGGGATGGGGTTAAAGTGAAGGATGGGGTCAAGGAGAAGGATGGGGTCAAGGTGAAGGATGGAGTCAAGGAGAAGGATGGGGTCAAGGTGAAGGATGGGGTCAAGGTGAAGGATGGGGTCAAGGAGAAGGATGGGGGTCAAGGTGAAGGATGGGGGTCAAGGTGAAGGATGGGGGTCAAGGTGAAGGATGGGGGCAAGGTGAAGGATGGGGTCAAGGTGAAGGATCGGGGTCAAGGAGAAGGATGGAGGTCAAGGTGAAGGATGGGGTCAAGGTGAAGGGCAATGAGGATGGGGTCAAGGTGAAGGATGGGGTCAGAGGAGAAGGATGAGGGGTCAAGGTGAAGGATGGGGTCAAGGAGGAGAGGGATGGGGTCAAGGAGGGATGGGGATGGGGATGGCAAGGAGAGGGATGGGGTCAAGTGTGAAGGATGGGGTCAAGGTGAAGGATGGGGTCAGAGGTGAAGGATGGGGTCAAGGGTGAAGAATGGGGTTGTCCTAGTTTGTCTTCCATTGCTGTGACAAAAACACTCTGACCAAACCCAACTTGGGAGGGGAACGGGTTTATTCACCTTAAATCTCCTGGGTCACACTTCATCACTCAGGGAGCCCAAGGCAGGAACTCAGGGCAGGAACTGGAGGCAGGAGCCTGAAGCACAGGGCCATGGAGAAATGCTGGTTCACTGGCTTGCTCCCTGGCCTACTGCGCAGTCCTGCCTTCTTATATGTACACAAAAACCTGCCCAGGGTGGCATCACTCATTGTGGGTTGGGCCCTCCCACACTGCTCAAACCATCAAGACAATACTCCACAGATGTGGCCACAGGCCAATCCAATGAGCCATTCCCAATTGAAGCTCCCTCAAACCCAGGTGTGTCAAGTTGACACTAAAGCTATCCAGCACAGGGGTCAAGGAGAAGGATGGGGTCAAGGTGAAAGATGGGGTCAAGGTGAAGGATGGGGTCAAGGAGAAGGATGGGGCCAAGGAGAAGGATGGGGTCAAGTGAAGGATGGGGTCAAGGTGAAGAATGGGGTCAAGGCGAGGGATGGGGTCAAGGAGAAGGATAGGGTCAAGGTGAAGGATGGGGTCAAGGAGAAGGATGGGGTCAAGGTGAAGGATGGGGTCAAGGAGAGGGATGGGGTCAAGGTGAAGGATGGGGTCAAGGAGAAGGATGGGGTCAGGGTGAAGGATGGGGTCAGGGTGAAGGATGGGGTCAAGGAGAAGGTTGGGGTCAGGGTGAAGGATGGGGTCAAGGCAAGGGATGGGGTCAAGGAGAGGGATGCGGTCAAGGGGAAGGATGGGGTCAAGGTGAGGGATGGGGTCAAGGTGAGGGATGGGGTCAAGGTGAAGGACGGGGTCAAGGAGAAGGATGGGGTCAAGTGAGGGATGGGGTCAAGGTGAGGGATGGGGTCAAGGAGAGGGATGGGGTCAAGGTGAAGGATGGAGTGAAGGCTGCATATATTAGCCTCAATATGTCCCACCCATCACCCTTACAGACAATTTCCCTGCATTTAAAATTTTTATGTTCTTGAAGAAAGAACTGAGTCTCACTATGCTGCCCAGGCTGGTATTAAACTTGGCTCAAGCAGTCCTTCTGCCTCAGCTTCCTAAATAGTTGGGTTGTCGGCATGTGCCATGGTAGTAGGCTTGACTTGGTATCTTTTGGTTATAGATGCACAGGGCTGCCAGCTTCTCAGGGACTGTGTCCTCAGTGGTCTCTGCAGGCACCTGTTGCATAGCTCTACCCATTGGCCAGCTGCTCATCCTGCCCCCACTTCTGCCCTTCCTGCTGGTGCTTGAGCAGTGTAGCTGAAGCCACATGTGGAGGTTTGCCTTCTTTAGGGCACCCCAGGGTACTTGTGAGAACTTTCACCTGGTTGGGTCTGGCCCACCTAGGGTGCCCAGGGCAATCAGTTTCAGGGTATCTGACACCCACCCTGACCTCCATGGGCATTGCAGGACATGGTTGCACTTATATACATGAAGGCAATATACTCATACAAACAAAATAAAAAATATATAAATAATTTTTTAAATGTCCCCCAAGATCCAACGAGGTGATAAGAAAGATTATTTCAGCACATAAAGGTTCAGGTATGAGCCCATGTGTAATGAATGGGTGAGCATATATGTATTTCTGTGTGACGCTCACATGCCTATACTCCCTGCCCTCCCTGCTTCCAAGCCAGATGGGTCTGTTGACTCTTTTCTTTGGAAATCAGCTCTGCACAAATGATTTAGACATAATTTATATTCTTCCCCAATGACCATGCCTGGCCCATATAATTAGCTGTAATGATAAATACAAATAAAATATGGGATAATATGTGTTCAATTATCTGTGCCGAAGCTATAATTCCATCTATGAGGATGACAAAGCACCGACTGTGGCAGCAGTCCTGTGGGGCTGGCTCCTGCCGCCACAAGTCTCATGAAACAACAGATTTACATGTGAAAGTGTGGTATATGCTTTATTGGTGATGTGGCACCTGGGGCTGCAGGGAGCTCGGGGAGGTGATCCCCAGGAGGGAAGGGCTGGACCCAGCTGGGGTCTGCTGGGGACAGGGATAGACATAGCACTTTATCCTTCCATTGAGCATGTCAGGGAGTGCAGACCAGGCAGCGGAGGCTCAGAGATATGAGGCTGGAGAGCTGTGATAGGAACTTGAGGACTGAGCTTGATGCCCTGGTTCTAGGTCCCCGGCCAGTGGGCCACTGAGGGTGACACTGGACAGGAGGCACCAAAGCAGACCTCCCTCCAGACCTTGCTGCTGCCCAGGGCTCTGCAACCTTTTGCCAGGAGGACCTTGTGGGATATGTAGAGTGTTTCCCTGGTAAAGGAGGAGGATATGGGGTCTGAATCACTAGAAGCTAGCAAAGGCTTTGGTGGAGGCCAGGGGTCAAGGTGGACCTGGGTGGCTCTCAGTTCTGTTTATAGCTGGGCTCTCAACCTTGAGTTAGGGGACTGTCCTTGGCTGTCCCAGAGAGCTGGCTGCATCACAGGGTTTGTGGAAGAGTGAATATGGACCTCGAAGGCTTCTAGTTTCCCATTCCAGGAACCAGGAGTATGGCCTTATTTAAGGAAGAGGTTGGACATCATTCAGCCAAAGATCCAGAAATGAGTGGGTTTCCTGTGCTACCTGGGTGGGTCCTAAAGCCATTGCAACTTGAAGGAGGAGAGGGAGATTGGAGCCTTTCCTGACTGTGAGAGTCAAGTTCTGCTGTTCTAAGGCACCAGTGTGCTCTGTGTGTCATGCGGCCAAGGGGACCACACAGGACCAGGCGTGAAGTAGCCTCTACCCTCCCCCTCACTCTGGAGCCACCTCAGGGCTTCAACATTCCTTAGGGACATTGGAAGTGACTCTAGGACTCTAGTGGGCTCCTGTGACTGCCCTAACCATTTTGTCAACTCAGAGTCTGAGACAAGACACATGGCCTTGCAGATCTACAGGTGGCCGTCTGGTACCACTGCTAGAGTTAAGGTCATGGCCTGGAGGACAGGTTCCCTCTCTGTTCCGGTCCCCAGAGGCTGCTGAGGGAGAGGATGTGGGATCTGTCCCCTAGTTGGGAGCATGAATTAAGAGAACCAGAGCCCACTGAAGTCCACAGAGCAACAGGGAGAGGAGGTGGAAGAGAGAGAAGGGGGGCTGGGGGGGGGCAGGAGTAGCAGAAGAAGGTGACACTATGCTTTGGGCTCAAAATATAACGGCAAAATAAAACTGAACAACCAAGAAGCAAAACAGAAAACTATACTCGTAATCAAGATGCATTATACTTTAATGCAATTTAAAAAATAAAAAAAATTACAAAAAATCCATACAAATAAAATAGGACTTTCAATACAGACAGAGGAATGGCAGTGCTGTGCACAGCCACATCAGGGCCAGAGGCAACAGAAGCAGAATCAGCGGTAGGGTCCTTGTCTCCAATGAGAACTACAATATTTTGTACATCCTGGTGATGTTTGCATTGATTCTAGGTTTTCAAAAATGTTATTTATCTGAGTACTGATTTGATTGTACCTCCCTTAATTTTCTATCGCTTGGTGATAGAGGGTAGATCCCTGTGTCTGGTCACCCAGAGGACTAGCTCTGCTCTTCCTGGGTGGGATGCCTGTCTGTCCTCGGAAGATGGCTTTTGTATACTCACTGGGCAAGCAACCTGAATGCCGTCTCCCCTCCTCCACAGGACCTGAGCTCCTGCAGTGCCAAAAGTGACCAGTAGGGGACAGCATGGCACCTCCGGAGTTCAGCTCTGAGCCTGAGGCATTCCGTCTGTGAAAGCGCCCAGCAAAGGAAGGGAGCCGGAAAGCTGCAGAAAACCCCTGCTTCTGGGGCCGAGGGCAGAGCCCCAGTTCTAGTCTTAGTGATCAGTGTGCTTCTGTTGGATCTGAATTGAAAAACAAAACAAAACAACAACCCACAAAGAACAGACACTAGTGTAAGATGTGTATTGACTGTTGACCACCCCAGGTTCCTCACAGAGCCACCAAGGAGGTGGGAATCTGTTAGGACTCGCCTGGGACTTGTGGTTCCTGAGGCTGACAGGTAGGGTGTCTGGCTCCAGCCCCAGGACGGTGAGGTGACAGGGAGCAATTCAGACCATGTCCTGCTCCGAATCTGGCTGGTGTGTCTGTCCTTGCACGTAGAAGCTGGGGTAGGTTCGTTTCTGCCAGGCTCTGCTAGGTGGTGCTTGTCTGTCAGACCTACCTTGTCTGTCACAGTGAAGAGCAGGAATAAGATGCCCCCAGGGGCCTGGGGCTTGGACCGTTGCATCTCCTCCATGACCTCAGTACTTGCTGATAGTGCTCCCTGGGAGCACTTCCCAAGTGAACCACCTGCCTCGAATCCGTGCCCCACACAGGCACCTAGCTGTTACTGTGCTTATGAGAGGCTGACTGTGTGCCAGTGGCTGTGGAAAGGAATCTGTGAAGTTCACTCAGTAGAGACTCATGGATACTTTGTGTGAGTGCAAGCCAGTGTAGACACAGAGCTGCTGGGTTGTGAGCTGAGGTTGGAAGGTGCTGGGGTGAAGTTTGTCCCATGAGGTGGGAGAGTAAACAGCTGGCTGATCAGTGAAGGAAGAGCGCTAAAGAGAGTGAACCCTACCCTGCAGTGTACAGACACACACATCACACATATATGCATATACGTGCACATACCCAATACACACATGCACACACGTAGACATATCCACATGTGCATATCTGCACATGTGCATACACAGGCATTACCAAGTCAGTGGTACTCAACAAATAAGTCTCAACAAATAAGCAAACATGCATGCATTTTTCTGAAGACACATTTGGGCTCAGGAACCTGTCAGATCTCAGCTTATGTTCTATTGGGACTCACTTTCCACTTCCAGTGACAGCGGGGGCCTGACATTTTAGCACAGAGACAGTGACTCCCTCTGATGTCTCTGAACTGAATCTCGACAAATAGCAGTCACTTCTGAATCCATTCTTCCAAAAGGTCACCAGCCAGACACCCACAGAAAACCCAGCCATCACTGTCGCCTGCCTGGTGGCCCCCCACCAGCTCTCCACATTATCTCTTCCCCACTCCACCAGCCTTAAAGAACTGTACAGGGGAATAAGGACACCACCTGCAGGGCCTGCCGCCCTTCAGACTCCCAGCATCCTCTCTATGTTCGCTAAGCAGGTTAAGCTAGTCTGCTTCTGTCCTTGAAGTGAGAGCAAGTTCCAGCCACACATACATGCTTACCCCAAAGCCCAAAGGCCCAGGGTCTTCCCTAACTTGTAGTTGAAGCCCTACAGCCACACTCTGGCCCCAGGTCCTGGGGAGGGAGCCCTTCAAGAAAGCATGGCAAGCTCAGTCCCTCCCATGTCCCAGCTCTAAATGGTCCTCATTCATCTCGGTCTGCAACAGACATGATGGGATGTGTTCACAAGCTAACCTCTTGGCCTAGACAATCTGCTAACCTAGGCTCCACTGCCATGTGGGGTAGCATTCAAGACCCAGGCCTGGACAGGAGCATGTCCATCTGCTTAAGAAAGAGGAGCAGACCTCCAACCCGTGGGGGAAGTGAGATCTCCCAGACACTGAGGCAATAGTCAGCTCAGAAAGCGCAGCCAGTCTGCCTGGGCTGAAAGATGCAGGGCTCTGTCCATGACTTCACAGATCTTCCTTAGCCACTAGAAGTACCCTCAGCCCCGCCTCCAGAAGGGACGCCAGTCATATGCCAGGCTGGAGACCCTGCCTGTGTTGCTCACCTGCTGACTCCTCGGTTCATTCTTCAATGCACTTCAGAGCCTGGGCCAGGTGTACTTGCTGTGTGGACCGGGAGCCAGGAACCAAAGCCACACCCACTAACTACAGGAGGGTGGCAGGTGGCTTAGCCTCTCTGGGCCTCAGTTTCCCAACAGAGATGGCAGAGGAAAGAGCAGAGAAGACATCCTGGGACCCCAAGACTCATCCTTTGAAGATACCATCTTCTATAACCTCAGAGGCTGTGCTTGCTCTTTTCATAGGCCCAGCTGAAGTCCAATAAAGATGGGGAGAGGGCAGGTACTGGGGAGCCCTGGAGACAGTATCCTGAGGGGGTCAAAACCCCTTTGGAACTGGAATTACAAGTGGTTGTGAGCTATGACTGGGATAGTGGGAACCAAACCCGGGTCCTCTGGAAGGGAGCAAGTGCTCCTAATCACTGAGCTCTCCAGCCCCATGGTCTTATTGTTTTTGCTGTTTATCAGCAAAAAAAAAAAGAGATCTGAAGAAGTAGGGGAAATGGCCCATGGTCACACAGCACAAAAGACTCTAGTTTCAGAATGCTGACCTACATACCCCTGACCCCAGGTCTGTCACAGGTCCATGTTAAACAACTTCCTGAGGGGAAGGTAGCAGACTCCTTCATCAGTAGTTTTTGGCATGGATGGAATGGAAGACAGAATTTTCCCAAGTGCCGTGCTTTGGGCAACTATCTCTAAGATAGTAAGAGGAAGGCCCCTAAGCTGGGGCGGGGGTCAGGTGTCAGGTGGACACAACCCCTGCCCTTGCCTTCCCTTTGTTGTAGCGGAGCCTGTTGCTCAGCTGTGAGAACGCCTGTGGGTCTGAGCTCTGTGGGTCTGAGCTCTGTGGGTCTGGGCTCTGTGGGTCTGGGCTCTGTGGGTCTGGGCTCTGGGGGTCTGAGCTCTGGGGGTCTGAGCTCTGGGGGTCTGAGCTCTGGGGGTCTGAGCTCTGTGGGTCTGAGCTCTGTGGGTCTGGGCTCTGTGGGTCTGGGCTCTGTGGGTCTGGGCTCTGGGGGTCTGAGCTCTGGGGGTCTGAGCTCTGGGGGTCTGAGCTCTGTGGGTCTGAGCTCTGTGGGTCTGGGCTCTGTGGGTCTGAGCTCTGGGGGTCTGGGCTCTGGGGGTCTGGGCTCTGTGGGTCTGAGCTCTGTGGGTCTGAGCTCTGTGGGTCTGGGCTCTGTGGGTCTGGGCTCTGGGGGTCTGGGCTCTGGGGGTCTGGGCTCTGTGGGTCTGAGCTCTGTGGGTCTGAGCTCTGTGGGTCTGGGCTCTGTGGGTCTGGGCTCTAGGGGTCTGAGCTCTGGGGGTCTGAGCTCTGTGGGTCTGAGCTCTGTGGGTCTGAGCTCTGTGGGTCTGGGCTCTGGGTGCCAGAGCTCCACTGCTCCAAAGACCCTTCCGCACCAACCCTCAGCTTCTGCCCCCAAGGCCCCTTGAGTCTGTGCAAATCACAGCCTGGGGGCTGGAGCCAGAGCCTTGGGGTTTGCTGCAGGCTCAGCTGGCCTTAGGCACAGCCCCTTGGGCCCTTTATCCTCGTGTGTAAACTCAGGGAGAGGTCACCATGCCACAGGAGGAGCAGAGGGGACCTGTCCCCACCGTGGGAGCATATCGAGGTGGCATGGCAGGAGGGTGTGCTCAGGGTGGCCGCTGGGGCTAGGAGCCATGCAATCTGGCTTTAGCCAGGCTTTCTCACCCTGGGAATTCCACTGTCCCGTGGGTTGGAGGCCCAGCCAGGACGCAGCTGGGTCCCCCACTTCTCTTCCTCACTTGTCACCCTCCCCTCTTCGCTCTGTCCAGCTCTTTTGTTACGGTGACCATCTCCTTCCTCATCCCTCAAATCCCATCCTCGCTCCCTCCGTTTCTCTCTCCTTCCTTCTTCGCCTTTCCTCTTCCAATTTCTTCCCTTCTTCCCACACCTGGGTGCTGATGGAGGTGGAGCTGTGTCCCCTGTGGAAATCTGATTTTCCTGGTCCCAGGAGAAGGACTAGTGTCATTACTTCCATGGTCTCCCCGCTGCTATTTGTGACTGGTGCTTCAGGGTGCACTGGAAGGTTGGACATGCCTATTAGGCTGGGCTCAGGGAGGAGCCCCTTGGGAAGCCTGTCTGGGTGTCTGGGAGCCAGCAGAGTATAGGAGAATGGACAAGTGGGGGCAGCAGCTGCCGCTCAAAACTCAGGAGCAGGGGGCTGGAGAGATGGCTCAGTGGTTAAGAGCACCGACTGCTCTTGCAGAGGACCCGGGTTTGATCCCCAGCACCCCCATGGCGGCTGAGAACTGTCTTTAACTCCAGTTCCAGGGGAATCTGACACCCTCTTCTGACCTCCACAGCATTGCATGACATGGGTACACAAACCTACATGTAGACAGTACATTCATACACATAAAAAATAAATAAAATAAAATAAAATAAAAAAAACGACTCAGGAGCAGGCTGATGGCTGAGATTCTTTCCAGAACACTAGAGAAATGTGAGCCCTCTTCCATTATGTTTCTGTTTAAGCTGGAGAATCATTTTTGTCTCCACAGCCTGTAAACTCAGTGCCCTCAGGAAAGGAAGATCCTCTTCTGGACCCTCCGTCCCATTTGGAGTGACAGCTGGACTCATGATCCTCCCTGGACACTTGGTCCCCAGAAGGGGCCTGAGCCAGGTTTGCTTCAGGCCAGGTTGGTTCCCTTGAGAAGCACTGGATGGGATCCCTGCTGGAAAAATGCTCCGTGATGTGGAGGTTTGGACCCCAAACTCACCCTGAGGAAATCTTTCAGTCTGAGACCCGAACTCCCATCTCAAAAGTCTGGCAGGAATCCAAATGTGTCATATATATATTCCCCCCCCCAAAAAAAAAACTGAGGGGACTGCATAGCCTTAGGCATTTCCCCATCAGACACAGCTGGGTCCCCAGGGTGTTGTTTAAGAACACAATATGAACTGAAGTGCCCCCTCCCCAGACCCCTCCTGGCCCCCACCTCACAGAGACCTCAGCCTGATTCCCGTCAGATGGATGCGCTCTGTCTCCACACTTGATATAAATGGAATCAGACGGTGTGTTCTCTTTGCTGCCTGGCATCTTTGGCCCAACATTCTGTGGGTTTATTTTTATCTCTGATCCCACCGGAGCAGGTTGCAGGAGGCTAGGAAGGTTCCCACAAACAGGGCCCTTGGGTGCTGAGGGCTGACAGAGGGAATGACCAGACGACCAGCTGGCCTCAAGGGGAAATCAAGTGCCCAGGCAGCTGAGGCTTAGGCAGAGTTCAGCCAGTAAAACATCTGGCATGCAAGTGTGGGTATCTGAGTTCACTCCCCAGCACACAAGTAAAAGTGTGGGCATAGTGCTTGGAATCCCAGTCCCGGGAAAAAGGGGACAGGTGCATCTCTGAGGCTTGCTAGCCAGCCAGCCTGGGCTACTGGGCAAGTTCAAAGCTAGTGAGAGCTCCTGAACCTGTCCTCTGATCCATACTTATAAACACAGACATGCACCTACCCAGATGAACACGTGCACACATGAATAGATGTGTACACATCAGACACCCACACATGAACCCAGGGGGCTGGTCAGGGATTCCAAGGCTCACTGTGGCCTCCATCTTGTTGAACTGACCTGTGGTGTGAGTGACGTATTCTCATCTATCTCAGAAACTGGGGAAATACAGGAAAAGAATAATTGTAAGTAAGTTGCATAGAAATGACAGTGTAGAAAACTTGGAGCCATTCTTAAGGCAAAATTCATATTACATAAAGCAACGTTTTACAGAGTGAAGCTTAATGTTAGCTAGGCCCAATCTGGCTCCCTCAGCTTAATCCAGTTTCAAAATGTTTCCGTTATATTTTTTAAATTATTTATTTATTTATTTATTTATTTATGTGTATGAATGTACTGTCTGCATGTAGGTTTGTGCACCCATGTTGTGCAATGCCTTGGAGGTCAGAAGAGAGTGTCGGATTCCCCTGGAACTGGAGTGCTCCTGGAATTGGAGTTACAGACGGTTATCAGCCACCATGTGGGTGCTGGGGATTGAACCTGGGTCCTCTGCAAGAGCAGTCGGTGCTCTTTACCGCTAGGCCATCTCTAGTCCCGTTTTTGTTATTTTTGAAAGGAAGCCCCATAACCTGCCAGGAGCCCCCATCCCCAAGCAGCCCTGGACACCCTGTGGAGTCCCCTCTTCTGGATGCTTCTTGTCAGTGAGGCAGTACGACAGAAGGCCTGTGTGTTTTCAGTCTTCTTTCACCCAACATGCTGTATCCAGTGCTCACCCACCTGGCCACATGTGTCAGTCTGTTTCTTCTTTCCAAGTCATCTCAAGACATTTTATTTTACTATTTTTGGTGCTCAGTTGTAAGAAATCACATATTTTCCTTCAGAATGATGTGTTAAGCCCATCTCCTTTTCTAGGTGGGACTAAGCTCCGTATTAGTTTTTTGGGTGTTTTTGCTTTTGATCTGGGAATTATTTGACAATGGGAGATTCTGCAGTTCCAGGTGACTTGCTCTGAGGTGTGAGGTGTGGGAGCGCCACGTGTCACCCTGGGGTAAAGCGTCTCTAGCTAGTGTGCACCCAGTGACCGACCTCACTTTGGGCCACATGTCTGCCACCACTGTAGTCTCTATAAAACCTGTAGGTCTAAATGCCTGTTCTTTCATGGTATGTCAGTTTCCTTTATGTCATCATAACAGAATACCTGAGGGTGGATACTTTATAAAGAAAAAAAAAAGTCTCAGTTAAGTCAATCACTTTCAGAGATCAAAGGTGAAGGGGGCGGCCCTGCCTGTTCAGCCTTTGTAGAAGGCATCCTTGTTAGGATCAACAGGTGGATGGAGTGTGTGGGAGGGGGAGGACACATTGAGACAGAGGGATTCAGCAGTCAGGTGGCTAGGTTCGCTTTCCATAAAGAGATGCTCTTGAGGGAATTATCAGGGCCCCATGAGAACTTCATTAATCTCTTCCCAGGACTGTCCTTCCAGCAGCCCCATCTTGTTTGCGAGATCCCACCTCTTTTTTAAACATTTTATTAGTTTATTTTATGTGTGTGAGTATATCGTCTGCATGTGTGTGAGTGCATCCACAATGTGCAGTGCCTGTGGAGTCAGAAGAAGGTATTAGATCCCCTGAAACTGGAGTTAAGGATGGATGTTAGCCATCATGCGGGTGCTGGGAATCGAACTCTGGTCCTCTGTAAGAACAGCCAATGCTCTTAACTGCTGAGCCATCTCTCTAGCCCCTGAGGGCTATCAGCTGTTAACATCACCTCCTTGGAGACCAAGCTGCCAATAGATAAACGCTTGGGGGCTGGGCTAAAACCATTTCCAAACCTTGGAGACCATGGTGGTGGCAGAAAGGGAGGTAGAGGCTTATATGGGCCAGGCTTACTGAAGGGAAGTAAAACTCCTGCCTTGGCTGCAGGGCACTAGAGAGGGACAGAGGGCTCTGTGTGGAAGGAGAGAGGCTAAAGTGAACTTCTGGTGTGTTAAGTTTGAGATGCCTTTTGTGAATCCAAATGGGGATCTCAGAAAAGTGCTTGGAAATATGTTGCCTTAAGACAGTATAAACTGGAGTTGCTGGTATAATAACTTGCACCACATTTAATAATAATTGAAACATTTAAAAAATGTAAAGACATTCAACCACTGGGTGATTTTACACTTCACATTTTATAAAATCCAAGTTGTTTGGCTTCCTTTGGAAAACAAATCAGAAGATCTGGACTTGAATTCATTTGTGGCCCAGGTAAGTCTTAAACCTGAATCTTCCTGCCTCAGCCTCCTGAGTGGCAAGGACTCGAGGTGTGTGCCACCAGGCCTGGCTCTGTTTCATTGTCTCTGAGTCTGGGAACATTTTAGTCTGTGTCTGTCTGGTGTCTTTTCCTCTTCCTACAGAGCCCCAGAGCCAGTCACAGGCGCTGTGGCCTTGGCCTAATCCTTACCACCTCCCAGATGCCATGGTCAATTTACATTTCCAATCTCTGGATACCTCACAGTGGGGACTAAACTTGAGCACCAGTGTCCTAGGGACAGGCCATATACCCACCTTGGCAGAGCCCAGGACAGGCTCTAGCACATGGAGGCCTGCCTAGCTTTGTCGGTTTAAGTTTTGAATTTGCTTGTGTATTTTACGTGTGTATGTGTGTGTGTGTGTGTGTGTGTGTGTGTGTGTGTGTATTCAAATCAACCTGCGTGTGGTGGTCAGAGGACAATTTGCAGGAGTTGGTTCTCTTTCTGCACCAGGCGGGGTCTTGGGTATTGAACTCAGGTTATCAGGCTTGGCAGCAAGTCCCATTATCCACTGAGCCATCTTGCCACCTCTATGCTTCTATACTTTAGTTGTTTAATAAAATGAAAAAGAGACTGTTCCAATTAGCCTTGATTGTCAACCTGACACAGCCTAGAGTCAGTTGAGAGGCCTGTGGGCATCTCCATGGGGGTTGTTGCATAGGACTGTCTCCTACAGACAGACCATGGACACAGGCCACCTTCCCAAGCTTGGGTGCACTTGCTTGCCTAGGGTCATGAATATATAAACCAAGAATATATAAACTGAGAACGTGGAGGGGAGGCTCTGGTGTGGCTGTGGGGAGGTCACCATCCTCACTTGGATGAAGACTTTCTAGTGCAGCCAGAGAAGGCACACCCACACTCCTGTAAGTAAACCCTCACCCACTGGCTGTAAGCCCAATAAACTTGCTGGTTATTAGCCTGCAGTTTGGTGAAACTACCTCAGTTTGAAGGTTTGTCTTAGGTACAAGGGAAGAGGGTTAGATGTTATTTACACCTTTCAGGAGGAATTTTAGCAACAGCGGTTGTCTCCATTGTTGATTGGCACACAAGGGCCCAGCCATGTTGGGCAGCACCATTCCATAAGCAGGTGGTGTTGGACTGTGTAAGAAAACTAGCTGAGAGCCAGCTGGCCAGCAGCGTCTCTCATTGGGTGTGGTCAGTGGCTTTGGTGTCCTCCCAGGAATGTCACAGAGGAGCGCTGAGAAGGCAGATCTTCTGAAGGAAGGCACTTCTGGCACAGTCCACCAAGCACACTCCCACCTGGGTCCTGGGGCTAGGCTGTCAGCTGGGATGGAACTTGTGGGAGGTGCCTGGGATTCCATCCAATGGGAATCCTGACCCACTGCAACAGAGCTGGCCACAGACCTGGTCTTGGGACCAAGACCCATTTTGTACCCTCCCTGGATTGCAGAGGAGGGCAATGACAGGGACCAGCAGGATTGGGGTTCCAGTTCTGCAGTTAATCTATGCTGCCCTCCCCATACAGCAAAGCCTGTATTTTCTCATGGATGTGGGGGGCATGCGTTCTGAGACCTGTGATGGAGCGCCATGTCTCTGTGGAGCTGGAGGAGCAGAATCCCAGGTAATGCTGGTATCTCACCTGGGCAGCCTGGCCCCTGATGTCCCAGGAGAGTCCCCGGCCATGCCAAGTTCAGCCAGCCCTACCAGGCCCGGCGTGCTGACACATTTTACTGCCTTACTACAGGACAACCTTTCCCCTAGTTTGGGAGCCATCTCTTGATCCCTTCTAAGGAAGCACCTTCTCTCTTTTGATTCTAAGGGCAGAGCTGAGGGAGACTTAGCCAATCAGTGAACTTCATTTGGGGGCCACACACCGATCGGCTTAGGAATAGACACATTATCCAGTCAGAGCTGGCAAGACACAGTGAGAGTGTAGTTGGAGATCCTGGGAAATAGTCTTTGGGTCTTTCTACTACTCTGCCAGACACAGGGAAGCCAGGAGCTCTTGCATCCCTCTTGTGACTATGAAGAGCAAGCTTGTCTGATAATGAAGTCCTGTGGGCATAGCCCCCCCCCCCCCGCTGCTCTCACTAGCAGCCCCAGTGCAACTTGGGAAAGGGTTATTGGCCCAAAGGAGATAATTTAGTGGTTGATTTGGAAACAGGGGTGAGAGCCAGCTCTGGTCAGTGAGATGTCCCCCCAGGTAGGCTTGTGAGAGATGAGCAAGACTAACTCTTTCTTGCTGCTGCAGGTGAACAGAGAGCATGTGGCCTTCTGCTGGGGCACACACTGCATTCTCAGGGGAGGGTGTCAGACTAGCTGGCACTCCAACTGTCCTCAGGACTCTTCTTCTAGAATCTAAGAAACCTTATTATTTTAATCAAGGAGAGGCACATGTATGTTTCTAGCAGGAAGCAGTCAGATCAGACCAAAGCACACTGGACAGAAAGATCACATATCCTAAAGACAGTCTTTGAAACCCTGATCAGACGGCACCTTGGCCTTTCCAGTCAATGAATTCCTTTGTATTTTGGCTGGCTTGGGACAGGTCACCTCCTCTGACATCCAGAAGAATCTTCGTATAATTTCATAGAGGCAGACAGATCTGAAAGAATCACTCCTACAATATCTAGTGAGATTACAACATCTTATTTCTAAAACCTCTTATCAGTCCAAAACTCCAAAATGCACCAAACCCTAAGAACAAGCATTTACTTTGACACCAGTGATCATTTGGGGGAAAAAGCCTGGCCCAAATTGATATAGGGCTCCTTAGAGCCTTTATTCCAAATGGTGTGGAAATTTATAAGTTCCAACAAAAATATTAATGGATTTAATTTTGTGGAGCCAGCAAGACCCAAGCGGAGGGTTATGTAATATACAGTCTTATGTGATCTGACAAATATGTTAAGTTATAAACTCTCAGACATTTTGTTCTAGGGCATTGGAGCCCAGCGAGCTGGGGATAGCTGTTATGCAGAGCAGTCACTTTCTGTCCCAGTTTGCTCCTCCATTGCTGTGATAAAACACTGACCAAAACCAGCTTGAGGAGGAAAGGGTTTATTGCATCTTGCAAGTTACAGTAAATCACTGAGGGAAGTCAGGGAAGAAACTCAAGGCAGGAACCTGGAGGCAGGAGCTGAAGCAGAGACCATGGAGGATCGCTGCTCACTGGCTTGCTCAGCTGCCTTTCCTATATGGCCCAGACCCTACCCCCCCAACCCCCTTAGGGATAGCAGCACTCACAATGGGCTGGGCCCTCCCACATCAATGAACAATCAAGAAAATGCCTTATAGGGGAAGAGAGATGGCTCAGTGATGAAGAACATTGGCTCCTCTCAAAGAGGACCCAGGTTTGGTTCCCAGCACCCATTCCAGGGGAATCTGACATCGCTTCTGACTTCCATGGGCATTTTAAGACATGGGTGAAATTGTATATAGGCAGACAATACACTCATAAACATAAAAACAATAAAATCTTTTTTTTTGAAAAAGAAAATGCTGGGCTGGAGAGATATCTCAGCAGTTAAGAGCACCAGTTGCTGCTATGGAGGACTCTGGTTTGATTTCCAGCACCCACATGGTGGCTAACCATCTGTAACTCCAGTTCCAGGGGATCCAACACCCTCCTCTGAGCTCTGTGAGCATTGTACAACACAGGTGCACTGCATGCATGCAGGCAATACACTCATACATATAAAATAAATATATATTATATATCCTTTATATATTCTATTATATAAATAAAGAAAGAAATAGAAAGAAAGAAAAAGAAAGAAAGAAAGAAAGAAAGAAGACATGGCCATAGGCCAATCAGATGGAGTAATTTCTTCAGTTGAGATTCCCTCTTCCCAGGTGTGTCTAGGCTTGTGTCATATTGACAAAAACTACCTGGCAGTTTCCCAGTGGTTTCATCTTCTGTTGGATTATTTCATTTTCTTATAACTCAAACTCTGGAGTTTCTGATTTGTCTCAGACTGAGATGTGCTTGTGACGGAGGCTGCTCTGAATCTCCAACCCAATTCCAGTTTGCATCATTTCTGAGCCCGCTCATTTGGAACGAGGCCCGGCTGCTGGTTCATGGTTATAATGTATGTCAGTTTCACTTGCATGAGTTCACCAGCTGCATCTTGACCTTGGAGATGCTGTGGTATTTTACAGGGTGTGGTGACATTTATGGGCCCGCTTAGACACCCACAAAGAGGTGGATTTCCATAGATTAAATGTCAAGTTTGCAACGGTCCAGGGTAATTGAATCCTGGAGCGCTGTCCACTTCGATTCTCAACTGAGCCATTGACTGGAAGTTTAGGGCCCATTAGGTGCCAATGAGCACAGGACCGATTGCTTTATGCCAGAGGTCAGCCAGGAGTCCAGGAGAAGGGGGGTGGAGGGGTGAAACGAGACACCCATATTCACATCTCGTGTTCATTTCTCTAAATCAAAGCACATATGTGGTTAGCTGATGAATAAATTATTAAAGACAGACAACTGCCGCCCGTCTGAGGGTTTCCCAGTTGTTAGTTACAGATATCTAACCAGGGGATGGGGGATGCTGAGCAAGCATGGGTGACTGAGTTCTGAGCCCTCGTCCTCAGGTCAACACTGGGTTCTGGGGTGCACATCTGTAATCCAAACACTGAGGAACATGGGGTTGGCTGGGACAGGGGCATTCTGGCCAGCCGGCCTCACTGAATCAGTGGACTTCAGGATCAGCGAGAAACGGGAAGCCACCGAGGGAGAGACCTGGTGTTGACTTCTGGCTTACAGTCATGTGTGCTTACACGTGTGCACACATACCTGCACATACATACTACACATACACCACAGACACACATGCACACCATTTCTCCATAGAAAGGAGAAAAATAGGGCAGAAATCATAGTTTGGTTTTTCTTCTGATACATGGCAGGAATTAGGAGTTTTAATGCTGTCCCTCATAGGTAAATGTTAAGATTGGAAATTGAAAGAGTCCCAGGTAACAAAGAAGTGGGCCTCATAGACTCCACATCAGCCTTTATTAATCAGTGAGGGGTGACTACCAACCAGTGTGTGTGTGTGTATGTGTGTGTGTGTGTGTGTGTGTGTGTGTGTGTGTATGTGAGTGTGTGTCTGTGTCTCCAGTAGCCTTACAGGCCAAACAGAAGGGGGCTCAAGTACTTTGGTGTAGATAACAGAGTCAGGGAGACTTCACAGCCTGTATTCTTTCCTGACAGAGAAGGCTCTCCCATCAGGAGGACTTACGGGGGGAAAATTCAAGGTCCACATTTTTTCTCCATAGCAGGGTAGAAATCTATGGCTAAGTCCCTAGTACTTGTTTGCAGAGGAAGGATTGCTTTAAGGGTCC
This sequence comes from Rhizomys pruinosus, assembly GCA_009823505.1. Taxonomy (NCBI): domain Eukaryota; kingdom Metazoa; phylum Chordata; class Mammalia; order Rodentia; family Spalacidae; genus Rhizomys; species Rhizomys pruinosus. The sequence goes on along the minus strand of VZQC01001715.1, from coordinate 1,095,196 downwards.
AGGTTAATGGAAGTCTGTGTTCAGTGCTGGGGATGGAACCCAGGGTGCAGAGCAGGCTAGGCAGGTGCTCTACCATTGACACACATCTCCAGCTCTCTTTTAACTTTTTAAAATTTATTATTTTTATTTTTATTTTTTATGTGTATGAATGTACTGTCTGCATGCAGGTCTGTGCACCTGTGTCATGCAATGCTGTGGAGGTCAGAAGAGAGTGTCGGATTCCCCTGGAACTGGAGTCAAAGATGGTTCTCAGCGGCCATGTGGGTGCTGGGGATTGAACCTGGGTCCTCTGCAAGAGCAGTCGGCGCTCTTAACTGCTAGGCTATCTCTCCAACCCCTCTTTTAACTTTTTAGTTTGAGACAGAGTTTTCTAAGTTGCCCAGGCTAGCCTTGAACTTGTTTGTGATCCTCCTGCTTCAGGCTCCCAAACAGCGGGGATGACAGCTATTGTGTCTCCTTTCTGGCCCATGCTGGATGGGAGTGGGGAGTAGGCCAGATGCTGCTCTCCGTGGCCTCTCAGGTTTTCCTGAAGGGCTGGCTGTCGGGTGGTGTGACTCCTCAGCTCTTCTGGGTCACCTCCACTGCTCCTGCCTGTGGACCAGGCTTCCTAACAGTCAGAGTTGTTGGAGAGATCAAAAGGTGCTTTTTTTTTTTCCAGACAGGGTTTCATGTAATCCAGGCCAGCCTGAAGCTCCGTATGTAGCTGTTACAGGCATGCACCATTACTCCTGGTCTATGAAGTACTAGGGATAGAGCCTGCGGCTTTGTACCTAGGAGGCAAGTGCACTACCAAGACAGCCACGCCCTCCTCAGCTTTGAGTTCCACCTTTTTTGCTGGGATTTTCTGCTGCTTAATTGCTGTGACACACAGAAAACAGGAAGATAACTCCCAGGTGCTTTTCAATCAAGAATTAGAACAAATGCCACGTGCCGTGAAAGGGGTCTCCCTAACCAAGGTACAAACTCTCTCACTGACGGAAATCCACTGGAACACAATCCTGGAAGGGCCTGGGAGGGGGAGGGGCCTGGGACAGGCCACTTTGCTCCACTCTGGAGAAGCCTGATCATAAAAAGTGACATGTGTTTCTTCAAGGGCAGATGCTTTGCCTGCAGCAATAACTGGGATGGCAAAACACTGGGAGAGTTGGGGCAAGCTTGGCCAGGCATCTGAGTGTTTAGTCTACATCATGCTAAACGTCTGGGTGGCTGGGAACGCCTCCAGAGCCCAACAGGCCATGTGACTGCTTCATACAGTTGCGGCTGCGTCAGGAAATGGGAAATCCATGTGGTCCAGGAGTTTGAGGAGGGACGCTGTGTGCCAGCTGCCTTCCTGTCCTGGGTTGGCTGTACCCTGAAGCACAAACCAGTGGCCTGAATTTGAACTTGTACCACTGAGAAGGCCACAGGTCTGAAATCATGGGACTCTGTAGCAGGCCTGTCACACTTCAATACGGAGGTGTTTGTGGATGGCAGTCCAGGCCTTGGCTCCAGCAAGCGGAGGCTCCGTAGGCCCCATCAGCCAAACAAAGGAAGAACTCTTCCTACCCAGCGTACAGATAAGGCGAGGACAGTGTCACTTGTGTGGCCACCCAACCCTGCTCAGGCCAGGTCTGAAGAAGTTACTGAGCTTCTATTATCAGAAATGGAACACTGACCTGGCTGAGTGCTTGCCTAGCATGATGGAGGCTCTGGATCCTGTCCCCGTATGGCATAAACTGGGTGTGGTGGCTGAAACCCATAATCCTCGCATTTGGGAGGAGACAGGAGGATCAGAAGTTCAAGGTCATCCTCAGCTCTCTGTCAAGTTCCAGGCCGGCCTGACCTACATGGGACCTTCTTTGGAAAAAGGAGATCAGGAGCCAGGCCCCACGTCGTCGCTAACTCTCCCTGCCCTGCTTTTCAGGACAAGTTTACAGTTTAAGACACCCTGTTATGTGCTGCTTCTCCTCTTAGGCCACCTGGGTACCCCTCTTGCACCTGATGTTTGAAGATCAGGTGGAAAATTACAGAACTGAGCAGGGGGGTGGGCAGAAGGAAGTGCTAGCTGAGGGGTGGGTGTCTATACTGTGGAAATGGCCAGGCAGGCACCGGCCATGCTGGGTGGGGATGTCTGGCCAATCACCATCAGGGTAGGTGAGCTCAATGAACTTGGGAGGGCACTCGTGGGAATCCACCCAGTGGCCTTGGCCTGGTTTCTGCTCTTGAAGTTATGGAATAACTTCAGACACTTCAGTGAGGAGTCCAGTGCTCTGAGCTAACCCATTCCTCCTGAAGAGTAGCTGGGTGTCTGGACACAGATGCATCAGGCCAGTGTCTCAACAGGTGGTTGAGAAGGGCCACAGTAGTGGAGATCAGGTGTTTTAGGGCTGTGAGGTAGATGGTTCCTGGGGATTCGGTGTAAAGCCTTGCTAAGTAAGGATGCGTGGTACGTAAAGCCTTGCTAAGTAAGGATTCGTGGTAGGTAAGCTCTCTACCATGGAGCTACATCTCTAGCTTTCTTCTTATTTTGACACTGGGTCTTACTGAGTTGCCCAGGCTGGCTTTGAGCTCACTCTATAGCCCTGGTAATCCACAAATCTGCGATCCTCATCCCTCAGTATCTTAAGCAGCTATGATGACAGGCTTGTATCATGCCTAGAGCTGGACAAGAGATTTTTTTCCTTGTTTTTGGTTTGGTTGTTTGTTTTGTTTTGACATGATCTTTTGTAGCAGAGGATAGCCTCAAATTTGATATGTTGAGGATGCCCTTGAACTTCTAATTCTTCTGCCTCTACCTCCCAAGGGCTGGGATGACAGATATGTGTTACCATAGCCATGCGTGAGGGATGACAGATATGTGTTACCATAGCCATGCATGTTACACAGGTGCTCGACCAACTGAGTTACATCCCCAGCCATAGGCAAGTATATTTATACTTGTTACTATTTATTTTCAAAGTCATACCCCACAGTATCAACAAACAAACAACTAACAAACCAGGCCATCTATTTGACCTCATTCATTACATTATCCAAGTACATTCCAGAACATAGACATGGGTGAATGACTATGCCTAAGGCAGATTTTAGTTCTTCGAAGCATTGCTGGAGCAGAGATATGGAGACCTAAGTTTGGGGGTGCTGAGAGGCTCACCCAGACACAGCTCAGTGCGGGTGAGGCTGGTGGCACAGACTGGCAGTGCTCAGTGAACTCCTTGCTCTGGCCAGTGCAACTCTCGAGCATAGGCTCCTTTGCAGCTGAGGATCTCTGTGCCATGCTTGAAGTATTTGTTCAGCTCTGGAACCCCAGATCGCCATCCTATGAAGCTCTGGGTTGTCTTTGGGACTGGGGGAGATGGAAGGACCTGGAGTAGAAATGAAAGGGGTTAGTCACCTACAGCCACAGCCACATGAGGAGTGTCCACCACAGTGCCCAGAACACGAGGATTGGTGTGGAGAAGGTGTTGTAGTTTGTCTTCCATTGCTGTGACAAAACACTCTGACTGACACCAACTTGGGGAGGAAAGGGTTTATTCAGCTTACATCCCCTGGTTCACAGTTCATCACTCAGGGAGCACAAGGCAGGAACTCAGGGCAGGAATCTGGAGGCAGGAGCTGAAGCACAGGCCATGGAGGAATGCTGTCCACTGGCTTGCTCCCCCTGGCTCATGCCCAGCCCACCTTCTTATACTATACGCAACCACCTGCCCAGGGTGGCACTACTCATTGTGGGCTGCCCCCCCCTGCTCGACCATCAAGACAATACTCCACAGATGTGTCCACAGGCCAATCCAGTGGAGCCAATTCCCCAACCGAGGTTCCCTCAACCCAGGTGTGCCAAGTTGACACTAAAGCTATCCAGCATAGAAGGCATTAAGAAAAACCAGTATTATTACTGTGTGTTGAAGCAACCACTTTCCCACCAGCCAGGGTCTGGGGTAGATGTCTTTTCCTTTTCTTCCTTCCTTTTTTCTTTTCTTTCTCTCTCATTCTTTTCTTTCTTTCTTTCTCTTTCTTTCTCCTCTTTCTCTTTCTTTCTTTCTTTCTTTCTTTCTTTCTTTCTTTCTTTCTTTCTGATGTGTGATGCATGAATGTGGTTGTGCATCTGTGTACATATGAACCCTAGAAGACTTTGGGTGTTGATTTAATTTCCTTTCTGTTATTGTAATAGCAAGCTGACCAAAAGACAGTAGGAGAGGAAAGGGTTAACTGGGTTGACACTTGCAGGTCACAGTTCAGTGCTGAAGTCAGGGCTAGAAGGATGAAGTCAAGAAGAAACCTCAGAGAAGTCTGCTTGCTGGCTCGCTCACAGACCCATGCTCTGTGACTGACATACAAATGTAAGCAGCTTCTGTAAGCTCCTGCCACCAAGAACCACCCACTGGACACCACATGTTCCCCACCCCAAACCCTGAGCCTCCCCAAAACCACCTTTTTCAAGTTACTTTGTTAGGAATTTGGTCGCAGCAATGAGGAAGGTCAGTTTATATCATCTACAGAGGGAACCCAACAAACAGATAAGTGTTTGTTTCCCGGAGGCAGGAGTTGAGGGGTGTTCATAGCAGGTTCAGTTAGGAATGAGGTTACCGGACATACATGAACATATTTAGAAAGGTTTAGCTACTTAGAGTTTTATTTTCAATCTTCCATGGGCTCAGGTACTGAATGCTTGGTCACTCAATGGTGGTGCTATTTTGGAAGGTTTTTGAAACTTTGGGAGGTGAGGGCAGGCTCTTGGGGTGTTTTACCCCTGCTTATATCCTGGCTCATGTACTCTGTTTCCTGGTTCTCCAGGACGTGAACAACCTCTGTCACATGCTCCATGGTCCCTCTGCCATGTGCTGAGATGCTTGGTCACACCTTCCCCACCGTGATGGAAACTTCTGGAAACAGTGAGCCAAAATAAATCCTTCTTAGGTTGCTCCTGTTAGGTGTTTGTTACAGCAGTGGAAGTAGCTGAAGCGTCCCCAGGGAGGATGGGAAGGTGGGAGAAGGAGCCCGTGTCCGATTTTGATGTGCGATGTGATGCGGGTGCCGAGGGCCTTTCTCACTAGATCAAGGTCTCCATCTCCACCTCTCCACGCATAGCTTTTGCTCCTGAGTGGAAGTCTGCGATGTTTGCTCACATAGGAGAGGACTCTGCTGTCAAGATGGGGACACTCTGGTCACAGCTGCCACTAACTGTGCAAAGTTAGTGGGAAGAACTGGCAGAAGGAAGAGTCCAGTCCAACAAGGCCAAGGCCTTGTGGGTGTGGGGGGACAGGTACCCTGAAATTGGTTCCTTCTGGGGTAGTGGAGTCAGGAGTCTGAGGAATTAGATGAGTTCCGGAGCCATCCCAGACTCATCCTGGCCATGCTTCCTGTGGTCTCTGGTCAACCCCAGTGTTGTAGACCACAGGGGAGCAGCTTCCTAAGCACAGCCATGGCCTGTAAGCTGCCCCTGCCTGTGAGCCACGCATTCCTTGACACTGCTGTGCAAGGGCAAAGTGCTGTTCTGCAGGGCGTTTCCTAAAGCTCTAGTCTCCCAGATCTCTGCTTAGAAACATCTGGGAGTCTAGGGACAGGGAAATGTAAAATCAAGTATACTTAGTCTATCTTTGGAGGAAATGCAGCTACTAGTAATGATCTCAGTGCTGACATTTGAACTTAGGGCCTCACACATGGTAGGCAAGTGTTCTACCACTGAACTATAATCCTAGCCCCCCTGGAGTAGTATTTTTAATTGTGCAGAAAAATATCCAGGGCATATTGATAAGTGAGAAAGGGAGATTGTAGAGGAGCCAGCAGTTTCTTTTACACACACACACACACACACACACACACACATACACACACACATTTGAGTTAGAAAGTGTGTGTGTGTATGTGTGCATGCGTGTGTGTGCGTGTTCTCAGATCTATTAGGCACAGTGGAGGACGTATACATGTGTGCGCTCATATCTGCCAGGTGCCATCAGGGTGACATTTTAGACCATGTCTCTGGAATAATACACACTTGCTGCATGACTGGAGAAGGAGGTTCAATCTTTGCCAGTTGCAGTCTCCTCGCCCATAAAGTGGGTCTGATGATGAGTCTCTATCTCCCAAGCTGAAGATGGAAGAGGATGAGCTAACCCACGAGAGGTGCTGAGCAATCATGATGTTTCTCAGAGGCGCCAGTAGGAGTTGGCCATGTTTGACCACGTGACTAGGCTACTCATAGGTGTGGGGGTGCTTGGAAGCTGCAAGAGGAGCCCCCCAACTGTTAAGCATGCTGAGTATGTGATAACTGGCGTCAGCTTCACACAAACTAGAATCCCCTGAGAAGAACCTGAGGATGTCTCTAGGGGATTGTCCCCATTCTGTTGATTGAAGTGGGAAGACACCTTTTGTGGCTGTCACCAATCCTTAGGCAGGGGATCCTTTCTGAAACTAAGTGGAGGCAGGTGGATCACTGTGAACTGGAGGCCAGCCTGGTCTACATATTGAATTCCAGATCAGTCATGAATAAACCCTGTCTCAAAAAAAAAGTGTGTGTCAGGGGGCTGGAGAGATGGCTCAAGCAGTTAAGACCACTGGCTGCTCTTGCAGAGGACCCAGGTTTGATTCCCAGCACCCACATGGCAGCTAACAGCCATCCTTAACTCCAGTTCCGGGGGAATCTGATGTCCTCTTCTGACCTCCCTGGGCATTGCATGACAGGAGTGCACTTACGTACATGCAGGCATAACACTCATACGCATAAACTAAAAATAAGAAAGTATTAAAAAGAAAAGAAAAACAAAGTGGAGTAATGGAGCTGAGCACTAGCATGCATGAGTCACTCTGTTCTTGACTGTGGGTGACTGTGGGTGACTGTGGGTGACTGTGAGTGACTGTGAGTGTGTGGTAACAAGACGTTCAAGTTCCTTCTTGACTTTCCCACGGTGATGGAATATAACTTGGAACCATGAGCCAAGATAACCCTTTTCTCTTTTAAGTTGCTTCTTCGAAGACATTCTATCACAGTAACAGACAGGAAACTAGACAGGGTGTCTCTGGCCTTTAGTTACCTTATTGCTAAAAACATTTGACCAGTGACTGTATCACCTTGTAGTTAGGGGGAACCCCTTAGCATGGCTCAGTGGAGACCCACCCCTTCTGACCTCCCTACTCTCTCTCCCGCACTCTCTCTTCCCCCTCCCCTCGTCCACTCCAGGAGCCACACTCCCCTGAGTGTGCAGGCGAAGTGGGAGCTGAACCTCCACCTTCAGCTTTTGAACTCTCCATATCTGACTCAGGTCAGAACCTGGGTCTAGAGCCCAGCCCGAGGGGAAAGCCTGCAGCACGGGGCTCCACGGCCTCCTCCTGCCACTGCCTCATGCCCCCAGCTGACTGCCTTTGCTTTCTCTTCTGGATTGCCTGGCTGCTCCTCTCTGCCCATCCCCCTCCTCCACTCTGTGTACGTGACCATGGCGACTTTTCAACAGGGGATCTTGTCCCTCCATAGCCTGTTACAGCCTCAGTGGTCTGGCTGTACACTGGACTGGAAGCCCGGTGGATTGGCCCTGCCCACCCTACCTGCCCCTTCCTTGGCACCTGACCCTGTGCCCCAGATGACCGAGCTTCTCTCCTCCTGGTACTTTTGTGGTCCATGCCCCTGAAGCACTTCTTCCTCCTGGGCTCAGGCTTTGTATGTACTGTTCCTGATGCTTTTCCCTGAGCTGGCCCTGGTCACCTCCAGTCACTGGCTGCAGGGCACCTGTGCAGGGAGCAGTGTACCGCGGAGGGCCCACCTACAGGCTCCCGTGACCTCTAGCCCATCGCCTGCCCACTGCAGTTCTGCCGAGCGCTGGTCTGTCTCTCTCTCACCCTTCTTGTGCAGGCACTCACCTGGCACCTAGTGGCCGCTCTGAAAAGTGCCGACTCCTGCTCCCAGTCTTCCACATGCACCTCCCACCAGCCCCCACTCGCCAAGGGAGGTGCTTCACCCACCAAGATGGAGGCACCAGAGAGGATTCCAAGTCACTGCAGGGACCTGAGCCTCACCTGCTTCCTGCTGCCACACAGGATATGTGCATGTGTTCATTCACTTGTGTGTGCACGCACATGTGTGCACGTATGTGCATGCATGTAAGCATGTGTGTGAATGTGTGAACATGACTATTTGGGCATGTGTGTATTCATGTGAATGTACACACCATGTGCTTACCTATGCATCTCTGTGTGTGCCTGTATGCTTCTCTGTGTATATGTTTGCATGTTTGTATGTTCATGTGTTTGTCTATGTGTGCATGTTTATTATATGTGCATCTTTGTCACTATATGTGCATGTTTACATGTACATGTGTGTTTGTGTACTTGTGGGTGACTGTGTTTGTGTGTGCATGCATGTGTTTGTATATACATGTATGTATGATTATACACATTTGGGCATGTGTTTTTGTCTATGTATGTTTTTCTGAGCACATGTATTTGTGTACGTATGTCTGTGCATGATTGTATGTGCATGTATATGTCTGTGTGTGGACGTTCGTATGTGCATGCTTGTGTGTATGTGCATGTTTTTCTGTGCATGTGTGTTTGCATGCCTGCACATGTTTGTGCACACATGTGGATCTCTGTGTGCATGTTATATCTCCACATGAATACATGTATATGTTTGTATGTGGATGTGTTTATGGATGTTTGTATATTCGTGCATGTGTTTTTGTGTGCATGTGTATGTCCATGTGTCCTGTCTGTGCATAAGTGTGAATGTTTTCATGTTCTTGCTTGCCTGTGTGTGTGTGGGTTACCTGTATGTGCATGTTTGCATGTGCATGTGTGTTTTCATGTACATTTCTTTTTTTTTATTTTTTTTATTTTTGTATGTGTATGAATGTATTGTCTGCATGCAGGTCTGTGCACCCGTGTCGTGCAATGCGGCGGAGGTCAGAAGAGGGTCTCGGATTCCCCTGGAACTGGAGTTCTCCTGGAATTGGAGTTACAGACGGTTCTTATCCGCCATGTGGGTGCTGGGGATCGAACCCGGGTCCTCTGCAAGAGCGTCGGTGCTCTTAACCGCTAGGCTATCTCTCCAGCCCTCATGTACATTTCTATATGTGCACACACATGGTTCTTCCTCCACGCACACATGTGTACATGTTTGCATGTGTATGTGTGTGCTTGTCTGTGTGCATGCATGTTTGTCTCTGGATACTTGTGCCTGTGAGTTACCTATGTATATGAATGTATGTGTTTGTCTCTGTGCATGCATGTCTATGCTTGTTTGCATGTGCCTGTGTTTGTGTGTGTGCCTGTGCAAGTTCCTGGCTTGGTTACCAGGCTCCACACTTGCCCAGCACGGCCGGGCTTTCACCTCTAGCAGCCAGGAGAACCACAGGGTGCAGCGGGGTCTATTTCCCTACTGGAAAGTGGTTCAGAGCAGGTTTGCGAACCTTGATGTACTTGTCCAAGGGGCTCACTGGCCGGACATGGAAGTGGCTGGGCAGCTCGATCTTGGGCTTTGGGGTGTGCACTTCTTCATCCTTGAGCAACTGAAAGAGAACCCCAGAGAAGGGGCCCGAGGACATGATTCCTTCATTCCCTCTGGAAGGCCACATGTGACAGGGGGCCCTAGTGGGGTCCTAGAAGTAGTTTGCAGCAGCCCTGGGACTTGTGCTGCCAACGGCCCCAGCTGTGGTTGCGGACACCCCCTTGGCCTTTGCAACCCAGTAACCACCCCCCCACCAAGAGAACAAAGGGTTTTCTAGTCATGGACTCAAATTAAAAGAGGCCCCCAATTTCCAGTGTTCAAACCAGAAAAAGCCCCACACCCTGTGAAATTTTAAAGCCATTTTGAACTCTCTGAAAACCCAATTTAATGACATCTAAGGAATATTAATACCGACTCATTTATGCACATTACATTATTAAGGCCTCGCTTCATGCATCAAACTGTGTAACTCTCTAAGAATTTAAAAACCTCATTACCAATGGCATAATTTCAAAGCCGTGTGGTAGGTGGGCTGGAGGCGGCTGCTGGGAGTTGGAGGGTTTTGAACTGAGCAGCTCTGCGCACTGTGTTTCCCCAGAGGACTGGGGCCTGCCTGGGTTCCAGGCAGAGGTAGTTAGGAGGGCTAGACTGCAGGGATTCTGGGTGTCTTATGGTGTCTTTATAAGTCAGACCCCTCAGTCGAGACACAAGAGGTCATGGGAACTGGGACTCCTGGGCTCTGTCGGAATGCGCCCTGCTGTGCTGATGACTGTCTTTGTGGTCAGGGAAAGCTCTCTCTCTCCTGTTCCCTAATGTGACTCCTGACCACCTGTTCCCGTGACCGTCTGGTCCCTTGTAGACCTCCATATCTGTGATTTGGAGAACACTGAGGAGAGGCAGCACTATACCGGTTATGTCTCACAGCTCCCTTGTCCTCCAGGAGGAGAGGTCCACACACCCTCATTCTACCTCCACTGGGTCAGAGAATCAGACAGGAAGCGTGACATCTGGTGGCTGTGGAGTGGGGCCAGAGGGCTTCTCACCTCCCATGCCACCCCCTCGTCTTTGAACTTAGTGGTCTTTTAATTCACATGGGTGTGCTGCAGCCCTGTGTACCCAGGTACTGTGTAGACCATGGGGCCAGTTTGGAGAAGTGCCTGGCACAAGCCTGGCACCTCAAGAACATTCAGTGACTCCTCAAAGGAGAGACCCGTTGGCTTCAAGAAACAGCCTGACAACACCAAGCTTCTCTGCTTCTTTCTTTTTCTTTCTTTAAAAAAAATCAATTGAGTTGATATGTGTGGTACATGTACATGTGAGCACCTGTGCCCACACATACAGAGGCCAGAGGATGTCAGGTGTTGGGCTCTGCTGCATTTTACCCAGGGCGACATCTCCCCAGCCCCTCTCTTTCAATGCATCCTTCCTGATTATCCAATCCCAGCCTTTTATTTCCTGAAATGGTTGACTGCAACCTGGGAGGGGGCAGGGGCTCCTGATGAAGTTTCTAATTACCTCTTCCAGGGAGATTGTTAAAAATCCCCAATTCTTGGCCCAGTTTTGCCGAGCTTCAGATTCGGCCTTCAGACGATATCTCCTGAAAATGAGAACACCCAAGCGTGAGGGTGAATGAAGAAAGGCACGCTGCTAAAAACTCAGAGAATTCCTTTCCTGGCTCCTGAACACTGACTGGATAGTGGGTCTGCAAGGGACGGGGGGATGGGGCAGAGAGAGTTCCATGATGTCCTTGACGGGACCTCTCGCACCATGCGGGGGAGACCCTAGTCAAAGAAGGAGGGAGACGGTGGACGGAGCTCAGAGATGGCAGAGGGGGGATGATGAGGCAGGGACCAGGAGGACGGAGCTGGCTGGCAGAGGGGTGCCTCAGTACTAGACCCCTTCTTTTTGAGGTCTTGTTTATTCTCAGACAGAGACTAGCATGAAGCAGAGTGGCACCTGGGTGAGACATTTAAGAAAGTCCTCAGCCCTGGGTTCCTGCAAGTGTAGACCCAACGCTTGCACAAGCTTGACATCTAGAGCCTCCTTAAATGTCACATCCGGGTTCCCCACCCACCCATCCCAATCTGGCCATGCTTTTATTCCTTGTTAAAAACATAATTTCTAGACAGCTACCCGTGAGCTGAGCTAAGGTGCAGTCAGTGAGATGATGCTCTCTGTCCTGCAAACATGGAATTAAATAAATGCATGGTCACTGCAAACCTTCAAGTTCCTTCTATTTTGAAATCAGCACCTGGCCCCTCCCTCATCTCTACAGGCTTGGAGGTCCAGACAAGCTCTTTTCCCCGGGTCCTGAGGTTAGAAGGTCGAGTCTGTTGCTCTTCTTGTGTGTGTTCACGTGTGCAGGTGCGCACGTAGGAGCCACTGTTCAAGCTTGGGGGTCACTCCTTGGGTGCTATCCACCTTGTTTTCTGAGACAGGATCTTTCGGTGGGACCTGGGCCTCACTGATTATGTTACTGTGGCTGGCTAGAAAGTTCCAAAGACCTACCAGTCTCATCCTTTCAAACACTTTGATTGTGTGTGCCAACATGCCCAACTAATTTAAAATTAAGAAAAATGTATGTATGAGTGTTTTGCTTGCATCTATGTAAGGGCTTCCATGTTGTGTGCAGTGCTGGCAGAGGACAGAAAGAGGATGTCAGATCCTCTGGAACTTGAGTAATGGATGGTTAGCTGCCATGTGGATGCTGGGAATCAAACCCAGGTCCTCTGCAAGAACAGCAATTGTTCTTAACTGCTGAGCCCTTTCTCCAGCCCTCCAACTCTATATAGGGTTCTGGAGATGGAACTCAGGTCCTTGTGCCTTGTGTAAGCCCTTTGCCAACTGAGTCATCTCCCCAGCCCCAGAGTCTATTCATTTATTTACTTATTTACTTTTATGTATACCTGTGTACATTCTGCATGTGAGACAGTTCACACTTACATGGGTTCCAGGACACTGGACTTATGTTGGGAGCACTTGTGCCTGCTGGACCATCTCTCCAGCCCGCGTCTATTTCTATTAGAGATATACCTATAACATGGGCCTCTAACAGGAGTCACATATGTAACTGTAACTCCTCCCATGGCCAGATCAACTATAGCCATAGTCAACTGACATTACTATTCTTTCTGGTGTGCATCTTTGAAATCTCCCATGTGCTGTAGTTTCCAGCTAACTTTACTTTTGACCAGGTCCACAGCCATGTTGGATACTGGACAACATAGTCTAAGGACTCAAGAGGCCCAGTTCATAGAGAAAGGGGCTTCTGATTTGGATGTTGAGGGACAAATAGGAATGTTGTGGAGAAGGGAAGAGAAGGTAATGTTTCCCGCTGGGAATACTTAGATAATACTAGCAATTTTTTTTAAAATGAAGAGTTGTACATTTTATGGTAAATGATACTGGTTTTCCATTTATGGAAGTGATAAAGAGTTCTCTATTAAAAAAAAACAAAAACCTCATGTGACAGGCAGTTCCAGCATGGATGAAGCTTGCACCTCATCAGTCTCCGGCAGTGGAGACACACAGGAGTAAAGGAAGTGGTGAAATCAGAGAAGGTTAACAGGATTATGAGTCCGGCCATGATACAGGCGCAGGCCTGAGATCCCAACAGTCAGTCACTCAGGTGGGCAGCTACAAAGTAAGTTGAGGTTAGCCCAAGCAGCTCAAAAAAAAAGTCAAAAAAAGAGAAGGCTGAAAATGGATTTTTGTTTGAGACCCATGTAGCCCTGGCTGGAACTCACGGAGATCCACCTGCCTCTGCTTCCCCAGTGCTGGGATTAAAGGTGTGAATCACCACCCCTGGCTCTGGGCCAATCCTTGAAAACTAAAATTTCTTCTTGCTTAAAATCTCTCGGAGAACCAAGAAAGGACGCGTGAGTCCTTCTCTCAAGGTGGACAAAGAGTGACGGCTGTCTTGTTTCTTTGGTACAAATTCCCTGACTCTGAGGACCGTGCGTTGTTGGATCCCTAGTCCCGGCGGTGGGGTGGGAGACCGGCAGCAGAAAGGCTGGGAGGCGGCCCTTGCGCCCCTGACGTTGCCCCTTCTCCTCCAGGTCCCTGACCATCCTCAGAACCCTCCCTTCCTCCTCGGAGGTAGACCATCTCCTGGACTTGGTGGGGGGCGAGGGCTCAGGTGTGCAGGGGGCTGGTGAGAAGGGCCCAACCCACTGCAGGTTACCAGATCTTGTCCTGGGCCACAAGGTTCATGCGTTCCGCCGCCATGGTGCTGAGCGGTTTCTGCGCCATGGTCTGAGGTCTCAGCCACCACTGCGTTTTAGTCTCTACAGAGCTCTGCGTCGGCCATATTTGTGAGACCAGTTGCCAGGTAACGCAGAAGGTGGAGAGGAGGTGGAGGCTGAGGAACAGCCTTACCTGCGGGGGGTGGGGGGTGTCCCTCACCAGCCTTGCAGCCCCTGCTCCATCTGAGCACGTCCCAGAGATCTCTAGGTTGAACAGTCGTGTGGTCTTTTGTGAGGAAGGGTTCTTTTTTGGTGCTTGGAATTGAACCCAGGGCTTGGCACCCGCTAGGCAAGCAGCCCACCATAGACACATGCTCCCAGCTTTCTGCTTTTCCCTTTTTATTTTGAGACACATTCTCCGCAAGTTGTCGTCCAGGGAGGCCTGGGATCCTCCTGCTTCAGCTTCCTGAGTAGTCAAGATGACCTGACCTGCACCAGGAGGCTTGATCTCCAGCCCTTTTCGAACTTAAACTCGAAATGGTGGTGTAGGCAGCCACCTGCGTGCAGAATCCCAAGGGCACAGGGCTTGGGGAAGTCTCTTAGAGCAAGCACCCGCCTGTCCATTCTCGGGTATCACAAAACAGTCTTTCCAGTCACTGCCAGCGGCTGTCTTCCGCACTACAGCCCTGTCTCTGCAGATCTTGGCTTGGTGGGCACTGTGGCTTTACAGGTTGCTCGCTGTCTCCCATGCAGGCCACGAGAACAGCTCCTCTGCGCCCTACTCCGGGAGCTACCAGGACATCACATTCCCTGGGCCCTAGCCACGCTCTCTTCATTCTCCAACCTGCGGGCACACCAGTCCTGCCAGGGACTCTTTGCTGAAGCAAACCCTGGGCTTCTATGAAGAATCTTGGCTGTGGATGCCTTTTCCTTCTCTGGGTTAAAGGCCAGGAATAGGAGGGGCTCAGGACTCCCGGACCTCCTGCCTTTCTTTACATTAGCTTTTCACCATGAACCCAAAGTGCCTGACTTTAACAACGTAAAGCAAGAAAGTGGTTAGCAGCTCTTCTAGTCCCCGTGACAAATTTCTGGCAAAAGGAAGGAAAGGAAGGAAGGTTTTATTGGGGTGCATTTCAGAATTGAATCTTGAAAGGATTTATTTCAGTTCATGGTGTGTTCAGCCAGTTCACTTCATGGCTGCTTCATGTGTGGTAATACTGAAGTTTGCGGCGGGAGGTCTGTAGTAGAAGCCAATCACATCATGGCTGACAGGAAGCAGAGAAATGGGGATAGAGGAAGGGCAGAGCGAAGTATAACTTCCAGGATACACCCCAGCCCCATGACCTCCTTCCTCCAGCTAGACCTCAGTCTAACCTGTCACCCCATCCCCACCCCAATTTACTGCAGTCGGATTGGGAATCACCCTCACGTACTGGTTAGGATCTTGTCACTTCTGGAAATGCCTTCACAGACACACCCCAGAGCCACACCTCACCTATCCCCCTGGAGGTTCTCACCCAGTCTAGTTGACAATTCAAACTGACCATTGGCCAGTGTGGTCAGGAATCTATGCAGCCACAGAGAGTGGGGGAGGAAGGCTCAGCCTTTCCAATGGGGGCAACTGTAAAAGGCAGAGTGTCCCTTTTGTGGGGGCTCTCAAAGGACTTCAGGACATGTGTGTCACATTGCTGCCCCAGACAACTGAAGCTCACAGCATCACAGAGACCTGTCACACTAACTGGGGAAGGGACTTCCTGACAACCATCGAGGGACTTGTTCAGGGGATAGAGTTGCACAGGGAGCTTGCTGTGGGGTCAGGTACCCCTTATCAACCCTTATTTGTGAGCCACGGGAAGGCTCTTTTCCTAGAACTTCAGTCTCAGTGTCCAGGTTAACTGTCAACTTGAGACAGCCTAAAAATCATCAGAGAAAAGACCATTCAGGTAAGGGATTTCCTGGGTCAGATCAGCCTGTGGGCATGTCTAGGAGGGGTTGTTTTGATTGCTAATTGATGTAGGAGGGCCTGGCCCATTGTGGGTGGTAGCAAGCCGTTTGGTGTGTAAGAAAGCCAGCTGGGCATGCATCCCAGTGCCAGCTAGCAAGCAGCCCCTCGTGGTGCCCGCTGTCCTTGGCTGGAAGCAGTATTGTGTGGAAGGCTTCCCTTCAAGTTCTTCCAACACAGGGTCTCTGAGATGCTGCGAGTTCCTACTCTGACTCTTGTCAATGATGGACCATGGCTTAGAACTGTCCCTCTCCTCTTTCATGCTGCTGTCAGTCAGTGCATTCATCACAGGGGCAGAAATGAAACTAGACTACTGTCCCAGCCAGCAGGGAGGCCAGACCAAACCAGTCAAAACACGGGATGCCGGAGACACGTGCTGCTCTGGACGCACATCTCCTGCGATTTATATCTCCTGAGAGATCGCTTGTTTCCTCCAGATTAGGTTTCACTGTGTGCCTGTGTCTCACCTGCCCAAGGGTCGTCTCTGGAATTCTTCCCTGTGTATGCCTGGTGTGGGTTCCCGTGTTACCGACGCCTCATATTTCTGGTTTGTTTTGGAGTTATTCCTTCCTTCTTCCCGGTTCTAAGGATGGAAGCCTCTTCCCTCTGATATTTGAAATAAGAAATTTCTGAGCCTCTGGCAGACAGTTTATTTGCCTAATACTTTTTTTTTTCTTGGCAAAATTGTTCCTCTGCATAGATTTCAAAGAGGGAGAGAGGAGGGAGGAGACAGTACCACCCTCGCTGGCCAACACGTGGGAAATTCAGAAAATATTTACAGCTTGCAGGAGGCTTGCCATGTTCCTGTGTATTAATAATTTTGGCTTCTATCAGTTCTCTGGGATAGTTTATTTTTTATTTTTATTTCTTTTTCATCTTGCTTTAGAAAACATTCTGACAATTGCAGCCAATTGATTCCTTTTTCATTTTTAAGCTTAAACAGTTTTCTTTTTATTGGATTTTTTTTTCTTTCTTTAACCAAAGAGCACTTTGTGTGGGGAGTCAGCTCTCCCAGCCAGCATGGCTTTTACCTCAACAAGGATCATTATTACCTTACCCGAATAACAAAGGCATGCAGGGCTTATGCTGAAAGTGACAGTTTGCAGCGTGGATTCTATGGCTTAAGCCAGGCAGTGGTGGCTAGAGGAGCGGAGAGCTTGTCTTTGCCACACGCTGTGCACCACTGCCACCACAGAAGGGCTCCTGGCTGGATTCAGGCCATCCCTCCCTTACCTGCAGTGACAGTTGGGAGGTTCTGGAGCCTTATAGAGGAAGAAAAGGGCCCTACCCCCACAGTTCCCTAGAAACTCTCTCATAGCTCCTTTCCCAGTTGGCATAATTATCCACCACTGTGTCCATTAGGGCCCCCAGCACTCGAAGGCACCTAGTCCTTGTTCGCTCTCAGCCTCCTTTGTTCAGCTCCCCAGATGTGAGAAAAGCCAAGTTCCTGGAGAGGAGTGGTCTGAGTGCCTGGGCTGAAGTGTGAACAGCGCCACCCTAGTCACTGAAGGTGACAAGTGCCCGTAGGAAGCTGGGGAGGAGGTCAGCTAACTGAGGTTCCTGGTGGACAGCTGTTCCACCTGCCAGGATGCCCCCCACCTCCCCCGGGGAGTTTCAGATGAGACACGCATGTGCTCTGCAGGACTCCGTCCCCAGTACTGAACTTGGATGGTCGTGTTAGTTGCTCAGTTCATTGCTGTGACAAAACAACTGACAAAAGCCACTTTAGAAAGGGTGTATCTTGGCCTCTGAGGGTAGAGTCCCTTACAGTGGGGATGGAGGGCAGCCGGAGTGTGAGGCAGCTGATGGTGGTGTGTCCACAGTCAGGAGGCTGATGGTGGTGTGTCCACAGTCAGGGAGCTGACGGTGGCGTGTCCACAGTCAGGAGGCTGATGGTGGCGTGTCCACGGTCGGGAAGCTGATGGTGGCGTGTCCACGGTCAGGAGGCTGATGGTGGCGTGTCCATGGTCAGGAGGCTGATGGTGGCGTGTCCACGGTCAGGAGGCTGATGGTGGCGTGTCCACGGTCAGGAAGCTGATGGTGGCGTGTCCACGGTCAGGAGGCTGATGGTGGCGTGTCCACGGTCAGGAGGCTGATGGTGGCGTGTCCACGGTCAGGAGGCTGATGGTGGCGTGTCCACGGTCAGGAGGCTGATGGTGGCGTGTCCACGGTCAGGAGGCTGATGGTGGCGTGTCCACGGTCAGGAGGCTGATGGTGGCGTGCCCACGGTCAGGGAGCTGATGGTGGTGTGTCCACAGTCAGGAAGCTGATGGTGGTGTGTCCACAGTCAGGAAGCTGAGAGAGGCAAATGCTGGCGCTCAGCTTGCCTGGTTATTTTTTGTTTTTTCTATTTTGTATATTTATTTATGGCCTACTTTTGTGTGTGTGTGTGTGTATGTGTAGGTCAGAGGTCAACCTGCAGGAGTTGGTCTCTCCTTCTACAATGTGGGTACTGTGGGTCCAACTCAGGTTGTCTGGCTTGGCAGCAAGTGCCTTTATCAGCAGAGCCATCTGCTCCTCTTTTAATACATCCCAGAACTTCAGTTCAAAAAATGGTTCTGCCCACGTTTAGGGTGGGTCTTCCTACTTCCATTAGCCAATCTAGAAACTTCTTCACAGACCTGCCCGCAGGTGTGTCTCCTAGGTGACTCTGGATCCTGTCGAGTTGACAATAAATTGCCTTTGCAGAGAGGAGAGGAAGGGCAGGGAGGGTGGAGGTGGTAGGGACACTTGGCACTCTAGGGAGAGGGCTGCCCATGGAGGACTGGATTTGAAGGGAAATGGGATCATTGGGAGACAAAGTGGGGAAAGAGGGAGAGATTGTCTACATTCTAGTCCGAAACATAATGTTCTCTGTCATGTACTGAGTGACACCTGACCCCCCTTCCTCAGAGGCTTCAAGAAGGATGAGCTCACATAACAATTCTCCATTTCTTTCTCAACAAATATTACTGAATGTCTTACATGTGCCAGGCCCCTGGCACCTCACAGTGCCCAGAAAGACCTCCTCTAATCTTGAAAATTCCAGTCCAATAAATAAGTATATCAGAAGAGGTTTTTTTTTTTTCATCAGAAGAGTTTTATACAGACCACTGTAACCCTTAGTGGTGGGTCAGGGAAGGTAATCCCATAAATAGCAAAGGGGAACATCCTTGGGGCTGGGCTTAGCAGGTAGGTTAGTTCATTTCCATTGTGATAACAAGATGCCTGAAGCTGCTAAGTGAAGAAGAGGTTCATGGCTGTGGAAGTTCAAGAGCACAGTGCTCGCTAGCTTCTGCTCAGCTCTACTGTGACCATCACGAAGGATGAGAACTCAATGGCAGGAGCGTACAGAAGAGGTCACTTGATGAGACTGGAAGCTCGGGAGAGGAAGGGCCATTCTTGTCTTTACAAACACTTCTCCAGGGAACTGACCTGAGTTCCACAAGTTCTGAATTCATCCCTTCTGATGGGGATACTGGCTAATGGCCCAGCCAGGTGCTCAGAAAGCAGAGAGAGAGAACAGGAAGCACAGCCAAGCTTCAGAGCCTCAGGTCTTCCAATACTGCTTCCTCCAGTGAGGCTTCCAAAGTCTCCACCACCCTCCTCTCGGCTCCTCCAGCCGGACACCCAGTGTTCAAACATGAGCTGGGCGTGTTTCACATTCAAACCACAGCACCTACAATGGTGAGAAAGAAACTGCTATGTGGCCATATCCTCAAATGGAAACGTTCCATCCAGAGGGAAATGGATGGGCCACAGCTGCAGCTTCTTTGAATCGCTAGCTGGGCTTTCTGGTGACACAGCTACCTTGTCGTTACTCATGATCTTGTATTAGTTTGTCACCATCCTGTAAGTAACTTCTCACCATACTCCTGTGAGTATCCCCTCACCATGATCCTGTGAGTGTCCCCTCACCACGCTCCTGTGTCTCCTCACCATGCTCCTGTGAGTGACCCCTCACCATGCTCCTGTGAGTGTCCCCTCACCATGCTCCTGTGAGCGTCCCCTCACCATGTTCCTGTGACTGTCCCCTTACCATGTTCCTGTGAGTGTCCCCTCACCATGTTCCTGTGAGTGTCCCCTCACCTTGCTCCTGTGAATGTCCTCTCACCATGCTCCTGTGAGTGTCCCCTCACCATGCTCCTGTGAGTGTCCCCTCACCATGCTCCTGTGAGTGTCCCCCCACCATGCTCCTGTGAATGTCTCTTCACCATGTTCCTGTGAGTGTCCCCTCACCATGCTCCTGTGAGTGTCTCCTCATCATGCTCCTGTGAGTGTCCCCTCAACATGCTCCTGTGAGTGTCCCCTCACCATGCTCCTGTGTCTTGTCACCATGCTCCTGTGAGTGTCCCCTCACTGTGCTCCAGTGAGTATCCTGACAATCTCTTTTGTTCATGGAGCTGGAGTTTGGTGGGATCACTCCTTTAGTGTGCTGTCGGTGTCCTATCTGGAGTAATCTCCCCAGGAAAACTCACATGACAGAAGATTAAATGCTCTAGGAAAAACTGAAGCTGTGTGTGGATAATGAAGAGGTGCGGGAGGAGAGAGAGAGGGAGAGAGAAAGAAAAGAGAGAGGGAGGAGAGAGAGGGAGGAATGACCTGAGGAGTATTTGGTGTCTGCAGCCTCCTGAGCCTGGCTCTCCTTAATTTCCAAGAAGCTGACCTGGTCAGTGCACTTAGGTTTTGCCCACTGGAGCCTCAGACAATTTCAGGCTATAATCTCACCTCGCTCCCTGCCTTGGGAAGGCCCTGTGAATAACTGAGCATCTTAAGATCCACTTTGCCCACTGCCAGTCACCTCAGTTTGCTGAGTCCTCGTCCCATGGTCCTGGCTTCTTAGCCCCAGCCCATCTTGCTGGCAGACATTTCTGCTTCATGTCAGGCTTGGTTGGATCCTGAGGGTGCCTACGGGGAGGTGCCTTCCTGGCTCACCACCTGGGTATGAGAAAGAGACGCAGGCCCCCTGGCAGAGCCATACACAGGATGATCTGGCTCTGAGGAGATCCTCATAGCTGCCCTTCTCCAGGGAGCACCTGTCCCACCCCGTGGCTCTTTCTTTTAACACCTTTGCTTTCCATGCTGGTGGGAGTGGGGCTTCCCCTCTGTGCCCCTTCTCCTCAGTGCTCTTTGCTGGGGAGTTGCATGGTCATTTCCTCAATGTGGGAGCCTTCCTTCGAGTCCTGAACAGGATGGCTCTCAGCCTTCGATAAATCCTTCACAAATGGGCTAAGGAGAGAGGGGGATGCTGGGAAGCGTCAGGCTGCTGTTCTTATAGTAGGCTCATCCAACACGCACTACAGAATCAGCTCACAATGGATATCCTGAGTGTGCTGAGTGACTGCAGCAATCTGAGGCTGGGGCTGGGTTGGTAGAATGCCCAGTCCTCACAAGCCCTGTTTTCACGCCCAGTACTGTGTAAACTGGGGGTGTGGGAGTGTGGTGCAGGCCCGTGATGTCCTAGTCTGGAGGTGGAGGCAGGAGGGTCAGAAGTTGAGGGTCATTCTGGGCTATCTGGTGAATTTAAGGCCAGCTTGGGGGCTACATGAGACCCTGGCTCAACAACAGAACAAAAACAAAAATAAAACCAAAAGCCTAAACATCTGGACAGGTTGTGCACACGGCGAGGGTGGACTCCACCTCTGTCTTCTGCCCTCCTTCGGAGTTTCTTGCTTCCAGATGTGAATGACTCAGACCAAGGCAGACCTGGACGGACCCCCGAGACCCCTGCCCCTTGCTCCCCAACACGGCAGGAACACCAGTGCCCGTCGCTGAACTCCCAGGCTCTTGGGGCCTCAGTTAGACTCTTAGTGTTATGTCGAAGTCATTTTCTTCAGAGGTGGGCATATTTTATGCAGAGAATGTTTCACATGAAAAAGAGAGCATTTCCCCCTTCTTTTTTCTCATGAAACGCAGGGGGTCTTAAGACATTTTAATGGCGTTCACATTCCTTGCTCCAAATATATTATTTCAGCACAATAGTTTCTTTGCGGGAGAATTGCTTAAATGATTCAAAATGGATTTAAAAATATATTTCAAGTTTTAATTTTATGCACAAAACATTAATGAGGAGAGCGCCTTAGAGACTGCCTGTCAGTTTAACGTGTTTGCAATATTCTCAGCACAGATGTGATTCAATCTCAATCCTTTTAGAGGGAAGAAACCAGTCAGTTTTTTCCTTGGAGGATGCCAGAAAATATACTGTTTTGAAATTGTACTTTGATCCCAGAATTCTATGCAAAATATCATTGTTGAGGGGCTGGACATGTCAAGTCACTCAAACACTAAAACACATAAGAGGAAGAGTAACTGTAGTGCCCAGTGCGCTCTGTACCCCCATGAAGGCTTTTGAGCTGCAGCCAACAGGACACAAAACTGAGAACTTCCCTCCACTGTGTATGGCTAAAACCATAGCCTCTCGGACAATGCCAGAGGACAGGACACAAACGCCAAAGTTGGTACAAGGCATTTGGAAAGGATGACTCGCCTGCCATGCTCCCTTTCCATCTGCTAGGGGTGCTGGCTCCTCTCAGTGCTGTAGAGACCTCTTCACCTTTCTAGGGGTGACATAGGCTCAGTCAGGTGTGTGGACTCCCACTAACACTGGACGCATTGGTTCATCAGTATCTGAACTCAACAGGTCTCCATGGTGGCAGCTGATGTTCCAACTCCTGTTACAGCAGCGGTTGGTTGAAGTTTGGAGGGGGGCAGCAAGATCTAGATGCCCCAGTTACATGAACAGTTGTCCAATATCTGAGATTTTGAGTCTTATCTGTAAAGGTGAGGGGCATGGGGCAGGGCAGGGGCAGAGTTGCACCTTTAGACACAGCAATGTCTGGCAAATTGGGGCAAACCCACTGACCCTGACCTCTCAGGGGCTTGGGGGCCTGTTTTCTCCCCTGTTATTCCCAATGGCTGTTTCTGACTGTCCATGCTGTTGGTTTCCCTGAAAGCCAGAACCAGGTTCTTGCTTCCCTAACCATGCCCTAACTGTCTAGCAAGGGCTGCCCTCCCCACCCACTGTGCGGAACTCCAGGGTGCCTTGGCAGGAGGGGAAGAGGGCTTGGTTCTGTCTCCTTGCTGCCTCCAGGTTCAGGAAGAAGCCAAGCAGATGAGGCCCAGCTTACCAGATGTCCCCTGTGCAGCTTCCTGTTTAGAAAAGCACATCCCAGCTCCAAGTAGAGCCAGCAAAGGACTTCTCCTCTCTTAAAGCTAAGTCTTCATATCTTTAGAGCAGCTCACAGCAAAATGAAGGAGGCTGTTGGATCCTGGCCCCCAGGGGATCTGCTGACCAGCTTGTTGACCAAGCGCTTATCTTGCTGGAACATCTTGTTACCCTCCTTCCGAGAAGGCCTGACCACAAGTTCCCGTTTTCCACCCACGCCAGAGAACTGCCTGTGCCTAGGAGCATGAACTTCTGACCCTGGTTTTTTCACTTGTGCTGTAAGCCTGTATATAAGGCTCCCCTGTCTCTTCAACAGCCAGCATTCTCTCAGCATGAATGACCCGCTGTCTTGTCTTCCTTTAAATCCTCAGCCCCTCGCCCAACACTTTGGGTAATGCAGTAGCACAGGCGCTACAAGTGCAGGTCCCACCGAGATCGGGAAAGAAGGGAAGACTGCTGAAGGATCACCTGAGAAGGCTGGCCAGCACTTCAGATAAGGTAAGAAGCTGGCATATTGAAAATGGGTGCTGCCCCTTGAGCTTTTGTCCAAAGCAATTGGGAGTGATGCATATGGAAACAACAACAACAACAACAAC
>VZQC01001715.1:1017792-1065837 GCA_009823505.1 Rhizomys pruinosus | reverse complement strand
TCCTATGAGTAGCCCTCACCCATGCTCCTATGAGTAACCCTCACCCATGATCTTATGAGTAAGCCTCACCCATGCTCCTATGAGTTGCCCTCACTCATGATCCTATGAGTAACCCTCACCCATGCTCCTATGAGTAGCCCTCACTCATGATCCTATGAGTAGCCCTCACTCATGATCCTATGAGTAACCCTCAACCATGCTCCTATGAGTAGCCCTCACCCATGCTCCTATGAGTAGCCCTCATCCATGTTCCTATGAGTAGCCCTCACCCATGTTCCTATGAGTAGCCCTCACTCATGATCCTATGAGTAGCCCTCACCCATGCTCCTATGAGTAGCCCTCATCCATGTTCCTATGAGTAGCCCTCATCCATGTTCCTACGAGTAGCCCTCACTCAGGATCCTATGAGTAACCCTCACCCATGCTCCTTTGAGTAGTCCTCACCCATGCTGCTATGAGTAGCTCTCACCCATGCTCCTATGAGTAGCCCTCACCCATGTACCTATGAGTAGCCCTCACTCGTGTTCCTATGAGTAACCCTCACCCATGTTCCTATGAGTAGCTCTCACCCATGCTCCTATGAGTAGCCCTCACCCATGCTCCTATGAGTAGCCCTCACCCATGCTCCTATGAGTAGCCCTCACCCATGCTCCTATGAGTAGTCCTCACACATGTTCCTATGAGTAGTCCTCACTCATGATCCTATGAGTAGCCCTCCCCAATGCTCCTAGGAGTAGCCCTCCCCAATGCTCCTAGGAGTAACCTCAGTAAACTCACTGGATTACCAATCTTGACTTGGGTGGAAATTTTTTTTTTATCTTTCATTGGTGCCCTTGCTGAGGTAAATAGACATTTGTCTATGTACCCCTAGGAAACATTGTACATGTGTTCATTTCCAAAGATGATAGAATTCATGTTAGAGAAATAGCCATACTTCTGTTTTTATTGCAACATTATTCATAATAGGTGAGAAATGGAATCACTTAACTTTTCACCAAGAGATGACTGGATAAAGGAAATGTGGTGTCTAGATACACAACACATTGGTTTTACAAAACTGAAGGAAACACTATCCTTTGCAACTATGTGGATGAACCTGGAGGACATTAGCATAATGTCCTCCAGGTTCATCCACATAGTTGAATAAGTGAAGTAAACCAGGCTTAGAAATCCTCGTTTCCCACAATCACACTTTTGTGTGGAGTGTGAAGTTGAAGTCACAGAAACAGAGCACAGAAGAGCCGTTACGCGATGCTGGTGAGAGGTTAGTGTGAGGAGATGCTGATTCGGCTAAGAGGCAGCAGTTCAAGAGGTCTTATGAGTGTTCATCTTCATTGTCAACCTGACTGGATTTGGAATCACCTAGGAGACACAGAGGTGTGTCTGTGAGGGTGACTGAAATCTTCTGAGGCTGTTAATGGAAGAGGGAAGATCCACCTTTTCTGGGAATGGCACTACCCCATGAGCTGGGGTCTCAGAATGAACAAAGAGGGAAACGGAAAAGCCATCCGAGCTCTGTGATTCCTCTTCTCAGTTCCCTGGTTGCCAGAGATGTGAGCAAGCGCTTTCTGCCACAGACAGGAGCCATTCCTGTGCCGTTCCCATTGTGATGGGCTGTATCCCCCCAGGGTGTCCAACGTCTTGACATTGTGCTAGGGTGCTGTCATCTGCAGATGTGTTCAGCCACAGTCACCTATTCTGAGATGCATGAAGCTCACAGGCTGCAGGGTAGACAAGCCTGCAATCATGAGCCAAAATAAATCTTTATTCCTTTAAGTTGCTTTATTCAGGTATTTTGTCACAGAAACCTTAAAAGTAGCTAAATAGATTTATTTTCACTGTGTGGGCACTATAGCTAGTAACACTGTATTGTATGTCTGAAAATTAACATGAGAACAAATTTTCAGTGTTTTTGACATGCAAAAAGTTGGACATAGGCTGGGCATGGTGGAATACAACTTTAATCCCAGCACACGGGAGCAGAGGCAGGCAGATCTCTGTGAGTTCAAGGCCATCCTGGTCTACAAGACCCATCTCTGGCCTCTACACACATGCATCCATACGTGCATACACATATACACACGCAAAATTTAAAACCACATTTAAAAAAAACTGTCAAAATTTGTTAAATGAACTGTAAAGAACAAGTAAAGTGAAGATTGAGCTCTGAATCGACATGGCATCGAGTAGCATAACATAGTTTAGAATCTGAGGAGCTCTCTTCACAGTAGAGTCAGTCAGGGAGAGGGGAAAACCCACAAGGCCAGCAATTCTGTAAAGCAGGGTTTTTGTTTGTTTGTTTGTTTGTTTGTTTGTTTTGTTTTGGGGGGGTCTCCCTTTAGTCCCAGGTGGCCTGGAGCTTGCTATGTAGACCAGGCTGGCCTTGAACTCACAGAGATCCACCTGCCTTTGCCTCCTGGGTGCAGGGGCTGGGATTAAAGTCGTGCACTACCATCGCTGTAAGCAGTTTTTAGTCAGCAGACTGAAAGAACAAGTTGGATGGAATGGACAATGGTACCCCCTGGTGGACTCTGAAAGCAAAAACTCCAGGTTCCCAGACCAGAGGGTGATTTTGAACTTGATCCTTTCTAGTGTATTTCCACTGTTTACCTTTGATGAAAGACTTCTTCACATTAATTTTATTGCATTATCTATCGTTGTGGCTCCTTTATAGACATCTGATACTTTCCTTGACTCCTCAGGCTCACTTTTGTTAGGCATAAATTATTTTTTTTAATTTTTTATTGAGCTTTTGTGCATTTCATACACTTTTCCAATCAAATTTTAACCCATTTCCCCATCCATGCCTCCTAATCAGAGCTTAAGCATTCTGCCATACATGTTAAGTCCTGTCTTGCATCTTTTTCTTAGTATATTTTTTTAACTTTTTCGATGTAGAAGTTTACTGTTTTGGTCAGATCTTTGAACAAGTTTTTGTTGTTGTTGTTATTCCCTTTAATTTTATATTACTCATATATATATATATATATATATATATTCTACACATATACCAAAATGACAAAATATATAAGGATTTGGTGCAAACATCAACAGTTTAAGTTCATTGTCATCTGTGAGAGGGACCGGGCACTAAATATCATGAAAGATGGATGAGCCCCCAGCAGCTCTAATATCTTTAAAATGGATTTGGCAATACCTATGTACTGTGCTATGCAAATTATTAAAAACCTTATCTGTAAATGCCTTTGGAAGGTTGAGATTGCTGCAAGATGCAAATGCAATTATTATGATTGCTCATGGGGATGAGGCTATTGAAGGGAAACCAGTGCCCAAATGCCTGCTCATCAGTGTACTGTGAAGAGGAATCAGTTCCAGTCATACGCTAATATTCCCTGATTACTACACTACTCCCACAGCATTCTTTCTCTCCTCCAGAACTGCTTCATTCTGCATCTCCAAGTGGTGTGGCTTAGTGTAAGACCCTAACAGTAACACGGAGCATACTGGTGTCATCTGACACGTGAGGGTTCACATGGAGTTTCTCATTTGCTATTTCCATCAATGCTTTCACAAACAAGCAGAGGTCAGACGATTGTGCCTAGGATCCATGGGCATCTCTGCCGGTTCTTTCTGCTTTTCTCTGAGTTCATTTTCTTTGGTGCTTATGTGAATATGTTCCATGTTTTTACTTTTCCTTTCCAGGTTTCCTTCAAGATAAACATTATATTTTCCAGTATGAAGGCAGCATCAGTCGAGTGAAGATAAAGTCATGCTGTGAAACATGTATCGTGGTTAAGAATTCACAGGGCTGGAAAGATGGCGTAGTGGTTAAGAGCACCGACTGCTCTTGCAGAGGACCTGGGTTTGATTCCCAGCACCCACATGGTGCCTAAGAACTGTCTTAAGAACTCTAGTTCCAGGGGAATCCAACGCCCTCTTCTGACCTCTGCAACATTGCATGACACAGGTGCACCAATCTACATGCAGACAGTACACTCATACACATAAAAATAATAAATAAATAACATTTAAAAAAGAATTCACACCGTGGTGACATCTGCATTGGAACCCAGGTGCTCCTACCCCACGTTACATGCTAAAACATCATGCAGGTCATTCTCCCTTTGTCCTCATGACTTTTACTACATAAGGGAGATCTCTGGGCTGAAAAGATGGCTTAGTGGATAAAAACGCTTGTTTTGCAAGTGTGAGAACCTGAGCTGGCATTCTCAGCACCTGCATGAGAAGCTGGAGCCTGCTGGCTAGCCAGCCTGAATGGTGAGAAGCCCTGTCGGAAAGCACTGAGACAGAGTGAGAGCTATAGACGAAGATGTCAGACATCTTGCTATGACCACATGAGCATGCACAGGTTGTATAGTCACACACTCACATACACGCATCATACACACACACACGCACACACACACACACACACCACACGCACCACACACATCACACATACCACCACACATCACACATACATACCACACACACCACCACACATCACACACACCACACACATCACACATATGTAAGAGAGGCCCACACTGACTCCATTTTGAGTATAGCCACCATTTTAAGCAATTACTGGAACCTGCCCAATTCAGGGAAAAGGTCGATTGCTCAAAGACAGTTGCTCAAGGCCTCAAGAACAGCTAACTTAAACTTGTTAAAGGTAACTATTGGTATGTGAGGACAGGTGGGCTGACTTAACATTTCCTCGTTCCTGTCCCAAGATTGTGTCTAAAGATAACCTTTGGTATGTGGGGGCAGGTGGGCTGACCTAACCATGAGCTCTGCTATTAACCAATAAGGCTAGAAGTTACCCAAACCACCTGCAGGCCCAGGCATGCTGTGTATCCCTGCCTGTCACACAGGAGACCAGGGTTCGATTCCTGCCCTGCTCTAAGTGTATAAAACCTGTATGCAGAGATTGCTCGGGGTCCACCTCTCCCCGTTGTACAGACAAACCCCGGTGCACCGGAGTAATAAACCTCTTGCTTTTGGAGCGAGACTTGTCTCCGTGTCTCTCACTCAGGGGTCTCTCAAGGGTAAGGCTCGATTTGAGTCTTACACATACATAGCACACATACACACGTACCACACATACACACCACCACACATCACACATACATACCACACATACCAGACACATGCACTTATGTACATACACAAACACACCACAAACACATGCACCAAACACATCACACACCATACACATACACACATATCACACACACCACACAATGCACCACCACACACCATACACACACACATACATACCACACACACCACACACGCACTTATGTACATACACAAACACACCACACACACATGCACCAAACACATCACACATACATATCACATGCACACACACAAACTGCATATACCCACAGACACCACACATGCATGGAGCACACATGTCACATATACATATCACATACCACACACAAACATGTAACACACATAAACATGCAACATACACATCATATACATACCTGCACACCACACACACACATCACAATGCACCACACATACAGGCTCCTGCTCTGATTTCCCCCAGTGATAGATTATGACTTGGTAGTTGTAAGCTGAAGTCAACCCTTTCCTCCCGGAGCTCCTTTTGCTCATGGTGTTTATCACAGCCACAGAGAGCTAACAGGACACCTTATACCAGGTGAGCCTTTCCAGCTGAGTTTATTTCTGACAGTCTCTGAAAAGTCAAGGGGTTCTCACTTGGGAAAGGCGCAGGGGCAATCAAATGCAAGAGATCAGTTTTCCCCTCAACGCCTGATGTGATGGCCAGTCTTGAATTTAAACAACAGCCTCCACCTTGTAAAAATTCATTTGTGAAATAAAGGATTTGGGGACAAGGGAGAAAACCAGGAAGCATTCATTTCTCCCCACTTCATAACTGTGGGTACAATGGAACCAGCCTAGTGTCTTCCCTGCTATGACAGACTATGAGCCAAAACAAATCCTGGCTCCCCTAAGTTGCTATGGACCAGGTATTTGGTCACTGTAATGAGCAAAGTAACTAATATTCATGCTATTGGGAGATACACAACTTGCAGACTAAGACTCATAAGGATTAGACAACAAAGATGCACATTGTAGTTAGTAATAACCTGTGTTGCCAAAACAGACAGTGTCACCACAAAAGAGGTAAAACTTAGTTTTTAGGCAGCAAAATAATTTACTCCATAGGGTCAGGGTAGATGTGGGTGAACACAAAAAAGTAGCTCTAAAATTATGAAGAAAATTTGAGCTGGGAGCATTTAATTATGAATGCCTGATTCTGGAACCTAAGATCATTTAATTATGAATGCTTGATTCTGGAACCTAAGATCATTTACAGAACTTGGACAATTAAACCATTAAAATGAGGAGTTAGTGTCTGTAGCTTTTTTTTTTTTTTTTTTTTTTTTTTTTTTAGTGTGGCCAAGCTTTTAGAAACTAATCACTGGCCACGTTTCCTTTATTTATTCCTTACTTGTCCCCAAAGATAAGTTGTTCTAGAAGATTCCTGGGTACAATATAGAAGCCTAAAAGTATAACATAGGTTTGCAATAACATACCTGTGTGGTTGTTTGATGAGGGTCCCCATAGGACTTTAAGTATTTAGACATTTGTTTCTCATTGCACGTTTTAGTGGGGCAACTCGTTTTGGTGAGTCTTAGAAGGTGTGGCGCATGCTGGAGGAAGTATGTCACTTGGGGGCAGGGCTTAGTGAGTTTTTTTTTACTAAGCTTGTGTCTTCTCAGTCCTTCTTCTCTCTCTTGAACTTCTGTGTTATGCGAGATGTGACCCTCACCTGCTTGCGCTCACCTCCAGCCAGCCACCGCATCCCCCACAATGGAACTCTAATCGACATCCCCTGGAAACATCAATCTAGCTCAAATAACTCTTCCTTTTATAAGTTCCTTTGGTCACGGTGTGTATCACAACAACAACAGAGAAATGTGACTATACAGTATTTGTGTTACCAGAGAAGTGGGCTGTGGCTGTGAAGAATCCTGACATGAGTGGATGTTTGGAAGAAATGTGGAAGACTTTGGAACTTTGGGCTAGAAAAGCTGTTTGCTAATGGTACAAGCGAGCTTAAGGGGCTATTTCGAAGTAGAACAGCCTGGAGAGAAAGCACTTCTGCACACAAATAGTAGTTCCAGAGGAAAAAAAAAAAAAAAAACTAAGGCAGGAACTGGGGTATATTTGTGCAAAGATGTCTGGCACAGTTTTGCCACAGCCCAAATGCTTGCCTGATGCTGAGTTGAAAAGCAGTGACACTGACATTTCTTTGGCAGAGGATATTTCCAAGACCAGTAATGTAGGAATGGTGGCTGGCTTTTAAATGGGTGAATATTAGAACAGATCTACAATGAAAAAAGAGCGAAATGGGACAGAAAGGAAATGCAGCGACATGTACAGTCTTGGATCTGAAAAGTACAACTAGAAAAATTAAAGGTGCTGGCCAAGGCTTAGTGAAGAGAGAGTGCCCTTTTCACTAAAGGAGAACTAACGTGAATTAAGGAAGGCTATAGCTATTTATAAGTAAACATGGGAAAAAGTGAGAGATTAAAGGATTAAGGAAGGGCCTCGAGATTATTACAACGTACAGAATCAATACCTTCAGGGCCAAGACCACACCTTGTGCAGACTAATCAACTTTTGAAAAGGAAAATACTGAAAGTGTTTTCTACTCCAACAAGTCCAAGGCAGAGAAAATTGCAAATTGGTTTTTAAAAAGTTAGTAGGAGAGAGTCCATCCAGAACTGGCAGCCAGATTCGGCAATTGCATTCACATGGTGCTGGCTTTAGAGCGCCACAAGGATGCAAGAGTAAGGGGTCACGTTCTCCCTCCACATTCAGAGAAGCACAGAAGGCCAGGGGCAGAAGTGTAAGCAGGGGCGCCTGATAAAGAAGGCCATGATAAGCCATTTGATCCGAAGCCTGGAATTGTGAAGCTTGGTTGGCAGCAGAGACCCCAAGAAGACATTTGAGATGCATCGAAATGGAGATATTTGACCAAGCGAGATTTCATGCAAACAGGTGAGTGGTACCCCTAAGAAAGAGATGTATGTTGCAAGCAAAGCTGGAAGAGCGGCCATCTAACGAGCCCTTTTGAAATTCAAGTCCCGTAAGTTGCATAATGGAGCTACGGACTTGTGTTTTGCCTTTGCTGGTTTTTCGGTTTATTTTGATGCAGTTTTCACTTCACTATGCCCTCCTATTCTCCTTGCCTTTTTAGAATGGAAATGTGTATTCAGTTGCCATGTACGTTGGGGTTTGTAAAATTTTGCCTTTTGAATTTACAGGAAGCTATACAGTTGGCAGATTGGCCTGAGTCTCAGAAGAGACTTTGGACTGTAAAGACTTTGAGAATGGCATTGAACTGGTAAGACTAATGGGGGGACTTCTTAAGGTTGGCAATAATGATTAAATTGCACTTATTATATGGTCATGTAGCCCTAGGCAGTAGAATAGGGCAGATGGAGGTTGGAATTGGAAGTCCCCATTAGGCTTAAGTATTCATGACATGTTTGGTTCTCAGTTGGTGGCCCTGTTTTTGGTAGGTCTTTTAGAAAGGTGTAGGCCGCGTGCTGAGGAAGTTAAGTTGCACTGGGGGCAGGCTTAAGTGAGTAAAGCAAGTCCTTCTCAGTCTCAGTCACTCTTCTCTCTATGCTTTCCTGTGCTTCGGGACATTGGGAGAGGTGCCACCCTCGGGCTGGATGCGGCTCCGCTGTTGGCTCAGCCCCATGCCTCCCGCCACAATCGAGATGACCTAATTCCCTGGAACCAGTGCAATACGCAAGCTCAATAAACTCTTCATCTTTATAAGTTCCCTTTGGTCAATTGTGTGTTTTATACACAGCCACAGAAAAGTGACTAATACAACTAGCCCATAGAAATACTTTGAAGCCCCTCAACCAAGATGGTAATGAGTTGCCATTCTTCAGATGATTTCAAGGCATTAGAATGTATTCAGAATCCATCTGAATATAAAGAATATATGCTGATCAGCTCTTTACTCATCTTTTGATAGGTCAATTTATTTTTTCTTTGCTTTTTTTGGTCATCTTTTATTATTATTTTTGTTGTTGTATATTGAATTTGCTTCTGTCATATGTATCTGGGGGTGAAGGTTTCCTCCCACTGCTGTGGATTTTCTTCTCCGCTCCTCTCCGATTGTGTTCTCCTTTGCTGTACTTAGAACCTTGGGTTTGATGGAGGTCTCCACTGTCAGCTGTTGACCCCTTATTTCCTCTTGTGAGCCCTCTGTTTGATTTAGAAGGTCTTTTTTCTACACCTATGTCTTGTAGGTTGCTGCCAAATTTTTTCTTTATCTACCTTCGTGTTATCTCGTTTCACGTTGAGGTCTTGAATCCACTTGGAGGTTGGATTTTGTAAGGGCGAAGATGTAGGGGGTTTATTTTTGTTTTCTAGTCAAATGGGGAACCAGTTTTTGCCAACAACCACTTACTGAAGTGTAGTCTTCCTTTCCACTGAGCTTTTTTTTGGCCCCTTTGTTAAATAAGAGGTGGATGTGAATTAAATGAGCTCAAGTTGGATCTTCATTTTGTTACCATTGGTCAATGGGTCTGCTTTGTGCCAGTACCCAGGCTGTCTTTTATGACTGTATCCCTGTAATATAGCTTGAAAGTCTGGTAAAGTGTTGTCCTTTTCACTCAAGGTTGCGTTTAGTAGCTACTCAGGGTTGTTTTTTCCATATGATTAATAGATTTTTTCCAAGCTCTGTGAAGAATCTCATGGGGATTTTGATGTATTCAGCGAATTTAATCTAGGCTAGTATTAATTTGGTTAGAACAGGATATCGATCTTTTACTCTAATGTTAATTTTCCCTGAATCGATGACCATGGAGGCTGTCTACTCTTTGAATGCCATCTTTCAATCTCTTCAGGATTTAATAATTTTTTTTTTTTTTTTGTTTTGTATTTAGCAAGCATATCTAATTTATTGCAGCTTTCTTCATAAATAGCTGAAGAGTGGAACCAACCCCAAATGCCCCTCAACTGATGACTGACTGGTATAACAAAAATGTGGTAACATATACAATGGAATTTTAATGCAGCAGTTAAAGAAAGATTGAAATCATGACTAATTGCAGGTAAATGGACTGGAACTTGAACTGTTTTCCATTAGCTGATATTTGATATAGTAACACTAGTCCCAGAAAAAAAAAAAAAAAGCTGCGAATGATTCCCTCATTTGTGGATGCTACACAAATCCCAGTTGAAGGCAACACCTGACAAACTTTAATATTATATTTCTTGTTTATCTGAAAGGCAACTGTGTCTTTATATTGATCTCTTAACAGGCTCTAGATGACCTACCACTTATATCAAACATTATACATTACCATATATCGTATTATAAAATATGTATTCATTTTCTAGTAATATGAATTAAAAGGGAAAAAAATGGAACCCCAAAACATATTTTGTAAACATTAACATACAGTTTATTCCCAGAGGTCATAATTTTGATACATACATGTTGTTTAATAGAAATAATTTGGAGTAAATACAAAGGGGAGGAACAACAACAACATAAGGACTGGGTCAAGTAACTGATTGGTTCAATAAATTTGCACCAAAACCAACAAGTCTCTGCCAGAAAAAAATCCTTGGAAAGTCTGAGAGAAAGATGCAAGAATTATGGCAGAATGCATGAACTGGGGTAGGGGGGGGGCAGGGAGAGGGGAATGTACCCAAATTGGACTGAAAAAAAATGATGTATGAAATACAAAAATATCAATTAAAAAAGAAATTAAACAAATCTGCAAGACTTGTTTGTGCCAAATCCCCCTACAGTCCCATCTCCAGTGGGGGTGACAGGCTGTTGTTAAATCAAGTTCGACAAATAGTTCCAGACTACTCATGAGATTTCACCATTCACCCCCCAATCGTAGCCTCTTACATTTACCACGCCCCCTCTTCCGCAGATTGTTCCCTAGGCTTAGAAAAGGGGCACAGGTGAATGAGAAGTAAAACAGTCCAACTCTCTCTGGAGCTGTTGACTTGGACTCTGGTCAATTCTGGCTGTTTCCTTTCTTGGGCTGACAGGTTTGTTCAGGAGTAATCCTTTTGATACTACTACAGAAGCACAAGCAATTAGATATATAGGTATTTAAGGCAGCACTAATAGTTATGGTAGGTTACTTTGGCTAGACACATATGTTTGGATATATGTTAATCAATGAATTACATTTTTACCCACTGTTAGATATGACAGGGTCTTACTGTGGCTTATAACATCTCCTAACCTGTAGAAGATGTAAGCTTGTGGATCAAGCCATGGGTTATTCCTTCCAGGAGAGAGCCAATAGCCCAATTAGATTTGGGATATACAGGCACAATGGCTGCCTCTGCTGCACAGTATTTTTGCACGAAGGATGCTTGTACTCATGGATTATCACTTATAGCTAAAAAAATGGAAAAAAAAAAAACCTGAAAGATACAGGACAGTTATGGCAGAATACATGATCTGGGATGGGGTGGGGGTGGGGGGAAGGGAAAGGGAAATATGCCTGATCTGAATTGGAAAATGATGTACGAAATGAACAAAGCATCAATAAAAATTAAATAAAAAAAATAAAAATAAAAATAAAAATAACATAAAAAAGAGAGCTATGTATGCTTCAGGCAGCAAAGCTGGAGGGGTTGGACCATCTAAGCCCTTTGGAAACAAGCCTCAGGCACCAGACATAGAGTCAGAAGATTTGGTGTTTGCTCTGGTGAGTTTTGGTCCTGCTTTGGTCCCATATTTCCTCATAATGCCTCATTTCTCCTTTTTGGAATGGAATGTGCCATTGTGTATTGGAACTATGTAACTTGCCTTTTGATTTTATAGGTGGTTACAGTTAAGAGATTGCCTTGAGTCTCAGGAGACGTTGGGCTTTTGAACAGTGTTGAGACTGCTAAAGACTATGGGACTTTGAAGTTGGACTGATGCATTTTGCATTATGATATGGACATGAGCCCATGGGGGCCAGGGAGTGGAATGCGGTGGTTTTGATGAGAAATGTCTCCCACAGGCCCAGGTTTTTGAACGCTCAGTTCTCAGTTGGTTTATGGAGCCTTTAGGAGGCACGGTCTTGTTGGAGGAAGTGTGCACCAGAAGAGGGCCTTGCCCCACTTTCTAGTAAACACTTGGCTTCCTGTGTGATGAAATGTGATCACCAGCTTCCTACTCCCACTGCTGTGCCCCTCCCACCCCCATGACAGCTTCCTATCACTCTGGAACCATCAGCCACAATAAATAATTTCTTCCATAAAAAAGTATAGCTGATACGGTGTTATCACAATTGACTGTGTAACAGAGCTCACCTGTAAAGCAGCTATCCATGATACCTGCTGGGTAGGTTTCTGATACAGTTCTTTACAGCCAATTACAGGCTAGGACTCTAAACAACTTACATAGTTTTTTTTCTGTTTTTGGTGGGGGTTTCCATTTCTCTTCCCCCCCCCCAACTATATTTAAAATACCCTTAAGAATGGGTCTCCTCTATGTCTTTTGTTTAGTGCTCAGTTCAATATCCTAAATACAAGAGCATTTAGTGAATGAATGATTGTTGATTGTGGACAATCATAGAATATTTAAGATGAGAAAATAAAAATCAGGGTCACAAATCTTTGAGTCTTATTTTGTGTGGTGTGTATTGATGTGACATAGGCCAGAGCATTTTTTTTCTTTTTAAAATTTATTTTATTTTATTACCTATCTTCTTTTCCTTCTGCCATTTAATTACCTACTGAGACTTCCAGATAAGAATTGTAAATGGAAATGGTTTCTTAACTGGGGTGTGTGGAATACATTTGTCATAGGGTATCAATTGGCAAAGTATCACATTGTGTGATAAATTCAGTCATAAATAGGTGTCTTAACATTGAATTAGAGTTGCCACTGAATTGTGATGGTTTACTGAATGGGGAAAGTATGTGTAGTGGACCTGTGAGTGACAAGTGGCTAAATGTTCAGAATTCTAGCATATTCTGGGATGATTCTTCAACATCTCTTAGAATTGCTGTAAGTAGAAAAAAAAACTTAGAGTCTAGCTTAGAGTATTTTTAGTGGTGAAAGAGTTAACTGAGTGGGTAAACTTTATCTTCTGTCCAATGGACTTGTGGTTTGCTTATTAAAGTCTCCGGTAAATGATTGTTAGAGGCCTGTCATTGATAGCTGTTGCTAGTGACTGCATTTCAAAAGCCCATTGATTCCTCTGTGAGACGGTACAGCATCATTAGGCCTTTCCTTATTTCAGGACTGCTCAGCTCATCTACCAGATCAATAAACATGGATGATGAAAACTACAGCAACATCTATGACACAATCCAAAAAGGTAGGAGAGATGAGGGTTCAGAGCAGCTGGAGGAAAGCCATGCTCCTTTTTATGATGAGGTCCATGAAGACTTGGAGTCGGAAAATTATCTCTGCACCACTAGGCTAGAAAGCCATGAATATGATTCCCTGTCAGTTTATGTCTCGAGAGATGAAGAGGCCAACACAGCCTCCCGAGATCCAGAAGAAGAAAGCTACCTACTGCCTGACGATGTGTGTTCTGAGGCCCAGGATCCACAACCAGCTGAGTACCAGAACATCGAGGGCGTCTTCATGGAAGAACTGAGTTCAGAAATCCAGGACCCAGAGCCTTTCCCAGAGGAGCTACAGCAGAATGGAAGAATGGTAACAGGGGAGCCGCCTTCCGTTTCAAGCTTCACCATCCAGCCTAGCAAGGGCTTTTCCACCAGCCAGGACTTTCCCACCTGGCATTCTATCGATTCAGAGGAAAACAACACAGCTTCCCTCGACCCTGAGATTTTCCTGTTTGTGAAGGTAAGGGCTGCCTCTGGCAGGCACGTCTGTACCAAGTGAGATATTTAGTGTTTTATTTTTCTCTGAGGACCAGAGGACAATGTGTGCATCCCAGCACTCAGATACCCATAGATACTCCACAGAGGATATGATTACATTAAGTTGGTGAATTAAATTGGTGAATTAGGAAGTCTGTTTAAAGTGTATGTTTCATCATTGAATTTATAAAGTCCAGGCAATACACTTTCAAAGAGCTCACATGAGGGGGCAGAATTTGCCACTCAAATCTGTCCCTTTGTGATAGATATTGACTACATTTTCTTGCTGGGCTACATTTCCTTCGTTAACATGATTTTAAAAAATGAAACCAAAAGCTGTAAGAGAAGAGTCTATCTACTGTCAGGCGCTGGGTTCCCTTCTTGTGTTTCTAAGACTGCACATACTTCAGCTATTTGGCCATGAAATGCCATGTCTATCATCAACTCTGCCCTTTCAGCACCAATATAACTCAGAATCTGATAAGATGAAATGTTTCAGAAGTATAAAGATGCCAACCATGTGTTAATATTTAATGCTTATGATACTGAAACAAAGAACTTTGGTGATCTTTGCATAAGACTGACAGTGTCGTAAAGGTTATGATTATGAACACTATACATATTCATATTCATGATTCAGGAATAAAGAAATTAGTCAAGGGGACAGAGCCCTCTTTCCCAACACTCCACCAATACTCATAATATTCTTCTTTATATGAACATCTTAATGGGAAGACAAAATTAGCGAAGACTAATTTCTTACCAATAAAAAATGATTATTTGTACTGGGCGTGGTGTCGCACACCTTTAATCCCAGCACTCAGGAGGCAGAGGCAGGCAGATCTTTGTGAGTTCAAGGCCAGCCTGGTCTATATATGGAGTTCCAGGACAGCTGGAGCTACAGGGGGACCCTATCTCCAAAAAAGACCAAAAAATTGATTATTTGTATTAGGAATATTGTTCACTGGTTAAAGCATTTGCTACACAAGTGTGAGGTTGCAGGTTGGGATCTCCAGAAACCAAAAGGAGGCCCACCTGAATTCTAGTGTGCAGAGGGGGAGTCAGGGGATCTCCCAAGCAAGGTACCCATCTAAACTAGCTGAATTGAAGCCTGCCTTGGCGAATAAGGTAGAAAGTGGTCAAAAGAAGACTGCTAATGTCAGCCTTGGCCCTCTGTAGGTGCACACACACACACTCACACACACACACACACACTTGCATGTGCACCTGCCACACGCTCACCCAAAACTTGCAAATAGTAGTACACACACATACATATACATGAGAGAAAAAGATACGATTTCTCTAGGGGCTGGGGATGTGGTTCAGTTGAGAGAGTGCTCACGCAGCACGTACACCCCCACGCCAGTCCCCAGCACCACATAAAACTGGGTATAGTGATGAATGTCTAATCTCAGCACTGGGAGGTGGAGACTGAGGATCAGAAGTTCAGGGTCATCCTTGGCTGCATAGGGAGTTCCAGGCCAGCCTGGGCTACACGAGACTGTGTCTCAAAAAGTGAAAATTAAAGCTGAACCTCCGAAACCCCCATTCCATACTCAGCTCTCCCCTTCACAGTTACCAGTGTACCAATGAAATGAACTGTATTTCCTAATCGAATGCTTTGTACTTTTCTCTAACTCTTTTGAGCATCATGCCTCCTTTATTCTACCATGAGATCTTTTTATTTTTTTATTTTTTTTTATTTTTTTTATTTATTTTTTGTATGTGTATGAATGTACTGTCTGCATGCAGGTTCGTGCACCCATGTCGTGCAATGCCGCGGAGGTCAGAAGAGGGTGTCGGATTCCCCTGGAACTGGAGCTCTCCTAGAACTGGAGTTACAGGTGGTTCTTAGCCACCATGTGGGTGCTGGGGATCGAACCCGGGTCCTCTGCAAGAGCAGTCGGCGCTCTTAACTGCTAGGCTATCTCTCCAGCCCCCCATGAGATCTTTTTAAAAAGCATATGGCATGGAACTGAATTCATACAAGCCTTATACTGAGCACTTGTGGGAAGAAGGGGTGTGTGAGATGGGAATTTTGCCCTTGAGAAATCAGCAGCAAGTGGTTTGCTCTATGTAAATGTAACACAGTGGAGTAAGGACTGGCTTCAGAGACCGCAGAGTGGGGTATGCTCCAAAAGGGGTGCTGAGCTGTGCTAGAGGAGCCAGGAGAGGCTCTGCGAAGAAGCTGACATCAAGCAGGTGCATTCAAGAAGTCTATCTGTCTCTTAGTCTGCATCACAGTGTACAAATCTTTTGTGATGTGAAGTCTAGGTGGGCCAGAGAGATGGGTCAGTGGTTAAGAACCTTTGCTACTCTTACCAGGTTCAATCCTCAGTACCCATGTCATGTGGCTCACACCATCTACAACTCAAGCTCCAGGGGATCCCAATGCCTTCTTCTGAGCTCCTTGGGCACTCCACAAAATGCACAGATATACATACATGCATGTAATTTAAAATAAATACTAAAAAGAAGTGAAGACTTGATATATTTCTTCTCGGGATAGAAATATCCATACGACTTCATGCAGAAAGGTTGTAACCACCATCATTATCCCCATTGACCTATCAAAATGCATGCCACTCAAGTTAGGCCAAACAGAAGCAGTAGGAAGAAGTATTGAAGGTAGAGATGTGGGTCAGCCTGGGCTGTGTCAGTCCCTGGGCAGCAGAAGGACTTTCAGTTTCATTTCCACTAAGGTATGACCCTTTTAAAAAGCATATCCTATAGAACTGAATTCATTCTTGGGCACCAATAATCCTGTGCTGAGCACTTGGGGGAAGAAGGGTCACTCTGAAATGGGTGAGCCTCAGTAAAATGTCAGTCACCATGTTCCTATGTCCCTGCCTCGCATTTTCACTGATGACCCAAGAACAGGTATGTACACACCCAAGACGGTGCAGGCATGAGTGAGTGTGGCCCAGCACTCAACACTGAAAAAGGAAAGTCAGGGCTGCGGAGCCTTAGCTCTGAGTGATCCAGGCGGTCTTCAGTGAGTTCCAGAAGGACCAGTGGCAGCTTCTTTATGATAATGGACTGTAGCTGGGAAAGTATAAAAGTAGCAGCAAAAGAGTTAGGAGACAATGGAAACCCTCAGAGATGAGGGTGGATTAGCTTCCTGTGGCTGCAAGGACA
Organism: Rhizomys pruinosus; assembly: GCA_009823505.1. Taxonomy (NCBI): domain Eukaryota; kingdom Metazoa; phylum Chordata; class Mammalia; order Rodentia; family Spalacidae; genus Rhizomys; species Rhizomys pruinosus. Next base: position 1,048,863 of record VZQC01001715.1, on the reverse strand, counting down.
TGGGGTGAAGGAGGGATCATTTGGAAGAGGCCACGGGATTTTCTGAAAGGATTAATGTGTAGTTTAATAAATGAAAGGATCCGTGGTTGACTCAAGGATTTAGTCAGAATTACTGAGGGAATGGAATATTTGCATTTTGGCCATGGACTCTGTCTCAGAGGACATGTGACTGAGGAAATGGGCTTTTCCTAACCATGTCTATATGTGTACATGCAGAGGGTAGAAAGGGAAGATGTAGATAGAGGCGAGGTCAGAAAAGCATTCTTATATTTGTATTAGTGTCAAGGAAAACAAATAATCCTATGATGATTATTCCAAAGGAAAACGACACAACCACACACCATTTCTAATGTGTATCACTGAAAACATTCATCAGGAATGGAGATTTTGAAACATACCTTCACAAGTCATGTGCATGCGTGTGTGTGTGTGTGTGTGTGTGTGTGTGTGTGTGTGTGTGTGTGAGTTGAGACAGAGTCTCCCCTCTAGCCCCAGCTAGCCTGGACTTGGTGTGTACACACTAATTCTGCCTCCACAGTGCTAGGATTAAAGGTGTGTGCTACCATGCCTGGCTGATCGCCAACACTTTAAAGAGACAACCTTCACGTGCACTGCAGGTGGATATGCCTGCTGGTTTCATGCCAGGCCTCCCAACCACACCCAGTCCTAGAGATAACAACTGTTGCCTGTCTCCTAGAATGGATAATAGAAGGGTCCATCTGCCTGTACCTTGTATTCAAAGGCTGTAAAAGCTGAAAGAGATTGCATTTCAAAGAAGAAACTTGGGCCTGAGACTATTTCATGCCACACAATTGACGTGATTATGTTAGAATTTCCTGACCAGTACTCTTTCTTCAATGTTACATCCTCCTATTACAATACTAATACATATTTATTAAATGGTTCTGTACAAAGTTTAAACTTATTACAATAAATAATAATTTAATCTATCTATTGACACTACATATCAGACATGATACTAAGCACCTTATATGATTTACCTTATTTAACCCTCAGTACAACCCTTTGAGGGACATGTTAGTATAGCATCCATTTTGCCAGTGAGCAAACTGAGACTGAGAGAGGCTAAAATTTTAACAAAGATTAATTGCAGACTGAGGATGAAGCATGGGTGGTAGGATGCTTACATCGCATTCACAAAACCCTGGGTTCAATCCTTAGCACCGCATAAATCCAGGTAGTAAGGCCTGTAATCAGAGCACTCAGGAGGTAAAGACAGGAGGCTAGGAAGTTCAAGGTTATTCTCAGCTGTATGTGGAGTTTGAGGCCAACTTGAGCTACATGAGGACCACTCCCCCCCTCAAAAAATGAATTTGTGCTGGATGGTGGATCTCTGTGAGATATAAGCCAGCCTGGTCAACATGGAGAGTTCCAGGTCAGCTGGGGATACCAGGGAGATCCTGTCTCAAAAATAAAATATAAAAGAAAATGTCTACAGAGATTGTCTGTGATTAGGACATTCTCAGGGCCCACATGGAGGATGCACAACTTGTGGAATGAACAGATTTGAGAGGCATTAAAAAAGGTTGGAGAGGCTTGACCTAGAACAAGCAAACTAATAGCCCTATTTAGTTTAGTATCTTTAAGGGTCACACCCCAGTGTTGTCGGTGGCAAGCTGGGATGCTGGGTTTTCAATCAAGGGCATTTTCTCTTCTTGCTTTGCTTTTGTTTTGTGGGGGATTTCATCGATGGTGGTGGTGGTGGTGGTGGTGGTGGTGGTGAGGTGGTGGGTTTTTAAGATAAGGTTTCACATAGCCCAGGCTGATCCTAACTCAGATGTAAGTGAAGATAGCCTTGAATTCTTGCCTCTCAAGTACTGGAATCATAGCCATGTACCACTACCCCAGCTCCAGAATTGTTTTTCTTTTTAAAACATATCTTATTTATTATTTTTATTTATGTTTATAAGTGCATTGCCTTCATGTATGTAAGTGCACCCATGTTAGGCAATACCCAAGGAGATCAGAAGAGGACATCAGATTCCCCTGGAACTAGAGTTCCCAGACTGTGGTTAGCCTCCATGTGGATAATGGGAATAGAACCTAGGTTCTCTTTACCACTGAGCCTTCTCTCCAGTCCCCGAAATTGTTTTTCTAAAGACATCATTTTTTATGATAACTTAGCTCAGGATAGAGTTGTCAGTTATTGTTATTGTTGCAGTAGTGCAAAAATAATAAAAAAAGTTCAACCAAAATTTATTGAGGCTAAAACATTTCAGGAGCCTGATATGGCCCCAGGAGTCATGCCACCCAAGGTGGGGTACTCAGCCTAACCATGTGATCGTAGAATATTCAAATTAGAACAAAAGTAAGCAACATTTCTATTTCCTTTTCCTCTAATCCTTAAATATTAGCATTATATATATATATACATATATATATATTATATGTTACCGTATATGTATATAATCTTAAAGTACTACATTGATATACTTTCTAAGTGAAGAAATGTATTCACATTATGGATAACTGCTTAAATTTCATATTGTTATACAATTTAAATGATATTCACTCATAGACCTTCCTTCTCTCTCCCATCTGGAAGCCTGAGGCACTGTCCTTGGATAAATTCTGATAAGAGCAGGTCCCTTGAGCACCTAAGCTGTTCCCAAGAGTTTTTGCAAGCAACACATTTAGTTAATTTGTCTTGAAGGCAAACAAGATTTATCACCACAGGTGCAGAGTGAGGGAGAGGAAGCTGATCTGGATATGGAGACCTAGCCCAGCTAAGGCCTTAGAAGGGCAGCCCAGGCAGGGTACTCTGCATAAGCAAAGCAAAGACACAGCAGATGCATGCATGCATGCAGCTAGATCCATGTGGCTGGGTGGACAGGGTCCATGGGGGTGTGGGGAAGAAGGCAAGGTGGAAGAACTAGCAACACCACTCTGCAGTGCAAGCTAAAGGACTTTGAGTTTATCCTGGTGGTGATCAAGAATGCTAGAATTTGGAGAGCAGTGGAGGAGTCACAATCAAAGTGATATTTCAGTTCCACTTGCTACCCAAAGGAGGACCAAGACACCTCTCACGCTTCCAGTCCAGGATCATTCAAGGATTTAAGTCTAAAGACTTGTGTGCAATGTAGACGGTTATTTTTCAACTGATCATCTGGCCATGTCCACATATTTCAGTCCTTGGCTTTGTGCAGCCAAAAATCTCCAGAAAAAGTAGCCAGCAAAATGCTGTTTTATAGATTTTTCTTTCATGGGGCTGGAGAAATAGCTCAGCGGTTAAGAGCACTGGCTGCTCTTGCAGAGGATCCAGATTCAATTCCCAGCACCCATGTGGTGGTTAACAACTGCTTATAACTCCAGTTCTAGGGTTATCTGATGCCTTCTTCTGACCTTCACAGGTATTGAAGGACACAGGTACACTTACATACATGCAGGCAATACACTCATACACATAAATAAAACTAATAAAATATATTTTTTAGATTTTTCTCTTGTGTGTGTAGTTGCTTTATGTTTTGTAAGGTGATGGGAAAATATATGAATTTATCAGAAAGTATTGATCTGTTATATTAGTACAAAACCATGTTGGGGTGGGTCTTGAATAGTCTGGCTAGACCACTCCACAGCAGTCTGTAAGATCTTCCTGTTCTGTGACCCATGAGGAACAGCCAGCTCTAATGTCACTGCTAAGGACATTCCAAGTGTGTTCTTGCAAACATTTATAAGAATACACAAGCCTGGGCTGGAGAGATGGCCTAGCGGTTAAGAATGCCGACCACTCTTACAGAGGACCCGGTTTCGATCCCCAGCACCCACATGGCGGCCGAGAACCGTCTGAAACTCCAATTCCAGGATAACTCCAGTTCCAGGGGAATCCGACACCCTCTTCTGACCTCCGCGGCATTGTACGACACGGGTGCACACACCTGCATGCAGACAGTACATTCATACGCATACAGAAATAAATAAAATTTAAAAATGTTAAAAAAAATTTTTTAATTAAAAAATTAAAAAAAAAGAATACACAATCCTGAGTTTGTCACCTGAGACTACTTGTCCTTTCACAGAACCAGTGAAGCTTATAGAAACAAAGGAATGAGCAGATGTAAACAGATCACCATTCTTGCTATAATTTCATCTTAAGTATGGTGCTGAGCACTCCATCAAGACTCAATGTTATTCAAATCCATTTCGGAGGTGCCCATATGAACTGGTTTGCTCTGAAAATCAATGCCATCAATCAACGGTGTCAGAGAATCCCAGTGCTCTGAGAAGAGCATTGGAAAGCAGAGAACTCAAGCACCCTGCCCAATTTCTGCAGTCAATGACAAGCTGGCACTTCAAGCTGCCAGCCAAGGCTGCTTCCCTTCTGTTGGCACCAGAGGCTGAGTGTCTGGCAGTATGCTTCAGGAGGTCCAGGAACTTTGGCTGTAGTTATCCTGCTCCAACTTCTCCCCAGTCATCATGTCTTCTCCACATCTTGTATCTCTTTTCTCTTCTCTTTCCTTATAATGACTTATTGTTGGCTTGAGAACCCACCCCAAAGCGGGATGATCTCTTCTAACTTACAGAACTACAACTTACATCTGCAAGTACCCTTTCTCCAAAGCTTTACATGTTCCTGGCAGATGACTATGCTAGAAGGATATTCTTCAACTTGCCATAACTCTGAAGGAAGAATGAGTTGGCACAGGAACTTCTGGACATGGGCAGCAGCTGTCAGGATCCATGGCCTCCCTGGACACACTGAATTCTGTGAGAATTTAGCGGGCTATTGATACCTTTAACCTCAGTTCTCAGACATCCATGAAATTTCCAGGAATGTTCCTAGCACATTTTGAAGTTGGGTAGAAGCTAAGGCCAACATTCTAAGTGCTGAAATTGGCTTATTGAGTTCTGAAGGGATGTCTGACTCCAGGGACCTGAGATTTCATAGTCTCTGGGGTTAAACACTAGGAGGATCTGCTTGTGCAAACAGTCCTGTAACTAATTCAATCTATTCTTGTTTCCTGGCTTGATTTGTGTTTCTGCATCTGTATAAATTACCAAACACTGTTCCCTCCACAGATCTAGAAGCCAAACTAAACACAGTGATATGAGAACAAGTGCAACGTTGATGCTCATGGAGAGAATGTCAACGGGTTAGGACGCCGCTACCGGCCACAACATCCAGGGGGTCAGTGTTAGAGTAGAACCATTTTCACTCATTTCTTGAAGAGGTAGTTCACTGGACTCATATCCTTGAAGGAAGAAATATGGCCAGCTTACCTCCGTGGTTGTGTCTTGTGGAGCTCCTGGCTTGTGAGTGCTTTGCAAATGTGGGTTAAAGAGAGCTGTAGAGTTACCTGGAGACTCTTGGGTAGATTTTTCTTACCCAATGGAGTAAAGACCATTCCTTGGGACAAGAACGCAAATTGGATACTGGATTCCTCTGTTGTTTTAAAACTTATCCATTACTCCTATGATCCAGGACACTCTTGAAAATCTCGAGTGATGTAAAGAAAGGTTCTGCCCAGGGCTGGAGGGATGGCCTAGCGGTTAAGAGCGCTGACTACTCTTGCAGAGGACCCGGGTTCGATCCCCAGCACCCACATGGCGGCTGAGAACCGTCTGTAACTCCAATTCCTGGAGAACTCCAGTTCCAGGGGAATCCGACACCCTCTTTTGACCTCCGCGGCATTGCATGACCCGGGTGCACAGACCTACATGCAGACAGTACATTCATACACATAAATAAATAAAATTTAAAAAAAGAAGAAAGGTTCTGCCCTAACACCCTACCAACCTCTGGGGTCACAACTCCAATCATGCCCACCTCACTGATTGTGTCCCAGGAATGCTGAACTCCCCACAAATCCGCCGCTGTTCTGTTTACCTGACTTGGCCCATGCTCATCCTCTACACGCGCTCCTTTCCTTCATCTGCTCAATACCTCCCTGTCTTTTTGGACTCCTGTTTCCTTGGGAAGCTATCTGTGACTCTCAGGGTGGTTCCAAGGAACCTACCCTCAACACTTAACCTCTCCATAGTGCTTTCCATTAAATGTTGCAATGGTCTGATTGATCGAGTCTCCATAGTTCCTCACTGGACAGAAAGTGCTACAAGGAAGCCACTTTCCAAGAAAATCTTACTTATATATGGCTCACATAGTTAGCCAAATGTGGCCTATCCTCAAGGGTAAGCATTATTTGTTGAACTGAATTGAATCATGCTGGTTATGGGACATTTCTGCATTCCCTTCACTTTGGGGGGATATTTCTTGATGTTTTCTGGGACTCTTGGTGAGCATTCAAACAGAGCTTTTAAGTCTCTGTATGCTGGTGAGATACCAGCTGGGTATAGGGGAGAAAGAAGTAGAAATTCTTATCTACTGAACCCTGCTCTGGGCTAGGTCTCCCAGGACATTTTTATCTCTGAGATAGAACTTAAGAGCTAGGATTCTGACATTAACTTTGGAGAAATCATCTGTACTTTGCACCTTTGATTTCTCACTTGTGGAAACAAGTTGTTGAGGCTCGAGAGAAGGCTCAGAGATAAGAGCACGTGCTGCTCTTGCAGAGGATCCAGATAAGGTTCTCAACATCTATATGGTGGCTTTGTAGCCCCAGTTCTAGAGGATTTGATGCCCTCTTCTACCCTCCCTGGTCACGGCTCATAAGAGGTGTCTCCATACATACATGAAGGCAAAACATTCAGACACATGAAATCTTTAAACATTTAAAAATTTTAGCTCAGGTTCCCCTCTTTCCTTTTGAGTGAGCTGGTTGTTTGCTTGGTTCAAAAGATGAAAGCTACAGGAGATACTCACTCCTACCCGTTGCCCTCAGGTGTCTAGTTCTATTTCCTGAGGCGACCCATTCTAAAATTAGATGACTGCACCTCCTGTGACTTTTATACATGCATTTCAACAAACATGAGTATACACATGTGTATTTGAAATTCTTTGTTTAGTTTTTCTTTTACTTAATACAAATTATATTATACTATATTCCCTGTTATGTACTTTAATTTTGCTGTGTCTAATTTTCTTGAAATATAATTTATACACATTAAAATTCCATTTCAATGTATACTTTAAGTGAGCTTTTTCAGATATGTGCAGCCATGTCATTACCAGCAGAGTCTTGATAGGGAACAAGGGAAGTCCCGATCCAGACACCCCCTGCCTCTTGGAAGCCACTGGTCTTCATTCTGTCCTTACATTTTTATCATCTTAAAAAATATAACTCAGAGATAAAACACGTGGCTAGCATTTATAAAGCCATGGGTTCAGTCCCCAGTACTGTAAAGTAAGAATATCATATAAATGGTTATCATATAAATGGAGTTAGTATCCATGTAGTCTTCTCTGTATGATTGCTTTCTTGATACTTTGAGTTCATCCATGCTGGAGTATATACCTGTAGTCTGTGCCTGTCTGTTACCCTATGGTATTCCATTGTCTGAGCACACTACAATTCATTTATACCATTCAACAGTTAATGAACACTTGGATTATTTCTAAGACTTTGGCTATAAATAATGAAGCTTCTACTAATGTATTAGCTTTTTCATGTTGGATGCATTTTCAGTTCTCTTGGTTAAATACTATAGGTGGGGTTGTTGAGTTATATAGTCATTTATTTACAGAAACTTTCAGATTGTTTCAAAGTGGCTGTTAAAATTTTAGAGAGATGGCTCAGAGGTTAAGAGCACTGGATGCTCTTGTAGAGGACCCAGGTTTGAGTCCCAGCAACTACATGGTGCCTAACAACTGTCTGAAAGTCCAGTTTCAGGGAATCCAATACCTTCTTCTGACCTCTGCAGACATTGCGCAACAAGGGTGCACTTACACATGCAGACAATGCACCCATACACATGAAAAAAGGTTTTTTGGGAGTTTTTTAATTTTTATTTATTTTGTATATGTATGAATGTACTGTCTGCATGTAGGTTTGTGTACCCGTGTCGTTCAATGCCACGGAGGTCAGAAGAGGGTGTCAGATTCCCCTGGAACTGGAGTTTAAGATGTTTCTCAGCCACCATGTGGGTGCTTGGGATCGAACCCAGGTCCTCTGCAAGAGGAGTCGGTGCTCTTAACCACTAGGCCATCTCTCTAGCCCCCGAAAAAAGTTTTTAAAATTTACAAGACTTGGGCTGGAGAGATGGCCTAGCGGTTAAGAGCTCCAACTGCTCTTGGAGAGGACCTGGGTTCGATTCTCAGCACCCACATGCCGGCTGAGAACCATCTTAAACTCCAGTTCCAGGGGAATCCGACGCCCTCTTCTGACCTCTTCGACATTGCACGACACGGGTGCACAAACCTACATGCAGACAGTACATTCATACACAAAAAGATAAATAAATAAAAATTTTAAAAAGTCTAAAAAAATTTTACAAGACTTCTAACCGCTTCAGTGTGCAGGTAAATGCACGATAGCTTTACTGCAGCTTTAATTCTCATTTTTCCAGTGATGAGTGATGTCGAACATGTTTTTATTAGCTATTCTCATGTATACTTTGGTGAAACATCTTGTGCTGATTACTTTTAGTCAATTTGACACAAACCAGAGATGGGTGGAGAGGGGGAAGAGGTATCCTCAACTGCAGAATTTCCTCTGTCAGATTGGCCGTTGGGAGCATCTGTGCATCATTTCCTCGATTGTTAACTGCTGGAGGGGCCTGTTGTGGGTGTTGACATCTCTAGCCAATTGGGCCTGTACTAGGTAGAAAAGGGGGGCGGGGGGGCGGGGAGAGGGGGGGGGGGTAAGGTGAGGGGGCGGTGCCCGGGCCCCCGGCGCTGGTTTGCATTAAACGGTTTGCTTCCCCGGGCGGGCCCCCCTCTTCCTGCAAGTTGTTTCTCTGGCCCTCCAGGTTTCTGCCTCGGCTCCTGCTTTGACTTCCATCAATGATGGACTATAACCTATAAGCTGAAATAAACCCTTTCTTCCCCAAGTTGTTTTTGGTCAGTATTTGATCACAGCAAGAAAGCTTCAAGTATGTTGCTATTTTTTTGTCTTCTTACTAGTGGATTTTAAAAGTTATTTAGATTTTGAAAGGCATTTCTTTCCCAGACAGTTTTCAAATGGTTTATGAGTCTATAACTTGATTTCTCATTTTTCACAACCACAATCCTTTGAAGAACTGAAAAAATGTAAAATGTCTTATTTTTTTAATTTTACGTGTATGCATGTACTGCCTGTATGGATGCAAGTGCGCTCATTTCTTGCAGTGCCCACAGAGGTCAGAAGAGGGTGTTGGAGCCCCTGGAACTGGAGTTATGGACGGCTGTTAGCCACCATGTGGGTGCTGAACACTGAACCAGGGTCCTCTCCAAGAGCAGCCAGTGCTCTTAACTACTGAGCCGTCTCTCTAACAGTGAAGCACTGAATTTTTTAAAATGAAGCCTATTGTCAGTCTGTTTGCTGTAACAAAGTACTCAATACTGGGTAGTGTATAAATAAAAGAGGTTTATTTAAGCAACTCTGGTGGATGAAATGCCAAAAGGCAAGTTGCATGATCTGGCTAGGTCAGGACAGGACGATGTGGAAAGGCCTGCTCTGTGCCTGGCAGGAGCAAGGACGCAAAGGGGGCGGAGTCCAGGTCACAGTACGTGACTCTGCCCTGTGAGAACTATGTGAACCATTTCTGAGGACACAGCCTTCAGGACCCACTCACATCTTAAAGGTACTGCCACTTCAGTTATACTAGGGACTAAGCTCCCCACATATAGGCTTTTAGGCAGCTCATTCAAACCATAACCAGAGCACAGCATGCTTAAATACCAGCATGGTTTGTGCATTTGTATCTAGAAATTTTGTATACATCCACCGCCCTGTGCTTTTCTTATTTTAGAAGGTCTATAGCTTTAGTTTTATTATTCACAGCAAGCTCATTTAATTTATGCTCAAAACATGGATTTCTTTTCCAGCCCTTTCCCTTTTTCCTGCTTGTCTCCTTCCCCCATCTTCATTTCCATTTTTTCTTTTTTTTTTTTCCTTTCTAAAGATTTAATTTCTTTTTTATTTATTTTATTTTTAATTCACTTTTTTGTGTGTATGACTGTACTGTCTGCATGTAGGTCGGTGCACCCGTGTCGTGCAATGCCGTGGAGGTCACAAGAGGGCGTTGGATTCCCCTGGAACTGGAGTTAAAGACGGTTCTTAGCCGCCATGTAGGTGCTGGGAATCGAACACAAGTCCTCTGCAAGAGCAGTTAGGGCTCTTAACTGCTGAGCCACCTCTCCAGCCCCTAAAGATTTAATTTCTATGTGTGGGTTTGAGCATATTGGTACAGGTGCCTGCAGAGGCCAGAAAGGAGTTTTAGATGCCTTGGAGCTGGAGATATAGGTGGATGTAAGCCACATGATGTGGACGCTGGGATCTGAACTCAAGACTTACGCAAGAGCAGCAAGTGCTCTTAACTGCTGGGGCATCTGTCCAGCCCCACCCCTTTCTTTTTCATATGAAATATATATTTTTTTAAATGTTAAACAAACCTTGAGATAATCCTTCTTCACCATGCTCTTTTATAGAGTTCAGGATTTGATTTATTATAATTTGCTAAAGCCTTTTGCAAATCTGGCCAAGAAGGATTATTACTTGCAGTTTTATTTTACTTTCTTTGTCTAGTTTTAGTATTACATTATTGTGTATCTCACAAAAAATGATTTAGGGATGTATTTCCTCTTCTATTTTGTGAAACTATTTTTATAGAATTGTTAGCATTTTTCTTAATAGATTGATAGAATTAACAAATGGAATGATATTATCTGGAGAATTTTTTTGGTGGGCATTTTTCTTTTTTTTTTTTTTTTTTTTAATGTGATGGCGGTTGTGTCAATTTCACACATCATTTTCGAATTCAATGTTCAGGTGCATTAGTTTCCCTTCCGTTCCGCCTCCCCCACCTTTCTCTCCTTCCAACTCCCATCCCAGATCATGCATTTTTTTTTTTGATTACTTCTCTGCATTTTTTTCTCGTTTTTTTTCCATTTTTTAGCAATAGATGATAATTTATGAGTACAAAATCCTTCATGGAAAACCAATTTGCAAGCATTTGTGTCAACACACAGCCCCTTGGTCCCACCATCCGCGGGGGGAAGGAGGGGGGCTTGTATGTTCAATCAGGTTGATCAAATGAGTGTCCAGGCTATATTGCTGTAGTTTCACCATTCACCCCAATCACAGCCCTTACATTCTACCACACCCCCTCTTCTGCAGATTTTTCCCTAGGCTTAGAAAAGGGGCATAGGTGGATGAGAAGCAAATCAGTCTACTATCTATCATCTATCTACCTATTATCTCTATGTATCATATATCTACCAGTCATCTATCATTGATCTGTCTGTCTATTCTCTCTCTCTCTCTCTCTCTCTCTCTCTCTCTCTCTCTCTCATTTATCTATCTACCTACCTATATTCTCTGGTACTTAGAGCTGCCAATTCCAGCTCCCTTGACCTGTTCAGTTTCTCAAGTCTGTTATTCACTTAACTCAGAGAAACTGCCAGATTGTTTTTGAGTCCTATGGTGCCTTGTTTCCATGTTCAGTGATGTTCTGGTTCTCAAGGGAAAAACACTAGGATTGTCTCAGCTGACTTTAAGATTTCCATTTCTTGCCAGGCGTGGTGGCGCACGCCTTTAATCCTAGCACTTGGGAGGCAGAGGCAGGCGGATCTTTGTGAGTTCCTAGCACTTGGGAGGCAGAGGCAGGCAGATCTTTGTGAGTTCAAGGCCAGCCTGGTCTACAGAGTGAGTTCCAGGACAGCTGGGGCTACAGGGAGACCCTGTCTCAAAAAGACAAAAACAATCTCCATTTCTTTTGAGTTTCTTTCCCCTTCCTTCCAGAGTATTAATTAGCTCCTTGATTTCAAGTGTTAAGTTTCCAGTATTGTTACAAAATCCAACTGGATGGAAATCTAATAACCATGACATTATGTTGTGGAATGACAGCTATACAAAAAAATGTTGATCTTGGGTGAAAGTTTCCTTTTTGACCTTTCTTCTTCCCATTCTGTTTCAAAGGTGTGCTGTCTTTCACAAAGTCCCTATCATGTACCTTGAGTTCTCAGCCATGAGGGAATAGGAAAACCAGGGCGCCATCTAATTACTCATTGATATAATAATAAACATGGTATCATCTCATGTCTGTTAATATCTTGGCATCCAAATCTGGTGATGCTATGAATTCCTGTGGAAAGCAATAAGAAAGGTAGACTTTATTTCTTCTGAGGTGCAATTCTATTGTAGAACTACATTAGAATACTCAGCCCCAGTGTTCAGAATCTGTTTGTGTAGGAATTACAGTGCGTGCATGGGAAAAACATTGCCTGGCAGTGCTGCTCATAGAGAGAAGACATTCCTTCAAATCATAAGACTGTGGAGATGACTTAGCAGGTAAAATGTATGCTACACAAGTATGAGAATCAAGATGTGCATCCCCAGAACCTACATAAAGCCAGACACGGCATTGTACATGTGTAATCCTAGTGCGCCTGTCACGAGATGGGAGATGGACACAGGAAGATCCCAAGAACCTCACCAGGCAGCAAGCCTAGCATACCCAGCAGTGAGCAACAAGAATGCCTGCCTGCTACAAAAGGGCAGAAGTTGAGGGCCAACACCAGTGTGTGTCCTCCAAACTCTCCACGTGTGTTGTAGCATATACATACCTATACACATATTCATGAACATAAGCACACACACACACACACACACACACACACACACAAATTAAAAAAGGAAATGAGTCTGCCCTGTGAATGTAGCATGTGTTTTTGACTTGAAACAAGTGATTTGTTCATTCTTGTGATGATAAATATTAGTCATCTGAACTAGAAGCCGTGCACCATTCTTAGGTTTTATTGGCAGAGCCCTCTCTCTTCCTTGAATGAGCTTTTGGTTCAACAATAAGTTCCAGACTTGTTAAAACCCACCAGCCTGTATTTAGAAGGCTTGGCAGGCAACAGTCACATAGCAACAGTTGAAATAAATAGAGGGACACATTGTTTGGGAAACAAGTAACGTTCCAAGGTTTTAATGATTACACCTATAAGGTAAATACGTAAGGAAGGGGTGAATCACCTTCGAGAGTGCCTATTGTTCATTGGTCTGTAGCTGCAGAAACATTTTCCATTCTATTCTTCTGTGGTGGATAGAAAGGTAAGGATGTGTGGGCATTCTTTTCGTATTTGGTGTAGCTACTCTCTGTGAACTGGTTCTGTTCTTCTAGAAACTCTATTAGTCAAAAGGATAGCTATGAGTCACATGCAACTATTTCTGCATAAAATGAAATATAATAAAGATTTAATTCTTTAGTCACATGAGCCATATTTCAAGTGTGATTAAATTGGAAAGTGCAGACAAGGGACCTCCCTTTCAGCCCAAGGCATTTCTCAGGATAGTGCTGTCATAGGCTGGACAGATCTGAGTTCAAATCTGATTTGAAGACCTCTCATTATATGATCACAAAACTGTCTCTGGGACTTTATTCCTGTCTGAAAGCAAGAGGCAAGGTGACTTGGTTTAGTGAGACAGAGGAGTATTCATGCTCACAAAATAAATAAGCCACCAGTGAAAATCATTAGTTTTGGTAAGCAGCATTTGTGATGCCAGTTTGTATTAACAGACTGGTTTTCAATGGTAACTACTTAAGTAAAGTTCTACAACTATAGTCACCCTTTGGTAATCCTGATAATCAATATCTGTGGCCACATGTAGAACCATTGAGACTCTCTTTGACACAAGGGAGATGTGTTAAAGCTGCAGAAACTGAGGGTTGAAGACATTGCCTCTCCAAGCACCAAGACCATGCACAGACACATGGAAAAGGATCTCCCATCTCAAAACCTATCAGATAGTCAGTGATACTAATGAATTATCAATAAACAGCCCAGGTATGGTGGCACAGGCCTATAATCTCAGGCACTAGAGAGATGGATGAAGAAGGACTGAAAGTTCAAGGTCATCCCGGACTACAGATTGAGTTTAAGGGCAACTTAGGAGACTTAGTGAGACCTGTCTCAAAAAGTAACAAGATGCCCAGTGCTGTACCTCAGTGGCATTGGTATACCTTGCATGTATACGTCCTGAGGTTCAATCCCCAGTACTGAAAAATATTGATAACTTCCAAAACCCATCACCAAATTAAAGCAGGGAAGGTTTTCTACAGTAAGACACTGAATTGTTTAAAATACTCAGAAAATATGAACTTGATGGTTGTGCAATCCTCTTGTGAGTCCATAATAAAAATTTTATGGCTGCAAGAGTAAGCCTCATCTATTTCCTATTCTTTCCAAGGTTTCCTTTTATACATCTCAAATCAGCAGGCCAATAAATGTTTATTGAGCCCATACTCTGTACCTCACATGCAGGCAGCATGGGAGGTAGAAACGCAAAATAAGGCAGGAATCTTTCTGTGAGACTCTGCCCAACTGGCTCAGCAGAAAGGAGTGACATTGAAAGTGTCTTAGAAATTGATTGTAAAGTTGTGGTGGAAATGGGTTCTAGAATAGATGATGCAGGAGTCTAGATAAGAGCAGCAGCTGCAGACCTAGAACAGACACTGCAGAGCTGCAAAAGCGGGCACAAATTTTAATTTCAAATGTATATTTATAGGTTATTAAAATTATTTAATATCTGTTACAGCATCTTGAGGTGCTGGGGTGATAACTAGGTGTCCTGGTTAGATTTAAATGTCAACTTGTTACAACCTAGAAATCCCTGAGAAGAAACCCTCACTTGTGGAACTTTCTAGATCAGGTTGACCCCTGGGTATGTGTGTGGGAGATTGTCTTGATTTTTGATTTTTGGTCTTTTCAAGACAGGGTCTCCCTGTAGTCCCAGATGTCCTGGAACTCACTCTGTAGACCAGGCTGACCTTGAACTCACAAAGATCTGCCTGCCTCTGCCTCCCGAGTGCTAGGATTAAAGGCGTGCTCCACCACGCCTGGCGATTGTCTTGATTATTAATCAATGCAAGAGGTCCCAGCCCATCGTGAGGGGCACCATTTCCTAGGCAGATGGTCCTGAATTACAGAAGAAACAAGAAACAGATGAACAAGCGAGAGGGCAGCATGGGGGTGTTTCTCTCTGCTCTTAACTGTGGATGCGATGTGACTTGCTGCTTCACTTGAGTTTCCATCTTAATGTCCTGTAAATGATGAACTGCCACCAGGAATTGTGAGCCAAATAAATCCTTCCTTCTCAGAGTTGTTTTAGGTACTGATGTTTTAGCATAGTGACAGATATAAAACTAGAACAGATGGTAGATTTCTTGCAACACAAGCACGAGGTCACAAGTTCCATCCCCAGCATCCACCTATAAAGCTGGGTGTGCTGGCATAAGTTTGTAATCCCAGTGCTGGGGAGAAAGAAATAGGAGATTCCCTGGGGCTCCCTGTCCAGCCAGCATAGGCTACTCAGTGAACCCAGGTCCCAGGAGAGACCCCGTCTCAAAAAACAAAGTGGATGGATCTTGAAGAATTATACCTGGTGTTTATCTCTCATCTCCATTTGCACACATATACGTGCAAATCTACACACACACACACACACACACACACACACACACGAGACTTAGAAGCATTCTCAGTATAGACAAGACAAAGAGCATCCACAGTCCCCCCATGAAACATTGGCATACAAAGTAATGCATAGAGGAGAGCCCAGGAAGTTTTCACAACTCGACACAAGTGGGTTGTACAGGTCATGCAGAAATTCAACTAGAGAATCAGAGGGTAAGACAAAACAGAAAGTAGCAATAATCAGGTGTTTGGATGATCAAGTGGCCGGAGAGAACAGTGAGTAGATGATACTCAAACATCAAATTTGGGGACATAAGGAAGCGTCTGAGTAACAAAGGAAGGAAGTTTCGTGTGATCTTGTGGACCACAGGAATCGTGAGGACGGAAGCAGAATAAGGCCTTGATTATATGTGCACATGAAGTGAGGCCAGGGCTAAGAGGCTGCAGGCCGGGGGTGGGGGCCTCACACACCACAGGTGAGGCATGCTCAGGGTTTCATCTCCATGAGGAGTCAGGAGAAACTGCAGTGCGGGAATAGCTATTGAGCAGAGAATACTACTTTCTGATAGCTGCGCACACAGGGTGGCATGCAGACAGTCGTCACCTTTCTGATAGCTGCGCACACAGGATGGCATGCAGACAGTCGTCACCTTTCTCATAGCTGTGCACACAGGGTGGCATGCAGGCAGTCATCACCTTTCTGATAGCTGTGCACACAGGATGGCATGCAGACAGTCGTCACCTTTCCGATAGCTGCACACACAGGATGGCATGCAGGCAGTCGTCTCCTTTCCGATAGCTGTGCACACAGGATGGCATGCAGACAGTCGTCACCTTTCTGATAGCTGTGCACACAGGATGGCATGCAGGCAGTCGTCTCCTTTCCGATAGCTGTGCACACAGGATGGCATGCAGGCAGTCGTCACCTTTCCGATAGCTGTGCACACAGGATGGCATGCAGGCAGTCGTCACCTTTCCGATAGCTGTGCACACAGGATGGCATGCAGGCAGTCGTCACCTTTCCGATAGCTGTGCACACAGGATGGCATGCAGGCAGTCGTCACCTTTCCGATAGCTGTGCACACAGGATGGCATGCAGGCAGTCGTCACCTTTCCGATAGCTGTGCACACAGGATGGCATGCAGGCAGTCGTCACCTTTCCGATAGCTGCGCACACAGGATGGCATGCAGGCAGTCGTCACCTTTCCGATAGCTGCGCACACAGGATGGCATGCAGGCAGTCGTCACCTTTCTGATAGCTGCGCACACAGGATGGCATGCAGGCAGTCGTCACCTTTCCGATAGCTGCGCACACAGGATGGCATGCAGACAGTCGTCACCTTTCCGATAGCTATGCACACAGGATGGCATGCAGGCAGTCATCACCTTTCTGATAGCTATGCACACAGGATGGCATGCAGGCAGTCGTCAACTTTCTGCCTGATCGCCTGGAAAAGGGAAAATGCGTCGTCTGGTGTTTTTTCTTCTTAACTTATTATTTATTTATTGTTTTATATGTATATATTCCTGAATGTGTGTAAGTGCACCCATATTGTGCAGTACCCAAGATGGTCAGAAGAGGGTGTCAGATCCTCTGGAACTGCAGCAAAGGAGAGTTGTTAGTTGCCATGTGCATGCTGGGAGTCAAACATGGGTCCTCTGGAGGAGCAGCCAGTGTACACAAACTGTTTGTCATTTCCATATCATATTTCAGGATTCACATTTTCTTTTTTAAATTTATATTACTCTAAAATATGCCTATGTATTCTCCACCCATATACCAAGTTTCCAAAGTCTAAAAATAAATGGTGGGTTAATTCTAGAGCCTGTTAAGGGTTTTAAATTATCAGAACACAGTTGCTTTCAGGGAAAGGGGTATATAACGTTGATGCTGCTCAGTTTGCCTTACAACTTGGTGCTTGGTATCCACAAATGAGGGAGGGATACCATTCGTTGTTTGCTTTTCTGGGACTGTGTTACTTCACTTAACATAATATCTTCTAGTTCCATCCATTTACCTGCAAAGTTCATGATGCCATCTTTCTTTACCACTGCATAGAATTCCATTGTGTAGATGTACCACATTTTCTCTATCCATTCATTGGTTGAGAGGCATTTGGGTTGGTACCAGCTCCACTATTGTGAAGAGAGCTGCAATGAACATGGCTGTGCATGTATCTCTGCAGTAGGATGAGTGTTGTGGGTATGTACCCAAGAATGGTATTGCTGGGTCAGGTGGTAAGCTCATCTTGAGTCTCTTCAGAGTTCTCCGCACTGCTTTCCATAGTGTACAAGTTTATATTTCCACCAGCAGTGGATGAGTGTTCCCTTTTCCCCACAACCTCTCCATCATTTGGTATCATTTTTTTTCTTGATCCTAGCCAGTCTTATAGGAGTGAGATGATACCTTAAATAGTTTTAATTTTCATTTCCTTAATTATTAGCACCTTGAACATTTTTAAGATATTTCTCAGCCATCTTTATTTCCTCATTTGTGAAGTCTATTCAGCTCTTTACTCCAACTTTTAAATGAGTCATTTGTTTTCTTCTTTGTTCTTTGAGTAGTTTATATATTCTGGAAGTCAATGATCTGTCAGATGTATCACTGGAGAAGGTTTCCTCCCACTCTGTGAGTTTTCTCTTCACTTCACTGATTGTCTCTTTCCCTGTACAGAAGCTTTTGAGTTTAATGAGGTCCCACTCGTCAAATTGTCAACCTCACTTCCCGTGCAGGAGCTGTCTGATTTAGGAAGTCTTCTCCTATGCCTATGTCTTATAGGTTACTGCCAACCTTTTCTTCTATAATCTTCAGAGTTTTGAGTTTCACATGGAGGTCTTTGATCTATTTGGAGTTGATTTTTGTACAGATTAAGAGGTAGGGGTTTTGTTTTATAATAGTGTGGGACTTCAATACTCCACTGAGCCCTTTGGATAGGTCAACTGGTCAAAGAATAAATAGAGAGACATCTGAATTGAACAATACAATACACCAAATGGACCTCATAGTCATCTACCAAATATTCCACCCAAACACCAGAGAATATAATTTCTACTCAGCACCACACAGAACCTTCTCCAAAATCGACCACATACTGGGACACAGAATAAACCTCAACAAATATAAAAGGATTGAAATAATTTCATGCAGTCTATCAGACCACAGTTGCAATAAAGCTGAATATCAACATCAGGATAAGCCCTGCCACCTACAAGAACACATGGAGACTAAACAACACTCCCCTGAATAATGAATGGGTCCAGGAAGAAATTAGAAAGAAATAAAAGCATTCATGGAACTAAACAAAAATGACAACACAACACAACAAAACCTTTGGGATACTTTAAAAGCAGTCTTAAGAGGGAAATTTATAGCTCTGGGTGCCTACATTTAAAAAAAGAAATCAAAACAAGCAAACAAACAAACAAAAACAGAGAGCCCAAATAAATGATCTAACACTGCAGCTAGAAACACTTGAGAGTCAACAACAAATGAACCCTAAACCCAACAGACAGGAAGAAATAACAAAAATCAGAGCATAAACCAATGAAATAGAAACAAAGAAAACAATATAAAGAATCAATGAATCCAAAAGTTTGTTCTTTGAAAGGGTAAACAAGAGAGACCTCTAGCCCAGTTAACCAAAAGAAAGAAGGAGCAACTCCAAATCAAGATTCTTCACATATATATATATATATATATATTATAATGTGTGTGTGTGTGTATAGTATATTATATATATATATATATATATATATATACTAAAATTCCAAACACCACCAACTACCCCAAAAATCTAAAATCCCAAATATGTTGTCCTAAGAATTTCAGGTAAAGAACACTCAGGATGTACAATTTATTTATTCATTTATTTATCTATTTATTTATTTATTTATTTATTTATTTAAAGATTTGTTCATTTTTTTTTGTGGTTCTTAGCCTCAGCCTTTAATGGCTGTGCTATCCCCCCAGCCCTGGTTTATTCATTTTTTTTGTTTATTCATAATTTTAATTAGGTATATGCTTGTGTGTCTGTGTGGGGCTATATGCACATGAGTGCAGTTCCCTGAAGAGCCCAGAAAAGGGCATCAGATCCCCTGAAGCTGGAGTTACAGGGAGTTATCAGTCACCCCACCCAGATGAGCCATCTTTCCAGCCCTAAGTACCACACATGTACAGGGAGCATTCAGTATTATAGTGTGGGTTGTTCATCAAGAAGCTGAAAGTAGAGAAAAGTATTCCTGGAGACTGATTACAGTAAATCTTTTTAATAGCAACCAAGACTTTTGGAATAGGATTGGTCTGCAGCAGGGAGCCCACAAGGTGTGCATTAAGAAGTTATAAAGTCATAGGTGTGCCAGGGGGAAGAGGCTTCTGTTGTGGTGGGCTTAAAATTTACCTTTAGTACCTTGGAGCTTAAAAAGGAAGTGCAAGCACTGGGAGATGATATACCTTCTAGAGTTTTCCAACTTTATGAAAGATCAGCATGTGGATATCATGTCTAACCTACCCCCAGATAGATTTTCCAAGCCTCAACCCAAATAAGAGTCTTCTTTCTCAGTAAACTGCTCTTAGTTACTAGCTATGGATCCTCTGACCCTCACTTTGGATAGTTTCTTCCTGATTGGAGAGCACACAGCTCAGTGGCCTAATGTTCCACTTTGTGAAGTGCTGGCTAGTTCTCGTAAATCACCCAATCTCAATTAGAGGATTCTTCAGGGCAAGGTCATAGAAAGACTGCCTCTCCCAGGGTAAAGTTCTCCTCGGCCTCTTGAAACAATTGGCCCCATCAGCCACTGCGAACCACTGCTAAAAATAGACACAGTATAAAACCCCAGCTCCAAGGGACGCTGGAGCAAACAAGTTTCCCAAGAGAGTCAGCGCAGGCTGTGACAAAGTGGGGCCTGGCATTTTCAGTACTTCATGGGACATAATGAGTTTCCTGAAATCACAAGGGCTGACCTAGATTTCCTGAGTGGATTGGAATGTCATCTTCTATATTGCAACAGACCTTGGAGATTACCTTAGGGAGACCTCCTATTTTACAGAGGTGCTAAGAGAGGTTGTGCCTTACTCAGCTCCACGTCACAGCTCCATCCATATGCTTTCCTTCCTTCAGAAACTGCCAGAGATGGGCGTCGAGGGAGCCTGTCTTTCTGCTCAAGGGTCTGTCCTCAGTATCTAAGCAGTTTCTAATGGCTGCTTGCTTCTCATCCTACTTCTTTTGTAGCCCTGATAGGGCACTTTTCTGGCTGGCTGTCAACCCTGAAGAGTGTCAGCCAGCTCCTGACATAGGCTTCTGTCAGGCTCTGCCCTCCTCTGTCTTCTTCTGTATTAGGTTTCTCTCCAATTATTTCTCTTACATATTACTCTCATCATTATTATCATCAGTGTGTATGTTCTGTGTGCCCGTGCGTATAGGTGCAAAAGTCCTGCATGTGTGCAGAGGTATCTAGGTGTCTCGCTCTTTTGCTCTCCACCAAGGTCTCTCACTAAGCTTGGAGCTAGTCTGGAAGCTAGTGACCCCCAGGCATCCTCCTGCCTCCGCCCCCAGTGACCCTGGGATTCCAGACCTGTACTGCTATGGCCTGCTATTTTAATGGGTGCTACAGATTCAAACTCATGTCCTCATGATGGTGCAGTGATGCCCTCACTCACTGAGCCACCACCTCAGCTGTTCCTCAGATCTTCTGGTTCCCTATCCCCACGCTGTTTATTATCTTTGAGATTTTCTTTATTTTCTAGCTCTGCTATGAGATTTGACATTTGTCCTCATTTTAATAACTCTCATCTTGTTCTATGCATGTTCTTTCCCTACAGCTTCTTAAGTTTTTTATTTTTATTTTATGTATATGAGTGTTTTGCCTGCATCTATGTAAGCACCCCACATGCATATAGTACCCTCAGAGGCCAGAAGAGGATGATAGATCCTCTGGAACTGGAGTTACAGATGGTGCTGGGAACTGGACTGCATTCCTCTGCAAAAGTGCTCTTAACCACTGAGCATCTCTCCAGCCCCTCCATGGCTTCCTATACCACATTTCTTTTTTGTTTTTTTTTTTGGCCTTTTCTTTTTTTTTATATTTTTATTTTTTTGAGTGTACTGTCTGCATGTAGGTTGGTGCACCGGTGTCCTGCAATGCCTCGGAGGTCAGAAGACGGCATCGGATTCCCCTGGAACTGGAGTTAAAGACAGTTCTTAGCTGCCATGTGGGTGCTGGGAATTGAGCAGTCAGTGCTCTTAACCACTGAGCCATCTCTCCAGCCCCCTTTTTTGGTCTTTTTGAGACAGGGTCTCCCTGTAGCCCCAGCTGTCCTGGAACTCACTCTTTAGACCAGGCTGGCCTTGAACTCACAAAGATCCTCCTGCCTCTGTCTCCCAAGTGCTAGGATTAAAGGCGTGTGCCACCATGCCCGGCTTATACCACATTTCTAAAGTGGAAACTGGGAGACTTCAAACCAACCTTTTGCCTTTTAGGGTGAGCTGAAGGGAGTGGGTGTCTGAATGCCAGCCAGAGAGAGAACACTTGAAGCCTGATTCTCCCCACATGCTCTGGGGGAGGGGGGTGTCCCTGGAAGACCTAAACCTTTCATTTAGAGCCTGGGCTCAATGCCAAGGTTCAGCACAGAACTTAGAGAAGGCAGTTGCTGCTGTCCTGTATAGTGGTTCCAGATAGATTTTTTATTTTTCAATTTCATTCAGTAGTAGTATTAGTAGTGTGCTGTGTATGTGTGAGCACTCATGTCACAGTGTGCATGGGAAGGTCAGTTGTCAATTTGACACACTTGGGATGAAACAAACCTCAAGGGAAGGATTACTTCCACTAGACTGCTTTCTAGGCACATCTGCGGGGCATTTTCTTGATTGCTACATTGATGTGGGCGGGGTCAGACAGGTGGGACTGCGCTGGATAAGAAAAGTGGTTGAGCGGGGCTGGAGAGATGGCCTAGCGGTTAAGAGCACTGACTGCTCTTGCAGAGGACACGGGTTTGATCCCCAGCACCCACATCGTGGCTGAGAACCGTCTGAAACTCCAATTTCCAGGAGAACTTCAGTTCCAGGGGAATCCGACACCCTCTTCTGACCTCCGTGGCATTGCACGACACGACACGAGTGTACAGACCTGCATGCAGACAGTACATTCATACACATAGAGAAAAATAAATTTAAAAAATTAAAAAAAGAGAGAAAAGTGGTTGAGCGAGGCAGAGGAAGTGAGCCAGGAAGCAGCGTTCCTCTGTGGTCTCCGCTTCGGTTCCTGACTCCAGCTTCCCGCCCGGGATTGTCCCCACGCTACAGGGTAACCTATAAGATGAAATCAACCTTTTCTTCTCAAAGTCGCTCTTGGTCGTGGTGTTTGTCACAGCAATGGAAACATCACAGGCGGCAGGTGACTCTACCCGTGGAACGATCTCACTGGTCCCTTAGATGACCTTTTTGTGAGTCCCTCCATCTGAGTCCCAGACCATGTGCGATGAGCAGCTCCAAGCTCCAGCTTTTCAGATAAAATCCTCCCAGCCTTTGTTCTCCACGGCCCTGTAGGGAGTGTTTCCTGCCCTGTGTCATCAGTCAACATGCTCCCAGCTACCTTCAAAATTCCAGAAGTTTCTCTCCATACCTTCTAGTTTCAAACCACTGTCAATTTTTCTTTTTAATTCGGCAAGCTCTCAGAAAAATCTCTGGATGGTTATCCATCAATCACCATCCATGAAATAGACTTTAAAGGATTTAAGCAGGGCTCTTGACTTCAGAGCAACCCAGTACCTTCTGTTAGCAAGAATGTCAAGCAGAGGGTGTGGCATGAAAACTTCCCAGTTATTTGCCCACAGTACAATTTATTTTTTCAGGGGAATCTCAACATGGTAGTCTTCCAAAAATTACACTGCAAATATTGTTTTAATTTCCTTGTGTCATGCAAGCCCTGAGATTGCAATGTAGGAAACTAAGTCAAGAGAAGCAAATTCCATCCCATCCATGGAACAGATTTCTCTCATTCCAGTGGACCTTAGCTGTATGAGCAGAGAGGAAAGAACATCACCTGGCTTCCCATGGCTGCTGGTGCCCCTGGGCCCTGATTCCCAGGCTAGGTGGCATGGGAATGAGGTCTGCTCTTCACTCTTTCTTATTGTCATTGAAGCGTTTTTCCCTCTTTGAGGATGAATATTAACCACACAACATATTATATAAAATAGAATTGGAAAAGTACTAAATCCCTCCTAATTAAAACTTCCAAATGAGATGTTTCTCTATTCAATATGGCACAGAAGATGAACATTAATGAGTGGACTCTAGATGCCAATTTCAGTTAGCCAGACATGGAGGTATATGGCTGTCACTTCAGAACATGGGATATGGAGGCAGGAGAATCAGGAGTTCAATGTCA
The DNA here is from genome assembly GCA_009823505.1 of Rhizomys pruinosus. Classification (NCBI taxonomy): domain Eukaryota; kingdom Metazoa; phylum Chordata; class Mammalia; order Rodentia; family Spalacidae; genus Rhizomys; species Rhizomys pruinosus. The sequence goes on along the minus strand of VZQC01001715.1, from coordinate 1,025,006 downwards.
TCCTCAGTTACGTTGGGAGTTCAAGGCCAGCTTGACCTATGCGAGTCCTTATCTGCAAAAGGCAAATAACAGGGCTGGAGAGATGGCCTGGGAGTTAAGAATACTCACTGATCTTCCATAGGACCTGACTTTGGTTCCCAGCACCCACATCAGATGGCTCACAACTGCCTGTAACTCCAGCTCCAGGTGAACTGATGCCCTCTGCTGACCTCCTCAGACACCTGCACTCATGCGTTCATAGCCTCTCCATACACATAAAAATAAGAATATAAAACAAAGCTTTTAAAAGGAATCTCACTCCCCAAATCCACAAAATAATTATCTGATGGTTTGAGTATAGAAATAAAACTGATAAATGTGAATATCTGTATCTCTACTTCACATATGTTATAGTTTTGTGATTGATGTCTTGTGTGTACATGTGTGAACTGCCTTTCCCTTTATATAATGTAGGGGTAAACAACAAAAATAATTACAACACTGTATTTTATAAAATGGAAAGCTCTACACAGACACAAGGCATTACCATAGTTGTTGGGAAATCTGGTTACAGGGTTGTAGGAGACAGAAGTCAAAGTGGAAGACATGTGAGCATTCTCTACGCATGGGTGGTTGCCTGGTCACCTTATGTCTAAGGCTTGCCCAAGCTGTAGAATCGCAGAGAGGACTTAGATCACAGTGAGAGAGTCTCAGGTCACTGACACAGCTTGTACCTGGAGCTGCATCAGAATTCATCTTCTCTCGGCAAGAAACAAGCTTGAGAGAGAGAAACAGAGGCTCAGATATCACACATTTCAAAACGACCATGCTTGTCAGTTGATCCAACACGTGGATACTGTAGCCCAGAGAAGTTAGGTGATTTCCCACAATCATTCTGAGGTAACAGAAACAGAACTAGCAAGTTTCCAAGGGTCTGGACAGCATAAACCAGCCAGACACACATATTCTGAAGCTCAAGTGCAGACTGATTATTGCCTCAGGCCTGGGGCATCTGAAGTGGGGGTGGGTCCCTGCCCTGAAAGGACTTAAGAGTTAAGAGTGTTGGAGTCAGGGAATAACAGCAAACACTAGAGGAGGGATGAGGATTCAAGACTGAGTGGTTCGGGTCAGTATTCCAGCCATTCAGAGAAAAGGCTTGTGGATGGCTAGACAGAACATTGTTTTGTAATTAGTATTTTCAACTTTCATAAATTCTTTCCCTGAATCTCAAAGATTCCTTAGGGGACACACACACACACACACACACACACACACACACACACACACACAGAGGGGGGCTTTTAGAGCTGTTATTCTTTTTTTATTTCTTGTTTTTCATTATCTTTAGGATACTTAGAAATATACTCTTCTTGGAGTTGGTGAGGTGGTTCACCTGGTAAAGGCACCTGCTGCCAACGACATCGAAGCATCTCACAACCAATGGTCTTCTGTGGCAAAGGACCAGAAGAGAAAACACCCATTTCCCTGGCAACAACTTTTATTTGTATTGAAATAATATCCTTATGTTTGAGAGGCCAGGACATCTATTAGTGTTTTAATGTCTAAGGTTTATAGACCAGCAAATTGGCTTGGCATCCATTAGTAACTCGGCCCTAATGCCAGATGATTCACTTTTGGCAATTAGTGGGCTTGGTCTCCCCCTAGTAGCACTTATGAAATGATGTGGCTAAACATCTCGGGAGGTCAGGTTTACTTTGTGTATGGACAAATGGTATATAGTCTTGATTTCCCTTTCAAAGATATTTTAGCAACCCTCTGCTTTCTTATTTATATTGAAGAATCTGACTGACCTAAAGCCCAAGGCATCACCATTAGCAGAAACCTGGCATGCCATCATCTGCTGAGTGCCCGGCCACAGCTGCAGAGACAGTGTCAGCCAAGCAGAACGTCCTTGGTGGCTCTGTGTGTCCCCAAGGACCCAGAGGAACATGGGAAGGGTGGAAAGTGACCAATGGGTATGTGGTAAGCAGCCCAATGTCACCCAAATGGCCTTTAAATATTTGCCACTGAGACTACATTAGGGAAACAGACATTGTGGCTTCTTTTATAACATAGGGTCAGAGGTTTTTTTTATTTTTTCAAAAGCCAATTTTTATTGAAGCTCTGTGCATTTCACACAAAATTTCCAATCAAATCTAGACCCGTGCCCCCTTCCTTGCACCCCCCACCCCACCAGAGCTCATGCATTCTGTCAAACATGTCTTTGATCTTTTTCTGTCTCTTTTAAAATTTTCAATGCAGAAGTTTACTGTTTCGAGCAGAGATTCACCACTTCAGTGAGTTCTTTGACCCAGTCCTCCTGCCGTTTTTGTTGTTGTTATTGTTATTCTCTCCAATTTGCATTACTCCAAAGTATGCATACATGCATGCCACCCATATCATAGGTTTTATCATCTTCAGCTTATGATATTTTTCTTTATTAGCCTGAAAGATGTCGTGTTTGAAAGCTCCTCCCTGGCAACCCCAAACAACCATCAGTTCTGCCTTTGTGTTCCACTCTGGGGTTTTCCCTTCCCATGGTCACCACATGAGGTCCAGTAAGCACTGCGTCCTGTCTTGATCTTCCTATACTGGTCTCCGTATTGGTCTCTTGGGTAGTCCAACAATGCAGAGGTTATTTTTGAAAATATATCTGCCAAGAGAGCACAGATCCCTTGAGACACACACATACACACAGACACACACATGCACACACACAGACACATACACATTCACACACACACACACACACACACACACACGCACACAGAGGGACACATGCAAGTGCTCACACATACCTACTCAAAAGGCTAAAGAAATTTGAAAAAAAAATGACCTACTTCCCACTCTTCGTATAGACTCATGGTATACATTAACCCGTAAAAGAAGCAGAAAACCATAAAAAAACCTGGAATCTTCTTTAACTCAGCTTTTTCAATTTTAGAAACACTAACTCTAACAAGACCCATATTGTAATTGGTGTATCCTGAGTTTTCTGCTGGAGGCTATTTGCATAGCCTGTCAAAGTTGATGAGAAGTAAAAGTTTGAGTCTATACTAACTCTATATTTTTGCTCCTATGAGGGTTTAGGTCACCTAATGTCTTGTCGAGTGTTGAACTAAGGTCTACAGACTCCTCCACTGTGATTCCTACAGCTCTTTGCTGGGTCCAGAGGCCATGTGGGGCTCATCTGTGGGCATGTGGGTTTCTTTTTGTTTTTTTAATTTTATTTATTTTTGTATGTGTATGAATGTACTGTCTGCATGTAGGTTTGTGCACCCGTGTTGTGCAGTGCCACAGAGGTCAGAAGAGGGTCTCAGGTTCCCCTGGAACTGCAGTTCTCCTGGAATTGGAGTTACAGACAGTTATTAGCCGCCATGTGGGTGCTGGGGATCGAACCTGGGTCCTCTGCAAGAGCAGTCGGTGCTCTTTTTTTTTTTTTAATTAATTTTATTTATTTCTGTATGTGTATGAATGTACTGTCTGCATGCAAGTTTGTGCACCTGTGTCGTGCAATGCTGCGGAGGTCAGAAGAGGGTGTTGGATTCCCCTGGACCTGGAGTTCTCCTGGAACTGGAGTTTCAGACGGTTCTCGGCTGCCCTGTGGGTGCTGGGGATCGAACCCGGGTCCTCTGTAAGAGCAGTCGGCGCTCTTAACCGCTAGGCCATCTCTCCGGCCCCTGGCAGGTGGGTTTCTAAAGCCCAGACATTTGCCTAGGATCCATTCTGCTGGTGAGAGCAGTTAAAGTCCCCTGAAAGACAGGTCCATGGTTGGGGACTTTAGTCATCTCTCTTTTTTTTTTTTTTTTTTGGACTTTTGAGACAGGGTCTCCCTAATAGCCCCAGCTGGCCTGGAACTCACTATGTCGACCAGGCTGGCCTTGAACTCATAGAGATCCACCTACCTCTGCCTCCCGAGTGCTAGGGCTAAAGGTATGCGCCACCATGCTTGGCTTAAAGATGGGTCTTAGCCACATGTGGCTGCTGAGAATTGAACCTGGGTCCTCTGAAGTGTAGTTGGCACTCTTAACTGATGAGCCATCTCTCCAGCCCTTTACTCATCTCTTCAGCCCTTTACTCATCTCTTAACTCATCCACTTTCCCTGCCTACTAGAAATGAATAAGGAAAAGAGAAAGAAGAAAGGAGAGGGTGATGGGAAGGAGGGATGAACTAAGTGCTTGTAGAATTATGGGGTAGACTTAGCCATGATGATACTTTTGACCATGTGTAAAACTGGTTCATTATCTGCTATTACGGATGCCTGGGAGATGTCATGTTTAGCCAGAGGTTAAAAATATTTATTGAGGAGCCGAACGGATGACTCAGTGGTTAAGAGCCCTGGCTGCTTTTGCAGAGGACCTGGGTTCAGCTCGCAGCACCCACATGGCAGGTATCAACCATTCATAACTCCAGTTCCAAGGGATTCAACAACCTCTTCTGGCCTCCATAAGTACCAAGCACGCATGGTGTACACTTTTGTACTATAGGCAAAACAGTCACACGCATACTTTTTTTCATTGTTAAAGGATAAAAGTCTTTTCCCCTTTAGCTAATGTGAATGAGATGGCCTAGCGTTTTCCCCAAATATGTCACTGTGGAGCTGACCCTACACAGCTCTTCTCAGACTTTGTTTGCAAAGCAAAAGAGCATCAGTGGACTAGGTCTCTTTGTATATCTTATCCATGGTGTTTTGGGAGCAATTCAGATGAGATACCTTGAGGAAAGCACTTTGGAACAGCAATCCCCTTTGTTTCTTTCCCTTGTCTCTCACCATTCTGGTTTTCATATTCTCAAATTTGAATTCTCAAATTAGATTCAGAATAGCCTTTAGTATTGCTTGCCTGTTGGACAGAGTTCATTTCCTTCATTGTTCCCAGGGGCTGGACCATGCATTCTGATGGTAAGCCATCATGGGCTACCCAAATGACCCAGCACCTCAGGCTCAGGGCCATTGCTTTCCCTCGGAGATAAGTGGTACTTGATCCATCAGTGAATCTGCTCTGTGATGGACCCACAACTAGCCTAGACTCTCCTCCCAGGCCAGCAGGAAGCTGAAGGACCTGACAAGGATTCAGAGCCAGAGATGGACCAGAGAGACAGAGTACAATTGAGTAGGGGGTCTGAGAGATGATGGCAGTGTGGAACAAAGCAGGCAGCAACTAATGCGATTTGGAATACAGATTCTGTGTACTATAAGAAAGGATATAGGAGGCCGGGGCAGGCAGAGAGAGGATGAGACTGGGTGGAGGAAAGTCAACATAAGGACACAACTCTTACCTCAAAGAGGACAAGACAGCTCATCCTGGAGCCAACTGTGAGTGACCTTGGCCTGGGAACACAGATTCAGATTACCCCAAATTTCCAATGTGGCAATGGGTTCATGAAGGTCTTATAGTAACAGAACAGAGAAAGCCATGAATCAAGACACTTTTCACATACATTGGTGGAGACATCAGAGAGGTTGGTTATAACAATGCAGGGAGAATTCTGCTCTAGGACTTAGATGCTATCTGATAGGCTTCTAAGCTCATGTATGGTGGGAGCTGGTGGCCTGCTAAGCTACTACATTCCTAAAGGTTGTTATCTGTTAGTCACAAAATGTTAAGTCAGACGTAGAGATGGGCAAGGAGTAGCTATTTAGAAGGCTAAAGATAGCCGAGATAAATTATAATTAGACTTTAGACCTGCAGCGTTCCAAATTTTCCAGTTATTGAAGTGCTATTCAGTTTATGAGCCCAAGGTTTATTTTGAAGGTTTAGATGCAAATTTTTCTCCTGGGAACTCTTTGTCACAAGTGGGTGGTCAGCTGTGGCAGACATGTCTAATGAGTCAGAAGCCCATGCAGCAAGGGAGTCCTGCTTAACAAACATGCACAAAACTGAAACCACAAAATTACATACAGAAACATTTATATATTTGGAATAAAGCCCAAAACCAATTACACACTTTTATTTTATTTTATTTTTGGTCTTTTCAAGACAGGGTCTCCCTGTAGTCCCAGCTGTCCTGGAACTCACTCTGTAGACCAGGCTGGCCTTGAACTCACAAAGATCTGCCTGCCTCTGCCTCCCAAGTGCTAGGATTAAAGGCGTGTGCCACCACACCTGGCTTACACACTTTTAAAAAAGTCATCAGATATCAGATACCAAAAATATCCTGAAAATGACAAGATTTTATTAAATGCCTAATAATCATAATACTTTCTTCTCTCTGTCCTTTCTTTCTCTTTTTGGTCTTTTTCAAGACAGGGTCCCCCTTTATCCCCAGCTGTCCTAGAACTAGCTTTGTAGACCAGGCTGGCCTTGAACTCACAGAGATCCATCTGCCTCTGCCTCCTGAGTGCTGGGATTAACGGCATGGCCAGGCTTCCGGCTTTTATTTATTTATTTATTTATTTATTTATTTATTTATTTATTTATTTAAATGTACTGTCTGCATGTAGGTCTGTGTATCCGTGTCGTGCAATACCTCGGAGGTCAGAAGAGGGCATCAGATTCCCCTGGAAATGGAGTTCTCCTGGAATTGGAGTTACAGACAGTTCTCAGCAGCCATGTGGGTGCTGGGGATTGAACCTGGGTCCTCTACAAGAGCAGTTGGCACTCTTAACCACTAGGCCAACTCTCTGGCTTTTCTTTTTTAACAACAAATCATCTTCATTTGATAATGACTTCAGAAAGCTCTTATTTATAGGAGAAAGAAATATTTCTTCTAGTAGCAAGAGTCATTAAAATTTGAGTTTTAGCATCGCTAGTTGGAATGCAAACTATTTATGTGTGCAGCTTCCCATAGAGCTGCTTCTGGCTCTGTATATTCCAAACCTTGACCTTCCTTATTACCCATGATGGTAATGGTGCCATTGGTCATGTTTGTATTTTGATATGACCTCTGAGCTTGGAGTCACAACATGGACTAATTCATCATAATAATATACATAGTGTTCTACTGGAAGCAGTACTTTACAGTGTTGAACACATAGCCTACATGGTTCAGGATCCCACAAACAAATCTCATTAAACTTAAACTATATCCTTAGTTTAACTTCCTGCTTAGTGATGTCTCCAAGCATAACAAAGGTGAACCATTATGGAAGGAATTTTTGATTTTCGACCAATTATAGCTCAAATATTTTTTTTTTCCTTTTGGGGGGGGTCTTTTCGAGACAGGGTCTCCCTGCAGCCCCAGCTGTCCTGGAACTCACTCTGTAGACCAGGCTGGCCTTGAACTCACAGAGATC
>VZQC01001715.1:825543-1016862 GCA_009823505.1 Rhizomys pruinosus | reverse complement strand
ATATATATATATATATATATATATATCCATCCATCCAGGCAAGCACTCATACACATAAAATAAAAAATAAATATATCTTTTTTAAATGGACTGTAAATGGACTCTGTCTCAAATGGGCTTTTTCAAAATAAGCCTGGGGTATGAACCCAGCTGAAAGGAAAGAAACAAGTTCCAGGGGAGCAGAGGGTGGGAGGGGAGTTAGTCAACAGGAATGGACCAGACAGGTCTCCACTAAGTTAAGGAAAATGTTTCATTGCAGAGTAGGGAGGACTTGTCAGACACTCCCTTAGGCTTCCAGTCAGCTCACTCTCTTTTTGTGCTACACCAAGACCTTGGCTGTTTGGGGGAAACATGCTTCTTTTGTGTCTACCCCAGTTGGCATTCTGAGCATGTCTCGCTGTAGCTTTGCTTTATCTAGGGAAGGTCTTTAAGTGAGTGGGACAAAGGAGCTGGGGCGATGGCTCACCTGGTGAGGTGTTTGCCATGCAGGCATGAGGGCGTGAGTTCAGATCCCCAGAACCCATGAAAAAGCCAGTGGAGGGGGGCGATGGCTCATGCCCAATGCTGGGAGGCAGAGACAGACAGATCTCTGGAACTCACTGCCAGTCATTCTAGCCAAATCAATGAGCTCCATGTTCAGTGAAAGACCATGTTTCAGACAGAAAGGTAGAGAATGATTGACACCCTAGGTTGTCCTCTAGACTCCACACACATGTGTACACATGTCTATGTACCCCACATACACACATGTGAACACGTCTATGTACCCCACATACACACATGTGAACACATGTCTTTGTACCCCCCACATACACATATGTACACGTCTTCACATACACACATGTGAGCACATGTCTGTGTACCCCACATACACACATGTGAGCACATGTCTATGTACCCCACATACACACATGTGAACACATGTCTTTGTACCCCCCACATACACATGTGTACACATGCATTTGTACCACCCACATGCACACATGTGCATGCATATCTGCATACCCCACGTACACACATGTGAGCACATGTCTATGAACCCTCACATACACACATGTGAACACATGTCTATGTAGCACACATACACACATGCGAGCACATGTCTATGTACCCCCACATACACACATGTGAACACATGTCTGTGTACCCCACATACACACATGTGAGCACATATGAATATGCACATATGCATATAGCACACACACACAAATCAATTTTTACAAGAAAGGGGAACAAGCTAGTATCAGAGGTCATGGGAGGAGGAAAAAACCTTAGAGATGGGTTTTCACTGCACAGCAAAGGACACTAATGTCCCCCAAGAAAAATGACACATCAGAGCTAAGGCAATTGGTATCTAAGGCAAGAGAAGTAAGATTCATCCCCAGGGAAGTAAGATTCATCCCCAAGGAAGTAAGATTCATCCCCAGGGAAGCAAGAAAGATTCATCCCCAGGGAAGTAAGATTCATCCCCAGGGAAGTAAGATTCATCCCCAGGGATGGGGTCCATTTTTTTCTTTACTCTCAATGCAAGCCAATGTTGGGTCCATGTCTGAGCAGAAAATGATTTAGGTCAGGTGAATGGGAAAAAAAAATCTATTCACAACACCTTTTGTCTGAGAAATTTTTACATGACACAGGTCATGTAGATTTATAAAATAGTAGACAAATCAAGCATTTACCCTTAATAAATCATAAGAAAATTTATTTTGAAAAAGTCTTTGGCATACACGTCATTTTACTACTTATTAGAGATAAGCAAATTTTCATGCTAATGAGATAGATATGATGGTCTATTTTTACATAAGGCATTAAATCGTGGCTGAATATTCGATTCTGTAGAATGAAGCTCAATCGTTCATGGTTTTCAGAGTTGATCAATATTTTGATTTTATATTCACCAGTGCTGAGAATACCACTTTGCAGAAGCACATACTATAAAATGGCAGGATTACATTAAGGATCATTTCAGATATTGCTGGAAATTCCGTCCTAATTCTATCCCAAGTTCATTTAACAACTTCTTTATGAAAAGCAAGTCAGCAACTCAAACAGCCATCTTTAAAACCCAAGACTGAAGCACAGAACGATTCAAAGGTGTACAAAGTTGACAACTACCTGCTGAAGAATGATAGCAGGGAAATATTAAAAGTCTTTGTCTTAATCAGACACTAATTCTATAAAAAAAGAAAAACATCTTTGTCTTAAACCATTATGTTTCTAAAAGAGCATAAATATGTAGAGTATGTAACATATGCATATATTTGCAATATATATTCCTAGTATACAGTGGTCTCTAATTTGCGCTGAGATGTAGCATCACTTGTCATTGGGCATCTTGGTGGCATGCCTAGAACAAAGCCCTCTTGTTGTCATGTAAGGCAACAGGGGCCAGAACAACTTGGATTCATTGTGCATTTGATTTTGAATTCAATTTCAGTTGTTATGTGCTCAGAAACCTTTTATCATTGCCACATATTTTTTGCAACCCTAACATTCAGCTACACAACTCACAGCTTAAGAAGCTTGGATTGGAGATACGTATTCTTTTTTTTTTAATTTTTTTATTAATTTTTATTTATTTCTGTATGTGTATGAATGTACTGTCTGCATGCAAGTCTGTGCACCCGTGTCATGCAATGCCGCGGAGGTCAGAAGAGGGTCTCAGATTCCCCTGGAACTGGAGTTCTCCTGGAATTGGAGTTTCAGACGGTTCTCGGCTGCCATGTGGGTGCTGGGGATCGAACCCTGGTCCTCTGCAAGAGCGGTCGGCACTCTTAACCGCTAGGCCATCTCTCCAGCCTGGAGATACGTATTCTTAATCCCAGCTTCCTATCCCAGGTCCTGTACCCTGAAGTGGCCCCATTTGTCCTCATGTAGTTATGGTCCAATGACCAGACCACGTTAGACGTGTTTATGAACATTACTTCAAAAGAAAGATGAAGTATCAGAGTTAAGAAAGAATGGGGGCTGGGAAGGTGACTCAGTAGGCCAAGTGCTTACAATACAAGCAAGAGGACCTGATTTTGGATCCCCAGAATTCCCAGGACACATGTAAAAACCTAGGGCTTCTGAGATGACTTAGTGGGTAAAGGCACTTGCTACCAACCCTGACGACCTGTATTAAAGCCCTGGAAGCTGGGTGGTGGAAGGAGAGAACCAACTCCCACAACTTGTCCTCTGAACTCCACAAATACACCGTGGCACACATGCATGCTCGGACACTGTCCTAGTTTGGTTTTTATTGCTGTGATAAAACCCTCTGACCAAAACTAACCTTGGGAGGGATGGGCTTATTGCAATCTTACTTTTCCAAGTCAGTCCATCACTTCAGAAAGCCACGGCAGGAGCTTAAGCTGGGCAGGAAGCTGGAGGCAGGAACTGAGCACAGACCAGGAGGAGCACTGCTTAGGGGCTCACTTCTTCTGGCCTGTGCTCAGTCTGTTTTCTTTTTTTTTAATTTTTATTTATTTATTCTTTATTTTCATATGTGTATGAGTGTACTGTCTGCATGTAGGTTGGTGCACCCATGTCGTGCAATGCCACGGAGGTCAGAAGAGGGTGTCGGATTCCCCTGGAATTGGATTAAAGATAGTTTTCAGCCTCCATATGGGTGCTGGGGATCAAACCCGGGTCCTCTGCAAGAGCAGTCGGCACTCTTAACCACTAGGCTATCACTCCAGCCCCAATTTTTATTTATTTTGTATGTGTATGAGTGTACTGTCTGCATGCAGGTCTGTGCACCCGTGTCATGCAATGCCGCAGAGGTCAGAAGAGGGCGTCGGATTCCCCTGGAACTGGAATTAAAGACAGTTCTCAGCCACCATGTGGGTGCTGGGGATAGAACCCGGGTCCTCTGTAAGAGCAGTTGACGCTCTTAACCGCTAGGGTATCTCTCCAGCCCTTGAGTCTGTTTTCTTATGCAACTCAGGACCACCTGTCCATGGGTGGCACCACCCACAGTAGGCTGGTTCCTCACATATCACTCAACAATCAAGAAATTGCCTCACAGACAGGCCCACGACCCAACCTAATAGAGGACGTTGGGGTTCCTCTTCCCAGGTGTGCCAAGTTGACAACTGAAACTGCCCAGTACAGACATGCATGTGTACACGCACACACACACTATAAATAAATAAACCTGAATTTAAAAAATTTAAAGTCAAGCAAGGGGGCCTTGTGCTTATAATCCTGGGAGACAGAGGACAGGAGAATCTTTGGGGTTTGCTGGCTGGGAAGTCTAGTGAGTGATTCTATCTTAAAAAATAAGGTAGGAATCAATAGAGGAAGATACCTTTGACCTCCTTACTAGCATGGCCCTGCTCATGTACACATAGAAAACAGCCAGCGATACAATATAAATTTGAAATTTTAATGTAAAAAGTAATAAAAATACCTTGTGTGGCACACATATAGTTAGGGAATATATCAGTCTGTTAGAAGGTTGATATTTCATTGATGAAATCTCAGGTGTTCATCTTTTTTTTCCTTCTTTATATCTTTCTGCACTTTAAAGATGATACAAATTGATAATTACTAAATGTAAAGAGTAGATTGAAAGTTTATGTTTTTTAAAACAGAGTGATAAAATTACCTGGAATTTTCTAACAAATACATTTTCCTTTGGTTAGTGTTTTCAGTTTAGGTGTCTTCTTTGATAAACTTGAAGGCACTTAACTAAACTTCCACAGAAGATTCCAACAACAAGGACATTTGTAAGGGGACCATCTTGTTGCCGGAAGCCAGTGACTCCTTGGTACCCAGCACCATGAAGCTTGGGCCAGCAGCTCTGGCTTCCATGAGTCCCTTCGGAGGTCACACTCACCATGGGACAGTGTAGCCTGAGTCACGTTCTCCAGCACAGGCAGTTCCCACATCTCTCAGAGGAAGGAAGGGAAGGAAGTATGAAAAGAATAATAACTTGGTTGTCATTGTGGCATGGAAAGTAAGTTTCAGTATGTTGGACCAGGTGGTAAAGTTCCAGATGTCAGTTTTCTCTAAAGCTGTCACATCCAGTTTAGTGCAACACATGCGTTTCTTTTCTGACCCTGGGAACCTCCATTAGCAAGAGGTAGCTAATTCCTGTGCAAACTTCATGGAAACTTGACACAGAGTCTTGGAGGTGGCATTAAAAATGTAAGAGGGCATTTGACTCCCAGAGGAGAGCTGGGCAGGGGGTGGGGCCCTCACGACCTCTGGTCAGCAAACGTGGAATGATTTATTTATAACAGTGTCAATGGGGCTCTGGAGGAGTGGGGTTCACAAGAATGAAGTCTTCAAACATGGTAGGTTAATCTCCTGTGGCCTTTGAGGTCTGAATACCCTTGCATTGGATTTTCACCTTCAAATAATAAATAATTTTCAGCATATTTTAAAATTCAGATAGTTGATCTTTTATTTTATGTGTCATCCATAGTATAAAATTTACACAATACCTTTTATTAATTATGTTGTAAACTTTGGTACCTCTCAATATATCTTTAAATTTTTATTACATTTTATTTATTTAGTGTGTGTGTATGTGTATGTGTGTGCACACATGTACATGGGTGCACACATATGGAGGTCAGAGGACAGCTTGGGGGGAGTTGGTTCTCTCCTTCCACTGGGTGGGTACTGGGGATCAAACTCAGGCTGTCAGGCTTGTCAGCAGGTACCTTTACCCACTGAGCCATCTTGCAGGCCCATACACCTTTTGATGCATTCAGTGTGTCTTTTGCCTTCAAAAGACAAACTATGAGAGAAATTGACGACTGTTTCATGACAGAATCAAGTTCCTAAAACGTTTCCATCCAGAATCACCTGAACAAACTTACATTCCCACCCCTCACCAGCAAGTCTGCTCTCCAGATGGGAAGAAAAAAATTACCGAATCTCTGTTAACCTGTGTGCTGAAAAGCTATGATGACAATGAAAGCAAAAGAATTCAAATGCACATCGTGAAGACTCCTAATGTATGTGAGTTTCTGGATAGATTTGGTCATGGACAAAGTGAGGAGATTGCTGATCCTGCTCCTCTAGGAGTCGTGGATCCTCTGACCTCACTGCCTGTGTTTTCCTTCCCTGTCTTCTTCTCTTTGTACCTTCCCTGAGCATTACTTTTGGCAAAGAAGCTATTAAGTGCCATCATGATGATCCATAAGTATGTTTTGAAATGATAATTGTCATGAAGGTGTTTGCTTTCATAGGAGTCGAAAAGCCTTCTCCACAGCAAGGAATCCTTTGTCAAGCTTCAAGCCCCAGATGTGTTTTGCAAGGAAAGGTCCCTTAAACAGCATCTAGGAATGCCGATTCCTGGCTTATGACTGCTTTGGGATTCAGACAGCACCTTCTACACACACAGGTGTGCACCCAGCAGTATAGCTGCCTATGTTGTTTTTCTCCTGGCTCCAAGACAACTGTGTTGAAGAGCGTGATGCATTTAACTTTGTCCACTGCACTAGTTACTGGTTACTGTTCTTGAGGCTCTGACCAAATCCCTGGGACGAAGTAGCAGAAGGAAGGAAGGAAGGAAGGAAGGAAGGAAGGAAGGAAGGAAGGAAGGAAGGAAGGAAGGAAGGAAGGAAGGAAGGAAGGAAGGAAGGAGTTTATTTTAGCTTGAGGAGTTTTGAGGAGATAAAGTCTATTGTGGCAAGAAAGGCGTGGTAGCAGGACTGTGAGACAGCTGATCACATTGTGCTCACAGTTAGTGTGACAGTTAACGTTAACTGTCAACTTGACAGAGTCTAAAATCACCTAAGAAGCAAGTCTTCTAACACACATGTGAAGGATTATCTCCATTAAGGTTAGTTTCTGAGAATCCATGAAGGATCATCTTGATTATGTTAGTTGACATGGGAAGACCCATCTTAATTGTAGAAGGAACCATTCCCTGGAACGTGAGGTGACTGCTAGCACACATGCCTTCATCCCTTGTTCCTGACTGTGGTTGCCTTGTGACCAGCTGCTTCAAGATCTTGCTAGCTTGATTTTCTCCCCATGGTTCTTTAGGGAGAGTATTTTATCACAGGGACAGAAAAACAGAGACAATCAGGAAGCAGACAGAGACGAAGGCCCGTGCCCAGCGGACTTCCTCTTCCTGCCATTTCATTCCATCTGGAAAGCCCAAGCCATGCGATGGTGCCCCCCACATTCAAGGTCAATTTTTCCTCTTCAGTTAAACTTGTCTAGAAATGTCTTCACAGACATGTCCAGAGGTGTGTCTCCTAAGTGACTCCAAATCCAGTTACGTTGACAATAAAGTTTAGCCATGACGTCTAACCCATGGTGTCCAGCACGGGGCACTGCACACAGCAGGCTGACTGCCTCCAGTGCAAAAGCTTGAACTGAAGGGAAGCACCCCTCCCTTAGGCGTGTGCTGACTATTATGGTGACCCACTGTAATTCTATGCACCCCTTCCCCTTACTTTCCGCATTGGAAAATAGAAACAATGCAAGGTGAGGGGACTGTCTTTGAGAAGCAAAACTAAACACAAAGGAAAGGTGGCTGTTCTCTTCTTGTCCCTTTCCACAGCTCAACAATTTCTCTTTGTCTTCAACATGCACGTTGAAGTGAATTTAACCTTAGCCTCTACTAGGTGCACAAAGACCCATCAACTTTGAAGCAACATCCTCCATCTTATATTTAGGAACAGAACAGGAGTCTAGAACACTAAGGGTGTTCAACAGGCCCAAAGCTTTAAAATGAGTTTTAACAGCTACACTTCTCAAAACTTCAGTTGTATCTTATTTCTTATATGTTATAGGTAGTTGAGAACATGGAAGACTGAAAATATAAAGACATCCATCTGGTTTTACAACCAAATTTCTTACTAGATATGTGATTCTAGGGTGGGGTGGCTACCCGTCTTTAAACTTCTAAGTCTCATTTTTATTCATCTCTAAATGGGAAGGAAATAGTACATAGCTTATAAAGCTGTTATTATAGATCTTAAATGAATGAATTTATGTAAAGTGCCTACCACAGTACCTGGTACATGATATATTCAATGGACGCAATCACCATCACTATCAAGAATCTCACCATCGGAGGGAGAGTTGATCTTCTTTAAGGGAGTGACTCTAACATGGGTTGAAAAGGTTCCAGTGGATGAACTCACACCAAAGAACATCTGGGGACACAAACTTGATTCCATAGGCCTTAACATATATGACAGAATACGTAAAAGCTGGTGGGGGGAGCTATAGGAGTGCAGATATGGGAGGGGGTCTAAATAAGGTTAAGATGTATTATATGAAATGCACAAAAATTCAATAAAAATATATGTTGGGGGAAAAAGAGTCTCACCATCACCAGTGTGTCTAGTAGCAGCAACTATCTCTGCTGGTACTGAGACAAAGACATTAACTGACTGTGATTAATTCATGGCCTCATTGATATGTGGTCACAGGGTAAAATCTTTGTGCGTTATAGAGTTTTAAATTATACTCCCACCTGTCATAAGTTACCCTGCTCCTTGGAAACAAGGTAAATATGGCCAGCGGGTGTGGTGGTGCACGCCTTTAATCCTAGCACTTGGGAGGTAGAGGCAGGCAGATCTCTGTGAGTTCAAGGCCAACCTGGTCTACATAGCAAGCTCCAGGCCAGTTGGGACTAAAGGGAAACCCTGTCTCAAAAATACCAAAAAACAAAACAAAAAAAAGTAAATACAGAGGCTGAGGAGATGGCTCCATGGTTAAAGTGCCTGATGTCCAAGAAAAAGGATCTGAGTTCCAAACAGTAACACCCACGTAAAAGCCCAGTGTGTAAGTATATGCCTGTAATCCCAGCACTTGGGTGGGGACTGGAGACAGGAGTTCCAGGTCAAGTGGGAGAGCCTGACTCAGAAAAACGAAGTGGGTGGGGCTGGCGGGATGGCTCAGAGGTTAAGAGCACTGACTACTCTTGCAGAAGACCCAGTTCAAATCCCAGCACTCACATCGCAGCTAACAACCATCCATAACTCCAGTTTCAGGGATCTGATTATCTAATTTGTTCTCCATGGGCACTGCATGACAAGGGTGCACTTACACACATGCAGTTAATACACTCATGTACATAAAAAAAGACATAAAAATAATAAATAAAAAATATTTTTAAAAAATGAACTGAAGACCAATTGTGAAGATACCCAGAGTTGATCTTTGGCACACACACACACACACACACACACACACACACACACACTATACTAACATGCAGAGAGAGAGAGAGAGAGAGAGCACTCAAGGGAGAATGTGCTTCCAAAATATGTATGCTTCGGCCTTTCCTAGTTGGTGATTTCATGTTTTATCTGTTTCACGAGGCTGGGAGTAGAGGAGAGAGGGACCGGGTGCCTGAGTTCTGAAACCTAGTTTTGACTCTATGAATAATGTCTACAAGTGTACATAGTGATCTTAAGGAAAGCTCTTATCTCTCTGGGTTTCTGCCTCATTCCTGGCAATTAGGAACCTGGATTCAACACTTGCATTCGCTTTGGACCCAGGAACACACAGTCTATGTTCTGTTTATGATGTATCTGCTTCCCTCTCTTTTTATTTTTTCTTTCCATTTTTATGCCAGTTGAGAAAACAAAGCAGAAGCCATAACAATCAGGGAAATCGCGCCCTCTAGTGCGTGCTAGAGGCATGACAGAACTGAGACTAAGATCACCACCACCGAGTGTCTGCAGAGGCCTGGCCATTCTTTTGCTTCTGTGTTGATGGCAATTTAAATGCGCTTAGGTTGGGAAATTTTAAACATTATGAGATATAAACATAAAAAACAAAAACCTTCTAAAATTATAACAGTACACAACCCCAAGTCATGTCAGAAATTATTGGGAAAATATTAAGTTCTACTTGGTAAAGCAGCCAGTATTTATTTCAATGACATACCACTTCATGAAGAAATACAACCTTTTCCTACTTCCACTGAGACAGTTAAGGAAAATGTCTAGATCAATTAAACAAGGTCAACTTCAGTATTTTATTTGTTCAATATTTTAATTTTAAGAAGTAATAATTGGGACTAGAAAGACGGCTCAGGGGTTAAGAGCACTGGCTGCTGTTGCAGAGGACTTGGGTTCAGCTCCCAGAACCTACATGGTGGCTAGTAACTAACTGTAACTCTGGTTCCAAGTGACCCAACACACTCTTTTGACCTCCGTGGACATTGCATGACACAGGCACACTTAAACACATGTAGGCAATACAGTCATATGGATAAAATAAAAATAAATAATAAATATTAAAGAAGTATTAATCATCTTTTTTGGAAGTCCATTTTAGTTAATATTTTTTTCTTTTTTTAATTTTTTTATTTTAGGTAATTTTTTTAGATTTTTATTCTCCTTCTAGACACGAGACAAAAAAAATCAATAAAACACCATCATTATTGCCTAAGAATAAGTCTATGCCTCCTATTGTATAGATAATGAAACCAATAATCTGGTGCCTTTATTTCTAATTGAGAGCTCTTGGCATTTTCTAGAAGAATAAATAGAATATCAGTGAAAATGAAAATATTTAATACAAATAATAATCAGCATTGACTTACCATCTGTCAGGCAGTCTTTCATGACCTACCACTTTTACCTCTTCTGGGCCTTGCTGCACCCTGGGGGGTGCTTCCTATTGTTAGTCCCACCTGTCTACAGAAGACATGGCATAGGAAAATCAAGTACCTTCTCCAAAATTCAAACCATATCAAGACCAATGAGATTTCATTAGGTAATCATATACTTAACTCACATTTGAATTCATATGAATAGCTACATACTGGATTGACACCATAGATAGAAACATCCAGTTTCTACTCTACTATTTTTGTTTTGTTACAAACAACACCAGCAAAGACACAGTTTTGTTTTTGAAAGTTCTTTCTAGACACTGTGAAGAGAAAATGAATTAAAAGAGCTGGTATGAGGACTAGAGGACAGATCATGAGTGGACTCCAGGGAAAGGGTGGATGATGTCTGTCTCAGTGCTGATCACTTAGGGGCCAATTATCTGAACTGAGTTATAGCTTGAAATTCAGTGCTGATGCTTCATGAGTCAGTGCTGCCACTGAGTAAGCTTGTGTAAAAGAACCTAGTTCTTAGGAAGCTTTTATTAAGTTCTAGGCACATGCATTTACATTTTCTTCTGTCATTTGGTAAAAACCCATAACACATACTCGATGAGCATCTGGCTTCGTGGTATTCTTCAAATATAGTTTTTCATAAACATATTTCCTCATGTTTCGCTTTGAATACCTGAATGATGTGATGCCATTATCTTGAGGAGTTGTAATTTGCTTAGTCATTTCCCTTTTGTGGGCTTTTGATTGTTCTCAGTTATAAATAAGACTTCTATATTATTGCCAGATCATTATTCATCTGGAGGAAATTTTCCTGCTATGTAGTCCCCAAGAATTTAATTTCTGTGTCAAAGTGTACAGAATAGTATATCTTATGCTGTGTATGATAGATTGCTCTCTAGAAAGACTAAACAATAAATTGTATGATCAACAGTATTAAATTTTTTTAAATACTCTACTATTTTTATTTTTTATGTGTATGAGTGTATTGCCTATATGTATGCAAATTCACCCATGTAGTGCAATGCTCATAGTCAGAAGAGGGCGTTGGATCCCCTGGAACTGGAGTTACAATAGGTTGCTAGCTGCCATGTGGGTGCTGGGAATAGAACCCAGGTCCTCTGCAAGAGAAGCCAGTGCTCTTAACAGCTGAGACATCTCTCTAGCCCAACAATGTTGAATTTTTTATGTCCAGTTTTCTCATTTATGTACTTATTTATGTATTCATTTGATTTTTGAAACAAGGTCTCATGAATCCCAGGCTAGCTTCCAACTTATTATGAAGGATGACTTTAAACTTCTTTTTTTGTGTATATGTGTATGAGGGTACATGGGTGTGTGTTTGTGTGTGTGTGTGTGTGTGTGTGTGTGTGTGTGTGTATGTGTTTGTAGAGGCCAGAGGTCAGTTTTGGGTATCTTCTTCAACTGTTCCTTTATTTATTTATTTATTTATTTATTATTTACTCATTAACTGATTCATTCATTGATTCATTCATTCATTTGAGGTGGGGCTTGCACCTAGAGCTTGCCGATTCTGCTGGATTGGCTAGCTAGGAAGTTCCTGAGATCATTCTGGCTCTGCCCCTGACTCCAGTTCTGGGGTCACTGCTGTGCTCCGCAGGTCCCAGCTTTGTACACGAGGGATGGGGTCTACACTCACATCTCCATGCTCACATAACTAACACAGCAAACCTCAAAACTTCTGATCCTCCCACCTCTATTTCTGGAATGCTGGAACTACAGGGGTGCATCACAACTCACAGTTTACCAAAGGATCAATACCAAACCCAGGGCTTCATGGATGTCAGGTGAGCACTCCACCAACTGAGTCACATCCACAGCCCCTAGATTCTATGCTGATAACAGTGATGCTCCTGCCACGGCCCTTAGCATCATAACTAATGGCATCTCTATCTTCTTCACCAACACAATCAAAACTGGCGCCACTACTCTCATCAGCTCCCCTCCACATCACCGGCATCTCCCATCCCCATTGCCACCATCATCTCCCCTCCCCATCACCACCATCTCCCCCATCGTGACCATCACCTCTGTTAACATAACCACCACCAAAACCAGCATCCAAGTACCTCTACCTTCACCAGCAGCAACACCTACAAACAGCGCCATGATCATATGCTACCCTCACCATCATCCTCACCAACACTATCTTCTCATCATCTTGATCACCAAACTTGTGCAACCCCTATGGAAAGCAGTGTGGAGAACTCTTAGAAGACTCAAAATGAACCTACCACTTGATCCAGTCATACCACTCCTGGTTATATACCCACAAGACTCATCCTTTGCAGAGATACATGCACAGCCATGTTTATTGCAGCTCTTTTCACAATAGTGAAGAGCTGGAAGCAACCCAAGTGTCCCTCAGCCAATGAGTGGATAAAGAAAATGTGGTACTTCTGCATAGTGGAGTTCTATGCAGTGGTAAAGAAAGATGACATCATGAAATTTTCAGGTAAATGGATGGAACTAGAAGCTGTTATGCTAAGTAAAGTAACACAGTCTCAGAAAAACAAATGACATATGATGTCCCTCATTTGTTGATCCTAGCACCAAATCTTTTGTCATTTTGGTATTACGTGTGGAATGTATATATGCATATTTTAGAGTAACATAAAATTAAAGGGAACAACAACAACAAAAGACTTGTTCAAATATCTGACCAAAACAGTAAACTTCTACATTGAAAAAGTTAAAGTCTGGGCTGGAGAGATGGCCTAGCGGTTGAGAGCACCAACTGCTCTTGCAGAGGACCTGGGTTCAATCCCCAGCACCCACATGGCAGCTGAGAGCCATTTTTAACTCCAGTTCCAGGGGAATCCGATGCCCTCTTCTGAACTCCATGGCATTGCACGACACGGGTGCACAGACCTGCATGCAGACAGTACATTCATACACATAAAGAATAAATAAAAATTTTTTTAAAAAGAAAAAGTTAAAGTCTAAGAAAAAGATGCAAGACAGGACTTAACATGTATGCCAGAATGCATAAGTTCTGCCCGGGGGCATGGATGGGGAAACAGGTCTAAATTTGATTGGGAAAGGTTGTATGAAATGCACAAAAGCTCAATAAAAATTTTTGAATAACCATTAAAAAAAAAACAACTAGCAACACCTAGCAACACCAGCATCAAAATTGCTGTCACTGTCTTCCACCACCTGCCACCTCTATTCTGCTTAATGGCAGCCTTCAATGTGTGTCAAATATTAAGCAAAGATAGTTCACTTACATTGATCATTTTTCTTCTCAACAGCCCTTAAACATACGCAGTAGCCTCATTCCTTCTTAAACTGTTTATATTCTAATACATGCATTTTTAATTTTCATATGTTTATTTGTTCATGTGTGGGGATGTATTTACGGGTAGGCATGTGTGTATGAGCATGTACTCTGGTATGCATGTGGAGGTCAGAGGATGATTTGGGGGAGTCAGTTATCTCCTTCCATTATATGGGTCCTGAAGAATCAAACTCAGATCATCAGGCTGGGCAGCAGGTACCTGTCCACAGCTGCACACTTGGCCTCCTACTCTATAAATTCCGGACATCTCAATGCGGTTCAGTTTTCTGCATAATCACTCTGTTTTATACCTCCACATTTGCTCACTTTTTTTGTCTTTTTGAGACAGGGTCTCCCTGTAGCCCCAGCTGTCCTGAAACTCACTGTGTAGACCACACAGGCCTTGAACTCCTCAAGATCTGACTGCTTCTGCTTCCCAAGTGTTGGGATTAAAGGCATACGACACACATTTGGGAAGGTTCTGTGCCTATTAAGGAACAGGAGGCTGCAGTCAGGAGAAAGAAGGGAAAGATTTCAGAGTAGGAACTTAGAGGGACTCAGGATGACAGATGTATTTTAAAACCGTAGGCTGGTTTCCTGTTTTAATGACTGGGTACACGGTGATGTCACTGACTGGGACAGAAAATTCAGGCCAAGGAGAGGATTTGGGCAGGAAGGTTGGGAATGCAGAACTGTGGGCATATTGACCTCGAGGAGTCTGGAACACTCAAGAGAGACTCAGCAGACAGTTACATATTAGCATGAGGCTCCTAGGCAAGTGACCAAGACTGAAAATTTGAAATAAATGGATGCATTCAGGAGGCATCCAGATTCAAGCAGAGGCCTTCAGTAGCTTCCTTCATAGCTCACCCACAGCAGGCATAACTTCAGGACAAGTCATTGTTAGTTTGAGGCCTGGTTGCAACTGCAGATCTGAAATCAAATTTAGCCTGGATCCCTGGAGCTCTTGGGATTCTCAACAGGAGCCAGGGAAGCCCAGCGGAACTGTGTTTACTGTTGAGTGACCAGTGTCGAAGTTCTCTTCCTAAGACAGAAATAGATCACTTCACCCTGTAGGGGTTTGCCTGCAGTGAAAAGAAAATCAGGATTTGTTGGGACAGACTGCAAGGTCAAAGTCAAGAGAGAGGGGGCTTCTGTCCACTGCACCTGTCCTTTGAGAATAGGAATTCACTTTTGATTAATTTTTCAGCAGATCAAATGAGCCCGAGTTTGGTTTTAGGGGCGATAACACAAAATATAAGTGTAAGGTATATCTGAGAGGTTCACAGGCCAGATCCGGCCCTTCAACTTTCTGGTGTCGGGTTATTTTGCATCTCTGAATCTGAGTCTCTTGATCTCATTAAACTGGGGATAATGAAAGCCATATCCATCCTCCTACCTGTCAGACAACTGCTGTGATGGCAACTGTGTGAGCCCCGTGCACAGTGTGATTGTTTAAAGATGCCTGGCAGAGGAATCACACTTGGAAAGTCTCAATCAATCAATAGTTGACAGAGGAACTGTGCCATGAGCGGCCGCTGCTTTAATCACCTGGTCCACACTGTCCACTGAGTGCGGGCTCCATGTCGACAGTGTGCTCATTGCTGGGGATATAAAAGGAGGATTATGGCACAAAAAAAGCTCCAAGAACCATCAGTAGACATCACTAAGTGGAAGATGCCAGCACTAAAGCCACGTAGTAGATACCAAATGTCTGACGCTCTGGAAGAGCCTAAATCACACATGGAATAGGGAAAGGATAAGTGAGTGGCAGGGGCGGGGAGGAGAGGATGCCTAAGCCGAACATGGAGAGTTTTCAGGGTGGTGAAAGTGTGCTCTCAGATACTGTAATGGAGAGGGGCTGGAGAGTTGGCTCAGAGGTTAAGAGCACTGACTGCTCTTGCAGAGGACCTGGGTTCGGTTCCCAACACCCACACAGTGGCTAACAACTGTCCCTAACTCCAGTTCCAGATGCCGTCTTCTGACCTCCTCAAACATTGCACAACATGGGTGGTACACTTACATACATGCAGGCAATGCACATATACACATAAAATAAAATTTAATAAAATATTTTTTTAATTTTATTTATTTTTGTATGTGTATGAATGTACTGTCTGCATGTTGGTTGGTGCACCCGTGTCGTGCAATGCCCCGGAGGTCAGAAGAGGGCATTGGAGTCCCCTGGAACTGGAGTTAAAGATGGTTTTCAGCCACCATGTGGGTGTTGAGGACCAAACCCAGGTCCTCTGCAAGAGCAGTCGGCACTCTTAACCACTAGGCCATCTCTCCAGCCCAATAAAATATTTTTTTAAAGGTACTATAATGCATATCGTTGCAAATTTGCTCAGAATGAGAATGTGCAATACCAAGAAGCTGGATAGATGGCTCAGCAGTTAAGAATTACGTACAGTTCTTACAGGGGACCAGAGTTGGGTTCCCAACACCTACATGAGGCAGCTCACAACTCCTTGTAACTCTAGTCCCAGTGCATCTGACCCCCTCTTCTGGCCTCTGTGAGTACCTAATACACATGTACACCCCCCCCCACCCCAACACACACCTAAATGAATTAAAATTAAAAAACTAAATCTTTAGAATGTGCAATGCCAAGGGTGAATCATGATATGAACTAGGGGATTTAGAGGATTATGACTAATCAATGCAGGCTCATTAGCTGTAAAAATAATGGAGCATTCTGGTGGCAGTTGATAGTAGAGGAGGCTGAAGATGTCACAGAAGGGTGTGCAGGAGGCCCATGAAAACACAGGATTTTCTGCTCAATTTTTCTGTCAACCTGAAACTGTTATTAAAAAGCCTCCTTAGAAAAGAAAGAGGAAGGGATGAGGAGAGAGAAACAGCTCAGTGGTTAAGAGCACTGGCTGTTCTTGCAGAGGACTTGAGTTTGGTTCCAAGCACCCACATGGCAGCTAACAGCCATTTATGACTTTGGTTCTGACACCCTCTTCTGGCCTCCACAGGGCATTGCATGCATGTGGTGCACTTACATACATGCAGGCAAGACACACACATAAAAATAAATATGCAAATAAATAATTTTATAGCAAAGAGAAGGAAGGATTATCACCTTAGGGGCATGTCTAATTTACTAAGGAGAAAGTATTACAAAAGATCTTCAAGTAGAGATAAATAATCATGTACATGAAGAATAAAAATACATGCACATGGTATGAACAAGTATATCCTTTTTTTTCTTCTTTTGGTCTTTTTGAGACAGGGTCTCTCTCTGTAGCCACAGCTGGTCTGAAACTTACTATGTAGACCACACTGGAACTCCCCAAGGTCTGCCTGCCTCTGCCTCCTGACTGTAGTACTGGGATTAAAGGTATGCACCACCACATTTAGCAAATGTATTCTCTATTATTATTATTATTATTACTATTTTCAAAGCCAATTTTTTAAATTTTATTTTTATGTGTATGAATGTATTGTCTGCATGTAGGTTTGTGCACCCATATCATGCAAAGCCACAGAGGTCAGTATAGGGTGTCCGATTCCCCTGGAACTGGAGTTAAAGATGGTTCTCAGCCACCATGTGGGTGCTGAGGATCGAACCCAGGTCCTCTGCAAGAGCAGTCGGCACTCTTAACTGCTAGGCCATCTCTCCAGCCCCTCAAAGCCAATTTTTACTGTAGCTTTGTGCATTTCATACAAATTCTCCAATCAAATCTAGTCCCTTTCCCCTTCCCCACCCCACCAGAGCTCATCCATTCTGCCAAACATGTTTTCATCTTTTTCTCAGTCTCTTAAAATTTTCGATGCGAAAGTTTACTGTTTTGGGCAGAAGTTCACCATTTCAGTCAGTTCTTTGACCCAGTCTTTTGTTGTTGTTCCTTCCAATCTGTATCACTCCAAAATATGTGTATATACATGCCACACACATCTTTTAGCATCTTCAGCTTATGATTTCTTTTTTTTCCTCTTTCATTATTTTTATCATCTCCATATTTTATCTTCAAGCATAGGCCAGTACTGGGTTATTTTAATATATTTATTTTCTTTTTAAGTGCGTGTGTGTGCGTGTGTGTGTGTGTGTGTGTGTGTGTGTAGATTATGTGTGTGTAGACTATGTGTGGGTACGTGCATGTGAACGTGGGTACCCCCAGAAGTGGAAAGAAGGTGTTGGGTCCTCTGAAGCTAGAGTTACATGTAGTTATGAGCAGCCCAGCATAGGTTCTGGGAACCAAGCTCAGGGTCTCTACAAGTGCAGCAAGTGCTCCTAATCACTGAGCCATCTCTCCAGCCCCAGTACTGTTTAGTTTTTATTCACTGTAGTGTAAATGGCCACTCAGTAGACAGTGACTCTGACTACTTCCAGCCTCCAAGGGACATGTATGGTCAGCAGTCACATGGCCAGCTGGTCATGGAGCAAGAGAGGAGTACGTGTTGACTGTTGAACTCAAGCAGACCTCCTGGTGTGGCTGTTTTGCAGCCCTCTGCTCTGTAATTTCCTGACTCCTCCCAAGGAGTGGGATCCTGTGAGGCCGAGCCTAGGGCAGCTTTGACCCTCCACTCCCTAGTGTTGAGAACTTCATTGAGGACTGAAAAATGTTGTGTCTACTGATGTAAAAGACTAAAGGGTGGGGAGTTTCCAAGGGAGTTAAACTCAATATAACCAAATTAACTCCAAAGCAACTTAAAAAATAAAACCACTTAGGCAAAATGTCATCCTTGGACAGAGGTTTCTCTCCTTCCCAAGAGTCTGAGCCAGTAGCGTCAAAACAGCGATTGGGTGGAACCAAACATGAGGAACCTTGAGACAAAAACCGCATGTGGCAGAGGTGTATCTCTTGTAACCAGAGATGCCTTTCACATTTTTAAACTCTTTTGTGAATAAGGTTTATGTGCATACGTGTGTATGACGTGTTTGAATCCTGGTGTGCATGCACCACGGCACCTGTGTGAAGGTCAGATGACAACTTCCCAGAGTTCGTTCCAGCTTCCCCTTTGTTTCAAGGTAGGCTCTCTTGTTTCTGCTCTTCCCACATATTTCAGCCTAGCTGGCCTGCAAGCTTCTGGGCCAGCATCCCATCTCTGCCCCCTACTTTGCTGTAGAAACCCAGGAATTATAGCTACGAGCCACCAGCACTGCGTCCAGCTCTTCACATGGGTTGCTTGGGAAGCCTTTTTAGTCACTGAGTCATCTCCCCAGCCTCTGCATTGCAAACTTTTGCAAAGTGCATTTGAATGACAAAAAAAAAAAAATTAGTTTCAGGGATGTCTAGAAATTCTTTCATCTAAATGTGATGAAAATTCGACCAGTAAGTAGCACCGCCATCTTTATTGGTTTATGCTGGCACTTTTTCACTGTATGCAAATTTCTGATCAGATTGTCACCAATTGAAATGACAAAGGTTGTATATGACATAGTTACAACAGGAAAGCTCGAAAATGTGACCCAAACATGTAAACCTTATAGGGATGCAGTAAGGTAGTTGAAGTCAGTATTTCAGTCCATCTAGCAGGAAGTGCTTTCTCTAGCCTGAGCTTTCTCAGACCTGTAGTTGCTACCTCTTTCTCCTCAGTCTTCAAAGGACTGGCTTCTCTTCATCTTTCAGCTCTGAACTTCAGTGTCATCTCCCGTGAGAGGGATTCCCCACAGACCTCCCAGCCTGGCGGCTGCCCTCCTTGCCCTCATGTTAATCTGTCCCCTAGTTCCTCAATAGCTCTTAGCACAGCTTGTGCTTGCATATCTATTGATTTGCTCATGTATTTGTCCTGTCTTGCACAATGAATTGTCAAGACTCAAGAAGTATGGACTGATGACAACTGTTTTATTCCCTGAGATGTCCCCATGTCACCAATTGTAGGAGATCAGCAGATAAATAAATGTAAGTAAATATCATAATTTTGTGATTGCCATCCATCTCAGTAGAAGAGGGCCCATTTGGGAGACAGCTGGTATACCTTTAAGTGTTGCTTCATCTTCTTATGAAAACCTAGATCATAAGCATCTTTTTCAGTACTGTGAACTTTATTTCTGTATTCTCCTAAAAGTACACCTCATCTACTAGAAATGGGGTAAATACTGGGAGCATCCTACCTATACCTTGGGCTCTGTGAGCTCTTTGATGGTAGGGCCTGTATCTCATTCACAAATTTTTCCCTAGCATTAAACATAGATCCTGACACAAAACGAGAGATTTGAAACATTTTCTGCCTTCTCCCTAGAAAAGGAAATGGAAATAATTCAAGATAATATGTTCTGCTTTTCTGGAGGTAGCAATTTAAAAACGGAATAGTTGAGTAAATCTTATGATAAATTAAATTCAAAGCTACTTCCCTGAGGATGAATTAAACAGAACTGTTTACTTATGACCTTCACTGCTATTAAATTTTCTCAGTGTCTGCCTCATTCTCACTCAGGAAATAGCATATATAGATATTTTTATTCTCTTTCTCTGGGATCCTAAACTGGAGAGTAATCTATATTCAAAGAAAGAAATGAAAAGAAAAATAAAATTTAAATGTAAAGATGTTGCTAGAATTCCGGGAGAGAACTTTCACATCTCAAGAATGGATTTCGTTAAAAATAAAGATAACAACTGGGATTAGACCAATCCTGGTCTCTTCTCACCATTTTATAAATAAGGAAATTGGGGCTCAGAGAGGCTGGATGGCTAGATTTCAGGTCTAAAGTGTATTGAAATTTGCATTTCTGGATCAGTGTACTGTTCTTTATGTTATATTGTAAAAAAATTTTCTGTTGAGAAAACTGTCAAATGATGGAGACATTATTTTATGGTTTTTATTATTCTATTCTTCAACTATCAATAATAATTCCCCCTCATAATCCTGTTCTTTGGAATTTTGGCAGTTTTAAACACATTTTCACTTTTATTTTGTGTCTTAAGAGCCTCCAAAGACAAGATGACATTTTTATGACAGTCCGGAACTTTAAAAATACTGCTCTTATTCACCAGGATGTGGCCCAGTTTTTACATGTGTCACTGTGTTGTTGACTCATCTCCACCTGATAATAGTCCTGAGGTCCTTTTTCCTCATGTGGACCATCTCAGCACCAACGTCCTCTTTGTTCTACACTGACATGAATCTCCAGCTGTGCACATCAGGAAGCTAAGTGGTAGGTGGTCTGAGCCAGCAAAGGAGCCTGCGGCCTACTAGGAAAGAAAATTCTAGGGGTGTCAGATTTCAAGCACTAAGAGACCAATCCCCCAAACAATGCATGGACACCTGGGCCCTCCATGTCCCCCTTGCTTGTTTTCTCTGGGTTGGTAGTATCCTGGTCAGACTCTGCCTTATGGGGACAGGAGCTTGCAATGAAGACCAAAAGGGGGTCAATCTCATAGAAATCTGCCTGCCTCTTCCTCCCGATTGCTGGGACTAAAGGTGTGTGCTTCCATACCATGCCTTTTCAAAGTTACTGTTTGTTTTTCTTTTCATCTTTTTTTGCTGCTGCAGCACTGGAGACTGAACCCAGAGTTTTTGAGTTCCTAAAGATCATTTAATTCACATGATGGGCCTGTTGGCCAAAAGAAATTCAGCTGCACAGATCAGAGTAACAAGAGACAACAGTTATGTGAGTCTTAAAATGCTACATGTATTTATGCTGGATCCCTCCGGACATGTTTTTATGTATTTGTGCAATAGCTGTATTTTTATCTGATTTTGCCAGAGCTCAGCTATTAAGTGAGAATACGATCAGCGCAATAAATTCCGTCAGAAATTATGATGCAATATCACATGACCCTGGATCACTTTCCTCCCGCTCTTGGCTCCTGTGGTTTCCTCTGCATAGGGTCTGGTATCTTTCAATCTCTGTGTGCTGTCACTGGGTCCTTATGTCCCTTCTTGTGTTAGATGCCCTCTGAGTGTCTCTTAAGCTGAATCCCAGACTCCTTGAGCCTGTTTATTCTTTAAACAAGGCCAATCGTGCATAGATCACCTCAATTCAGTAAGCAACTCTAAATCTCCAGATTCATCTGAACTTCCTCCGACATCTTTCTCTTCTGTGTACAGAGGAAAGCAATACTAACATCATGGGCTTTACTGATGGAGATACCTGGGTCAGAGGACTGGCTAGGTTGTTTGCAGTTATTCATGAACAGGTTATTCAGCCTCTTCAAAACTTTGCTTCCTCGGGACTAATAGCACCACGTCATTGGGTTGTTACAGAGTTGAAGTGACCTAATGAGGGATTCAGAACTCCCAGCACATGGTGGAACCTTAGTAAATATTAGCTATGATTTTATTACATAACCCTATGTTTTACTTCAAATTAGAATCTATAAACATTCCATAGCGTAATGTCTAATTTCACTGATGTAAGAGCAGAGCTGAAATACAGGAAGAAACTGTGAATGAAAGAGGTTCCAATTATACATTGACTGATTGATTCCTTTACTGAGGATATTTGGATCATGTACATACCCTAAAAGACTGAAATCTCAGAAACTCAAATCTAAAATGAACTCTCTAATCTGAAGTAAATACCTGCAATCCCACCATTCAGGAGGCAGAGGTGAAAAGATTAGCTACTGAGTGACCTGGGTCAGTCTGGGCTACGTGACACTCTATCTCAAAAACCATGAGATAAACATGCATATACACACACATACCTACATAATCTTTTCTCTTTTTTCTTTTTTTGTGTATGAGTGTCACTTGCATGTATGTCAGTGTACCTATGTCGTACAATGTCCTTGGAGGTTAGAAGAGGGTGTCAGATCCCCTGGAACTGGAGTTGTAGACGGTTGTTAGCCACCATGTGGGTGCTGGGAACAGAACCCAGGCCCTCTGCCAGAGCATCCAGCACTCTTAACCACTGAACCATCTCTGTAGCCCCACACATACAAACATAAATCTTTCCTTCCTTAAGTTGTTTTTCTCTGGTGTTTTGTCAGTGTGAGACAAAGGTTAAGTAACACAGAAAGTTGATGTTAGAGAGGTAAGGTCCTTGCCAGACCATGTTTGGAAAAGTATTTGGAGCTGGTTTGTGGAGAGAATCTGGAAAAGTTCGGAGATATAGGCCAGAGAAACCTTGGAATGCTGTGAGCAAAGCTGAATGAGTGATTCTGATAGAAGATCAGAAAACCAGATGGAACGCAAGTCAGTGAGTGAGAACTCTGTTGCTATTAGACTAGAGGTTAGTCCTGTGACCTTGTGCAAAGAACTTGTCAACTTTGTCCATGCCCTGTGGCTTAGAGGTAGGATGAATTTGGGGTAATGAACTAATTAGTCTGATGGAGGAAACATCAAAGCAGCCCAGCATTCAGGCTGTGGCATGGCTTTTGCTGGCCACCTTTACTCCTTAAGAGGGCATATCATGTGACCCAGAGACCAGACACAGGGTTACAGGACTTCGTTCTTCCCTTTGGGAATGGGGATGTTTACTAATGTGTTTGAGGTGTATACATTTGAAAAAATAGTCTCTATAAGGATTCTTTTGGTCAGCTGCTTTCAGTCTCAGAGGAGACTTTGCACTTCAACATGTGAAGAAGACAGGATACAACCACGGGGACTCATGGAAATGAACGGGGTGAGTTACCTGTTGTCATGATCAAATACTGGACCAGAAACAATTTAAGGAAACAAGGGTTCGTTTGGACTCATGGTGGTAGGGAAAGCATGGGTACAGCGTGGTTCCTCCTTCCGGACTCCACTTTTAAAGGTTCGGCACCCTTCCAAAACAGCGCCACCAACTGGGGACCAAGTGTTCCAACACCCAAACCAGTGGAAAACATTCAAACCACAACATGGATTGAATGGGTTTGTGTTATGCTTGTGAACATTTGAGGAGCCAGGGGCAGAATGACATGGCTTGGATTTGAAATATCTCTCTCCCCTACACCCCAAAGTCTCATGAATTAAAGGCTTTGATCCTAACTGGTGTACTATTTGGGAAGGTTCTGGAAACTTAAGAGTTAAGGACTAGCTAGAGGAAGCAAATTACTCTAAGAACAGGTTCTTGGGGCCTATAGCTTGCTTTAGGCCACTCTCTGTCTCTCTTTGGTTCCCAGCCACCATGATGGGATTTCTTCTGCTCTGCCATGTTCTCCCTACCATAATGGACTGAATGAAGCCTCCCAAACCATGAACCAAAATAAACTCTTACTCCTTCAGTTGCTTTTCTCAGGTATTTGTTATCGCAGTTATGAGAACTCTACACACCAGCCTATAAAGAAAAATGCAGTACTAAGACACTCATCAGCAGATGAAATGCACACTGCATGTTCTCAGAGGGCTATAGAACATTCTCGAGTACTATCTGACCTACAAAAGCCTCCCCCATCACACTCTGCCCAAGATACTGATTGCAGGAATGAGTAATGACTGAACAAGTTGCTTCTTGGTTTCCTTGCTATAATAAAATGCCCTGACCCAAAAAAAAAAAAAAAAAAAAAAAAAAAAAAAAAAAAAAAAAAAAAAAAAAAAAAAAAAAAAAAAAAAAAAAAAAAAATCTGCAAAGTTAGCTGGAGAGATAGCTCAGCCAGTACCAGAATTTGCTGCTCCTGCAGAGGGCCAGAGTTGACTTCTCAGACTCTCATTGGGTGGCTGACACTCACCTGTCACACCAGCTCCAGGGAATCCGACACTGACTTCTGGCCTCTGGAGGCACCTGTACTCATGTGCACATACCCACCCACCCACACATACATATATGGAATTAAAAATAAAAGTTAATCTTTAAAAAACTACTGGAGTGAGTAGGCATTACTAAATACCATCATTTACATGAAAGTTGGGGCTTAAGCAGGGAGTGGCATTCTACTGGTACGGGGTAGAGTGAGCATTTCTGGAACACTCCCCAGGAGGATTATCAGTGTTTCTTTTTAGTATGTATTCTTTCATCAAACTCACCCATGTTTTCTCAGTGTAAATAGGATTAGTCTGTTTTGTTTTAGTTTCTGTTTCAATGCAGGTCTGTTTTATCTTGTTGATTGATTATAATCACAGCACTAGGTCTTATGGAAGAGAGAGCTGTTCTGTATTTCTGAAGTTAATGGTGTGAGGAGATGAAGAATGTATGGAAAATGATACAGAAATAGAAAATGGTGATTTCATACATGTTTTTATTTACTTATGTATATGTTTATACATGTATATGTTGGAGTTTATCGTCTTCTGAGTAGTCCTTTATACACGTGTGGCCGACATCCACATGCTGTTTGTAGTTCTTCCCTCCTGGGTTAGCTCCAGCAAGGAGAGGGGAGGGGCCACCAGGGATTTTACCTGAGGAAATAGAAAGATAAGGACAGACGTATAGGCAGACATACATACACTGACTCAGAGAAAGCATGAGGGAATAGACTCAACTTTAATGTTGGAACTCAAGGCTTATATACTAATCCAGGCATGGGCCAGGACACATACACACAATTGGGGGCTGGGGCAGGTAATTGGGATAAGGGAACCTCAGGCTAAAATCCAGATCAAAGTTCTTTCCCGAGAGATCAAAGGAGAGTCCAGACTTTCACAGCTCTGTGAGAGACAGCAGGGGTCAAGGCTGTCAGATAACTGCTTTTAAGTGCTTCTGCCAAAAGAATAGCCACATGTATGCACGTGTGTTTATGTATGGCTGTGTGTGCATGGTATGTGAATGGATCCTGTACATGTGTGTGAGTTCAGAGGTTAATCTTGGGTATTGTTCCTCAGAAGGCTTCTGACGTTTTTTTTGGTTGTTGTTTTGTTTTGTCTTTTTTTTGTTTTTTAGACAGGGCTTCTTACCACCTTCCCAGTTCTGGGACTCTCAGCTTGTACCATTATGCTTGGCTGTTTTGTTTTTTAATTTACATCGGTTCTGGGTATTAAACTCAGGCCTTGTGCTTGCATGTGTACTTCACTGACTAAACTATCTCCTTAGCTCTGACTTTATATTTTTTGAAATTATTTAAGAACTTATATAATTTTTAAAAGTTATACACAGAAAATTCAGGGCTTTTGTGAACATTTCTCTGTGCTTCAAGGTATACAGAGATGTTCATAACAACTGTGACAGACAGGATATAGGAGCATTCTAGCACCTCAACGAATGCCTTCCTTCTACCTTTTTGCAGCCCTCACCCAACTGCTGCCTGCCACTGGTCTCTCCAACTCTACAGTTTCTTTCTTCTCCAAAATGTCATGCAAATGAAGCTCTATAGTGTGTGACCTCTCAGGCCAGCCTCTCCTCACTTAGCATTGCACATTTGACATTAACCCTGTGCACCCCTCCTAATAGCTTTTTTCTTTCTACTGCTAAAGGTATACTGTAGGAAGCTTTCTTTTTATGCAGAACAGGGACCAAGCGGCCCTGCTAAGGGGGGTGGGGACAGACTGCCTGCTTTGCGGACACTGTGGGGAGCTGACCCCTCAGCGTAGAGGCCAGCTGGCTACTTCCTGTAGCCGGGCCTGCATGATACTTTCAATCCAGGCCCTTAGCCTGGACCCATGAGACATGTGTTCTGCTCTTGGCTGTGACTCCCCACCTGCCCAGAGACTGCTGAACCCTGGACAGGAATTTCAGGCTGAGGGCCGATGGCCTATCTTCAGCCTATATCCACTCACAGCACCAGCTACCTAGATTGGTGATCTGCAAAGGAATCTCTTTCCAACCCACTGGCTACCCGAATGAAATGCAGGCCTACCTTAGCCTGTATGTGTGCAATAATTAATAAAAAATAATGGCCAGGAATCTGTGATGATGTTACTATGAAATTCAAATTTATTCCTTGCTACAACCTGCTTTTATAAACTGAATGATGTCATTTCCCAGGACCAATCATTTCCCCCAACTCCACACCACAGTACACCGTTACCCCACCCAGCATCATGCACCTAGGCCATGCTGCTTGCTCCTCCTTGGGGCAGGGCCAGACCCTCGGCCACGTGGTGCCCTGAGGCATGCTATTTGGAAAGTTAACCCGCAATTCAAGCTGGATTTCCCTATAGTATACCACTGTTTATGTCCATTACAATTTGTTGATTCAGGTACCCATTGAAGAACATCTTGGTTGTTTCTGGCAAGGGGTCATTATAAATAGTATGATGTAAACATTCATGTATAAGGTTCTGAGTCAACATCAGTTTCCATTTCTCTAGAATAATATCCAAGAAATAATAATACATAGGAAGCACAGGTTTGACCTCGTGTAAAATTCCCAGGCTGTTATCTAGAACTACTGTAGGCGTTCCCATGCCTACAGTCATGTAGGAAAGTTGTAGTTACATTCTTGCCACCACAGGGGGTTTTCAGAAGTGCATGTTGCATGTAGCCTTTCTAAGCAGGCCCATTTAGAGTCTCTCTTTTAACTCACAAGTCTGCACTGAATGACATAGAGTGTATTCTCATAAGCTTATTTAGATCTTCTTTGATACAGTGTTCACAACTGTCTCTTATTTGTTTTAAAGCTTGGATTGTTGTTCTCTTGTCTTTGTGTTATAAAAATTCCTTGCACACCCTAAAGACAGATCTTTGTTTCCCCCTCTTCTATTTCTGGGTGAGATTGTATAGAACTGATAATAATTTTTCTCTTAAATGTTTGGTGGACTTCATTAATGAACCAACCTGAGCTTCAAGAGCTCTGGGTGTTTATTTTAGGTTCTCAAGTATGAATCAAACATAATTCATAGAAGACCATTATCTTTTACTTGAGTTATCTTTTTCTTGAGTGAGTTTGTTAGTTTTCATCTTTTAAGATTTCATCCATTTCAGGCTGGAGAGATGGCCTAGCGGTTAAGAGCGCCGATCGCTCTTGCAGAGGAGCCGGGTTCGATCCCCAGCACCCACATGGCGGCTGAGAACCGTCTGAAACTCCAATTCCAGGAGAACTCCAGTTCCAGGGGAATCCGACACCCTCTTCCGACCTCTGTGGCATTGCATGACACGGGTGCACATACCTACATGCAGACAGTACATTCATACACATACAGAAATAAATAAAATTAATAAAAAAAATTTTTTTTTAAGATTTCAACCATTTCATGGAAGTGGCATAATTTATGTGAAGAGATCCTTCAGGCATTTCCATATTATCTTTTCATGTCTGTGGATTTCATAATTACTAAGCTGCAACTTTTTGTGCCTGATATTGGTAATATATCTTCTGTCTTTTATTCTTGGTAAAGTGTAGATGGATGTTTATCAGTTTTGTTGATTTCTTACAAAACTTCTGTTTTTTTATTGCTTTCTATCATTATTTTATCTTTCTCTTTAAAATGATTTCTCTTCTTATAATTATTTCTATTCTTATTTTATTCCTTACTTACTGTGGGTACATTTAATTATTCTTTTTCTCGCTTTTAAACCTAAGTTCTAAAAAAAAAGGGGGAGAGGGGGCTGGAGAGATAGCCTAGCGGTTAAGAGCGCCAACTGCTCTTGCAGATGATCTGGGTTCGATCCCCAGAACCCACATGGTGGCTGAGAACCATCTGTAACTCTAATTCCAGTAGAACTCCAGTTTCAGGGGAATCTGACACCCTCTAATGACCTCCACGGCATTGCACAACACGGGTGCACAAACCTGCATGCAGACAGTACATTCATACACATAGAAAAAAAAAACCTAAGCTCTTAGATTATTGATTTAACATTTTATTCTTTTCTAAAATATTAATTTCTATCCAAGGAAGACTATAGATTCAACTTACAAATTTTAATCTTTTGTATGTTTATTTGAATTCATTTCAAGGTATTTTCCATTTATCCTTGAGTCTTCTGTGTTGATCAATTAATTTCTTACTGTGTGTTGCTTAATTTCTAAATATTTAATGTTTTCTTTGAATATATTTCTTTTGTAGGATCCATTTGATTCCATTATGGTCAGGGAACACACTTCCATTTTAAAATTTAAAATGTTTGTTCTGTGAGTAGTGTATTATCTGTTTTGGTGAATTTCCCTTGCAAACTTGAAAATACTGTGTAGTTTATTGCTGATTGGGCAGTGGGCAGGAAATTCCATAGATGCCAATTGTGTAAAGTCCATTGATAGTGTTGTTTGGGCCTCTGTGTCTTTACCAAGATTTTTTTTTGGCTGCTTGGGCTATCAATTACTAGGTGGGGAAACTAGAAATCTCTAACTGTAATGTGAATTTGTCTCTTCCTCCTTTTAGTTCCAATGACTTTTACTCATATAAGTTGATGCTCTACTATCAGGTGTATGCATGTTTAAGGTTCTACATCTTCTTTTAATAAAAATATTTTTTGCCAGGTGTGGTGGCACACACCTTTAATCCTAGCACTTGGGAGGCAGAGGCAGGCGGATCTTTGTGAGTTCAAGACCAGCCTGGTCTACAGAGTGAGTTCCAGGCCAGCTGGGGCCACAGGGAGATCCTGTCTCAAAAAAGACCAAAAAAATTTATTTATTTTTATCTTATGACTGATTTTTCTGTAGGTGTGTGAGTGTACCCATGTTTTGTAGTGCTCACAGAGGTCAGAAGAGGACATCAGAGTCCCTGGAAGTGGAATTATGGAAGGTTGTTAGTCACCATATGGGTGCTGGAAACCAAACCCAGGTCCTCTGCAAGAGTGGCTGTTGCTCTTAACTGCTGAGCCATCTCTTCAGGCCCTGTTTGTTTGTTTTGTCTTTGTTTCATTTTTTGTTTTGGTTTAGCCTAGGCTGGCCTTGAACTTGCTCTGTAGCCAGAGTTAACCTTGAAATCCTCTTCATTCTGCTTCAGCCTCCCAACTGCTGAAGTTACATGTGTGAACCACTGCACCTGGCCGAATTTTATATCTCTTTGATGACTTAACTTTAATTACTAAGTAATATTTGTTATCCCTGATAATTTATTTGCTCTGAAGTCTATCTTGGTTGATATTAATATAGCCTCTGGTGGGGCTGGAGAGATGGCCTAGTGGTTAAGAGTGCCGACACCGACTGCTCTTGCAGAGGACCTGGGTTCAATCCCCAACACCCACATGGTGGCTGAGAACCATCTGTAACTCCAATTACAGGAGAACTCCAGTTCCAGGGGAATCCAGCGCCCTCTTGTGACCTCCGTGGCATTGCACAACATGGGTGCACAAACCTACATGCAGACAGTACATTCATACACATACAGAAATAAATAAAATAAAATAAAATAAATTACTTAATGTAACCACTGGCTTTCTTTTGATTAGTGTTTACATGTCAGAGCTAGTTTCTATATCTTTTTACTTTTAACTTATTAATTAATATCATTCTGATTAAAATGAGTTCTGTAACAGTCTATAGTTGGGTCTTCTATTATTGTTGTCATTTTATCCAATCCAGAAGTCTCCATCTTTTAATTATTATCATTATATCCTTTACATTTACTGTAAGTATTGAGAGAGTTGGATTTAGGCATGCCATTTACCATTAGGTTTTAACTGCCTTTTTATTTATTTTTATTTTTTTCCTAACTGCTTTTTAAAAAATATTTACTTTCATTATTTTTAATTATGTGAATTGTGTGTGCGTGTGCATATGTGTATGTGTGTGTGTGTGTGTGTGTGTGTGTGTGTTCATGACCACAGGTATCCATAGAGGCCAGAGGCATCATATCTCCTTGAAGCTGGAGATATAGGTGGTTGTGGCTGCCTGACATGAGAGCCAGGAACTGAATTGGGGTCCTCCACAAGAGCATTATGGTCTCCGATAGCTGAGTCATCCCTCTCTGGCTCCTGTTTGCCTTTTTACTCTTCTTTTTTGTATAACTTACATAGTTCTTTCTTTAGGGGTTATAGTAAGTGCACTTAACTTTTCTCAGTCTACTTATGGTAAATACTTGTTCTAGTTTGCCTTCAATTGCTGTGACAAAACACTCTGATCAGTACCAAATTGAGAAGGAAAGGGTTTATTTGGTTTATATCTTCTGGGTTACAGTTCATCACTTAGTGAACCCAAGGTAGGAACTTAGGGCAGGAACCAGAGGCAGGAGCTGAAGCACAGGCCGTGGAAGACCACTGCTTACTGGCTTGCTCCCTTGACTCGAGCTCAGCCTGCTTTCTTATACAATACAGGACTACCTGTCCAGGGGTGGCACTGCCCAGAGCTGGGTCCTCACACATAACTCAACAATCAATAAAATGCCTGGACACATGGCCACAGGCCAGTCCAATGAGGAAATTCCCCAATTGAGGCTCCCTCCACCCAGGTGTGTCAAGTTGACACTAAAGCTGTCCAGCACAATACTTAACCATCTCAATTAAAGTATATAAACCTTTCTATTACATAAATCCCTTTACTCTTTAAGCTGAAATTTCCATATTATTAAACTGAAATAGATAGCTCCCCCCCATCAGTTGTACTTCATTTTTTTCCTTCATGGAAAATTATGGCAGCCAAAGAGATTTGCATATCATTCTTTCATGGGCCTTGCTAGTCCTCTCTCCGTGGTTCCAACTTCAGTGTGTGTGCTGCCAATGTGGACACTAAAAATGCTTTCACAGAGCTTTTCTGGTAAAGACAAATCTAAAATCCATACCACATGTATAAAGCAATGGGACAAAGTTGGAAGGAAACCATTTTCCTCTGGCCAAAGTGGCAATTAACTCAAAACAATTATATTTTGACAGAAAAGGGTGCAAAATAAAGCCTTTAAATAAAACGTTCTGTGGACTTAAGACTAGAACTATTGGCAAAAAAACATTGAAGGCTACAGCAGACTTTGGAGGGCACAAGAGAGGTTATGAGGGGCTAGAGAGATGGCTCAGGGTTTAAGAATGCTTACTGCTCATCTAGAAGACTTCTTTGGTTCCCAGCACCCATGTCAGGTGGTGCATAATCATCTGTAACTCCAGCTCTAAGGCATCCAACACCCTCTTCTGACCTCTGTGGGTACCCCTACATATGATATATATTCCCAGCAACATAGATAAATAAAAACTCAAAGGTAAAGTTCATAATATTTAAATATCAGTTTTCAGATGTCCAAATTTTTAGACATTTTAATAAAAGGAAACTTCCTGTTTTCCAATATTTGGAGAAGATAAAGTACAAGTTGACTGTGCCAGGCTTGAGGTTTAGGGAGGGGAGATCAAACCACACATTGCTTACATCATGGTCAAGAGAATGATCTAAAATTCCTATAAAGTGCTTTTCATTAAAACAACCCTCCCAGGCATTTTATGTCTATCATTTTTATTTGCTTCTTCTACAGAGCTATTAAAAATGTTGTCTACACATGCTAGAGGAGGAAAGCAATGAGTCTACACCACCAGAGAGGGCCTGCTATCCCTCAGTAACCTTGGTCCTTCCCTAGAGTCATTGGTGAAGAATGCTCAGTGTGAAGGCGACAATTAACTAAAGCCTTAAGCAACACAAGCCTGAAAGCAAGAAGGAGGAGAAAAAGTAAACCTCTCCTCAACTAAGCTTTTAGGTACCCAGGGGACTCCAAGCTGGCCATACCAAGAAGGGGGCATTGGTGCTTCGAGTCTGTAAATGGTGGTCAGACGTTTTGACTTCTCCGCCTATCAGACAGAGTTTCAGCCAAAGGGACTTGGGCTCCTTGAAGCCTTCCTTCTCCCCATTCTATGTGCATGCTGTCCCAAAGAGCGTGCCTGTGCTAGTCAGCTTTCTCTGACATGACAAAATACCTTGGATCACCAACTTAAAAAGAAGAAAGGTTTATTTTGGCTTGATGTTGGGGGTTCTCATCCATGACTGATTGACTCCATTGCTCTGGGCTTGTGGTGACAGGGTATGTCATGTAGGAACTTGTGTGGAGAGGGGCATTTACCTCATGCCTGGCAGAAATAGAGGAAAGGACAGGGGTCCTCTAACTCTGTTTGTGGACATGGTTCCACAAACAGAGTTAGGCCTGAGCTTTTAGAGGCTCTACCATCTTCTGATAGTGGCATGGGCTTGAGTTGAAGTCTCTGACACATAGACCACTGGGCGCTTTCCAGATCCAAACCTTCTATGTGGCAGTCTTAATGTTCCTTCATGTGACTGCTACCTTGAAATGGATTTTAACTTTGTTAGGATGAGGATGGGATCTTTGATTCCCTCAGTATAATGTACACTCAGTTTGAGAAAAGGAGTTGAGTTAGTTGAGAGCATATCTTATCTGTGTTCAAATCCCGACTCCACTTTTCCTAGACTAGGATAAACTGCTTAAATACCATGCTTCATTTTCTTTGCTTATAAAATCAGGCTAACAACATTATTTGTTTTGTTTGTTTATTTTTGGTCTTTTTGAGACAGGGTCTCCCTGTAGCCTGAGCTGTCCTGGAACTCATTATGTAGACCAGGCTGGCCTTGAACTCACAGAGATCTGCCTGCCTCTTCCTCCCAAGTGCTGGGATTAAAGGCGTGTGCCACCACCCCAGGCATTAATAACACTATTTGTAAAGATTAGAAAAGATTAGTTAAGGGGCTGGAGAGATGGCTCAGCAGTTAAGAGCACTGGCTACCTTTGCAGAGGACCTGGGTCCAGTTCCCAGAACACGCACGGCAGCTAACAAGTTCCCAGAACCCACATGGCAGCTAACAACAGTCCATAACTCCAGTTCCAGATCCTGCCCTGACTTCTGACGTCCATGTGCATTGCATGACATGGGTACACTTACATACATGCAGGCAATACACTCATACAGGTAAGAATAATAAATAAAATATTTTTAAAAGAAGAGTTAAGATAACTTAAATGCTCAGCACATACACAAACACTATTAACTTTTTATTTTTTTAAGCCAATGTTTACTGTTTTTATTTTTAAGCAATTAATTTTTCTCATAGAGCTAAGAAATTAAAACACCTTTAAATAAAACAAGACAGAATACAAAGGGATTGACTAAAGAGAAGGCAAATAAAATGAAGAGAAGTTGACTAGTTTGTGGGTACAAAAGACAGTAAGTATGAATGTTCACACATGTTGGTGCATATGTATGCATGCGTGTGTGGAAGCCAGAGATTCATGCGGGATGTCTTCCTTGGCTGCTCCCTATCTTGTCTACTGAGGCAGACCTCTCACTTGAACCCAGAGCTTTCTGATCCATCTAATCTAGCCAGCCAGCCAGTTTGCCCCCTGCATTCCCTATTTCTGCCATCAGAAAACTGGAATTACACCTTACACCAGCCCTGCCCAACACTAACATGCATGCTGGAGATCAGAACTCAGGTCTTCCTGTTCGCATGGCAAGCACCTTACTGCATGGGCCATCTCCCCAGTTCTGCAACTGCCTTAACAGAAACAAAGGGGGATATCTATCTACCATCTATCTATCATCTATCTATCATGTATCTATCAGCTACCTATCATCTATCTATCATCTATCTATCTATCATCTATCAATCTATCATCTATCAATCATCTGTCTATCATCTATCTATCTATCTATCTATCTATCTATCTATCTATCTATGAATGAAAAACACTTTAGAAAACCACAAGGCAGTGCTGAGTAACAACATTCTCATATTCTCTGATTCAGCAAAACTGTCTCCTCCCAATCACATCCAAGGGAAGTGTCCACATAGCTAACGGAAGGTTATTAGGTAGAATATTTATACCAAGATCCATGGAATTAACTGGGAATGGTACAAACATGTTCAACAAAAGAATGGGCAAATGAATTGTTGGAGTCAAAACAGGTGATCTAGAACTTACTGCAGGAAGTGTGCTCCCCCGCCCTGCTGTGACCCAAGTACCTTGAACTGTTTCAAGTCTGGGGGCAGAGGAGAGTGAGGTACTTCTGGGGTGTGGCTAACATTTTATTTCTTCATCTGGCGCTGCTAATAGATTGTGAAAATGCATTGAACTGTAACACCCATGAGCATTTTTTTCTGTACGTGTATCAGAGCTCACTAAAAAACAATAAAGGAAAGTCAAGTGTGGTGGTATATGCCTGTAATCTCAGCACTGGGGAGGTTGAAGGCCAGTCTCAGATACAGAGTGAGTTCAAGACAAGCCAGGCTACCCGAGCTCCTGTGGGGAGAGAGGGAAGGAGAGAGGAAGGGAGGGAGAAAAGGAAACAGAGGGGGGATAGAGGGAGGAGAGGGGAAGAAGGGAAGGATGAAGGGAGAGAGGGAAAAGAGATATAGGGAGGAAGGTAAGGGAGGGAGGAGGGAGAGAAGGAAGGAGGGATGGAGGAAAGGAAGAAAGGAAGAGATGAAGGACTGAGAGAGGAGAGGGTAAGAATAAAACAGAAAGGAAAAGAAAATGAACGAAGGGAAAAACCAAACCTCGTAAAGTTGAAAGCCTCAGATCCTTGGCTCAGGTCTACAAGACCTGCTGGCCCGCCCCTCTGCCTTGGGCAGGCTCCTGCCCCTCCCCTTCCCTGTTTGCTTGGCAGAAGGAGTCCTTTGCTTAACGCTGCTCTCTGCCCTGGGCATCACTACTGAGCTTTCCAAGTGGGTAACCTTGGTAGTAGTGTAACTGGGACCTGCTGAGCTACTTCACGAAAGAAACAAAACTCTAAAGCCATCTCTGTCCTCTCCCTGTCCCTTTAGACCCCACTCCTTCTCCACCCATTATTTCATTATCATCCCCCCCCCCCCGCCCTTGCGCCCTTTCTGACTGCACCTCCTGCCCTGTTGGGAGGCAGGGGTGACTGATCCCAGCGGAGACCGATCTCCCACGCACCCCACCCCCCACCCCACCTCCCCGCAGTC
Source organism: Rhizomys pruinosus (assembly GCA_009823505.1). Classification (NCBI taxonomy): domain Eukaryota; kingdom Metazoa; phylum Chordata; class Mammalia; order Rodentia; family Spalacidae; genus Rhizomys; species Rhizomys pruinosus. Next base: position 981,485 of record VZQC01001715.1, on the reverse strand, counting down.
CCCGCCCGGGATGACCCCGCCCCGCAGCCACTGGCTATTTTGGGCGAGATCTCTGACAGTCGCGGATCCTGTGACACCTCCCAGCAGCCAGGCACTTGTTGCTCCCTGGACTTGTCAACCCCTTTAGCCCCCTTTCCCTGAGAGCTCCTGGAACCTGCCCTCTTCCAGAGCTACCTGGGACGCTGATCTCTGACATCGCTGTCCCTGCTTGGGAACATTTACGGTCCTTTTAAAAAATTAAACACCGCAGGGAAGAGAGGCCCGACTGTGAGCAGGAGCGGGAAGCGCTGCAGAGGTGGCGCCTCTCCGGCCCGGGACGGTGGCCCGGGGCGCCCGCGGTATGTCGGACTCAGCGACAGCTAACGGGGACGACCGGGACCCCGAGATCGAGCTCTTCGTGAAGGTAGGTCGGCGTCCACCCTCGCATTGCACCTGCTGCTCCTCCCTGGGGCTCCGGGTGGCGCGAGCTCACGTGCCAGAGCACAGACCGGGCAGGGACGCGTGACCCTCCCTAGGGAGCGCAGCCCTGCGCCCTTTGGGTCCCCTGGGTGCCCCTTCTGCAGGCCTGCGCCTGGCTTGGGGCTCCCGGGAGAAAGGAGTGAGCTGAGATGTGGCAGGTGGCTGTCTTCTTGAGTTGACTCTCAGTGTGTCAAGCACAAGACATCAGCCCCCTGGGGTCCCGAGTGCTCTGGGGCGCGATGCTGGCTGGTCTAGACGGACGCCCCTTATTACAGACTTGTAAGAAACTCACTGGAGCCATAAACTTTTTCTTCTACAGCAGAGGAAGGAAGGGCTGGGAGAATGAAGGAAACACCCACTACCATCGATAAAACGGTCTTTGGCAATACAAAAATAGCCTTTGTTAACTCCCGTTCTCTATTTTACCCAAAGACACTAAAATAAAAGCCAAGGCAACGAAGGTATTTTCTTGCTTTGTGGCTTGTAGAGAATTAACGTCTCGTTTCCCGCCGTTATTGTTTCTGTCATTATGACTCCGCAGGGCAGTCTCAGGTGACAAGGGAACCTCCTGAGCAACCAGACCCAAGCTGGGATGAGAAGCCACACCTAGCAAAAGCAAATTAAGCCTCCTGATCCTGGGGCAGGCAGAACAGCCTGGCTTCAAAGCGGGTGCCTGTCTTTTACAACCTGCGTGAGGCAGAATGGAGGCTAGGTGTGCATGTTTAAGCAGGGAAAACAAAACAAAACAACAACAACAACAATTTGATCGGTCTTTGTACCTACTCTACAGAAGCTGAAACGGAAACCTGAGGAGGCAGGAAAGCGCCTCTGGGTGGTGCAGAGTCGCCAGGACCTGGGGGAGGGGCCCAGCCAGGCTGCCAGGGCAAGGAGACCTTTCACAAAGCGGGATTAAAACCACCCAGTGGTTTTCCTAGAAATACTCAAGAGTGCTAAGAAGACGCTTAGGAACTCCCTGGGAAAAGGAAAGAGGCTCCTGGCTTGATTTAAAAGACATATTTATTCCCTGGATGCAGAGAGCTGTTCATTTGCCGGAATCGCCCTTATTTCCAAGCCAGTTAAACTATACTTCTGCAGAAAGTTTTAGGTTTCTATAAACCTCGATAACAATCTTTTCCTCCTTGGTACCTTTGAATTCCATTTACATATGGAAAGAGACCTGCCTCAGTTGTCTCAGGCTACCACAGAGGATTAAGTTTCATCTGCTGTGGTTTTACAAACTTCTTGTTTACTTTTCAGTCACACCTGTCACTTAGTGGCACTTGCTTTCCTTCACTGTTTGGTTTCTAGACATCCCCTCCCACCTGCACCACTACACACACACACACACACACACACACACACACACACACGATTTTTTTCAGGTGTGCTTGCATGTTTGCAGACCTAGGTAATGAGTGAGATCCTATCCCCTCCCAGAAGAGCAGCCCTGTGCCTAGCCCAGGAGCCTAGGAACTCAGGCAGGCAAGCAGGCAACCCAAAGGCTGAATGGACAGGGCTGCACAAAGCAGTCTTGCAGTTCTCCTTAAAGGAGCCGATCTAGGACTTAACTCAGATTCCCTGGGCCTAGAAGCTTCAAGGTATCAGGTTCCCAGAGAGAGATTTCAAAAACAAATTGGTTCTTTTGAGCCAAAGAAGCCCTTTGCCCTGCTGCTAAGCATGGAGACCTATTCTAGCTGCACCTTTGGTATTTCATATTGGCAGTCTTGGGAAATTTTGTTCATTTATAGAAAGAGCTCGCAACAGTGCTCCAGGAGTCCCCCGAGAATTCTAAAATGCCTGTGTTGTCACTTGCCTTTTTTCTCCCCCAAAAGAGAAGCAATTCTTGGGAAGCAAGCAGGTCTTCGTGGGCCAGATTTAAGGCTAGACTGATGGCAGGGAAAAAATTTTTTTGATAAGAAAGCTGTTTTTATCTCCTTTCTCATTTTTTTTTTTTTTTTTAGCTTCTGGTTACTGTTATGATCTCCCAGGGACACCTAAAGGCTGGAAATAGTGTGAACATGCTGTCGAGGCCTGGGGCGGTGTCATTTTAGGGAAGCAAGGGCCTGACTTACAGAATCAGACTTTTCCAAAGTTGGCAGTTTCTCTGATCTATGATTCCAACAGAAAGAAAGAAAGAAAGAAAGAAAGAAAGAAAGAAAGAAAGAAAGAAAGAAAGAAAGAAAGGCTTTCTAGTTGGTGGTGTTAGGTAGTAGAGATACTTTCTATAGGGTAGGGTGGACTAGTTCCTATGAAGTCTCACAGGTAAAGGAGGCCCTCCGACCAGTGATAATTTTCAACAACCTGTAAAAGACCACCCCCAACTAAGTGCAGCACTGGCTCTGCCATTCTAGATGACTACTCACTGAGTTTCAAGGGCTCTGAAAGGACTTGCGATTCTCTCCCATCTCAATCACTAATCACTATCTGTTTCTGCTTGCTAGTGCTGCTGCTTATAATAAGGGTCATGGTGGCGACACCAGTGGCGTTCTGGGCATGTGGGGCAGGTTGGCACAGTTTATCTCATTGGGTCTTCACACCCTTATTCATAAGGATTGTATCACTCTTATGAAAAATGAGGAAAACAGTTAATTATGACCCACAAGGATCTTGTGAGATTTGCAGTCAGAGCACTTGCAGGAAGCTGAAGTCTGCTCCATTTTGACAGCCCAAGGAAACAAAAAGTTGACTAGTGTCAAGTTCGGTTGAACAAAAATGTGCTCAGTGAGGGCATGTGAAATGTCCAGAGGTAGACAGCAAAATAGCATTCAAATTCAGTCTTGGATTCTAGCACTTCACAGTCTAAATGCCCTTTTTTTTTTTAATAAACTTATGTTAATTCTTATAATTTATTTGTTTCTTTGTCTGTTTATTTATTTATAGACATGATCTTAGGTAGCCTGGGCTGGCCTTGAATTCCCTTTGTAACTGAGGATGACCTGGAGCTCCTGATTTTCGTACTCTGCCCCCCAAGCAATAAGACTGCAGGCATGCACCACCATACCAAGTATACCTGATGTAGGGATTCAACCCAGGGATTCATGCATGCTAGGCCGGCACTCTATTAAGTGAGTTATAGTCTCAGTCCCTTGTACTTTATTTTGACAAGTTAAGCTTTCAATTATTGACAACTGTCATTTAATAATCTATATTTAATGTGTTCATAAAATTTTGTATAAGAGAGTACTGCCCCAGGTTTTTCCCTTCCAGGAAATATTTTAACAAGGATTTGAACAATTTTTTTTACTTATTTTTATTTTATGTGCATGAGCCTGCATGTATGTAAGTGCACCATGGGTGTGCAGTGGCTGAAGTGGCCAGAAAAGGGGATCAGATCTTCTGGAGAGGAGTTACTGACAGTTGTTAGCTGCCATGTAGGTGCTGGGAACTGAACCCGGGTCCTCTACAAGAACAGCCAGTATACTTAACCACTGAGCCATCTCTCCAGTCCCTTAACAAGGACTTTTAAGAGAGTTTCCCTACATTTTCAGTTTCTTTATCTACAGAAAGAAAAATTAGATAAGATAAGCTCTGATTCCAATGTCCTGTGAGACCTGTGGATGGGGCAAACATCTAAAGGCACAGGTTCTACATCTAAGCCTTATTTCTACTTCTAATTTGCTAAATAACTAATTAGAATTTTTTAACATCTATAAACCTCCATAGTCTTCTTTTTACCCAAAGAGTGATTATAACTAATAATGATTAAATTAATAATAAATTCATTGACCAAGACAAGATACTTTGAAGCTGACAGGTGATGCTTCTAGTATTTAGCCTGGGAGAACAGGCATGAGCAGGAATGTATGGTGCTCTGGTTAAGAAAACTGGAAATTGCTGTGAACATATCATCTTCCATCCTCATTTTAGTCCTGTGGCTGATAGATCCTCCCTGGATCTGTGTGTCCCAGTTTCCCATGGGGACCAAAGACCTGGCTCCCTTCTCACTTGCAGGGATATTTTGAGAATGGTGAGATCATCCATCTGTAGCTTGGACTTTGATCATAAAGGGAGGGGAACAGGTTAGAGAATGTGTAATGGCAGTGAGTGTGGCTTAGTGAAAGAAAGAATAAAGAGCCAGGAAGTAAAAGCAAAACAGAAAGCAATTTGGGAAGATGAAACAGGTCATACTGAGCATGTTAGATCAAGATATCCACCCCCCACCCTTGCCCAGTTTCCAGATACAGAAAGCCACCAAAGAGAAGGGATCACAGTTGACAAATTCCCTACAGACATTTCTTGGGACCAGGGGTTTGGGTTTCAGCAGAAACCAATGGTTCTTGGCCTTGGCTATGTGACAAAGTCATTCAGACAGAGTTTAAGACTCGAGCCAGGCCACTCCCCAGGCCAATGATATCAATCCTATGGGTCGGGCCCAGAGCAGGATTTATACCCCAGTTCTGGGATGACGCCCGTGTGCAGGTCTTGTAGACAGTCAGGGGTGGTTCCACTAGCAGGCAGCTTCTGTCAGCTGACTTAGGTGTTCCTGCTCCTGTAGACTAAAATCCTGAAGGTCTAGTAACTTGGGGAGTTGATGTTAGGAGGGTTGTGGATAGAAAGCTCAACTCTGCTAACAACTGCTGATGATGTGGTTACCAAGTCCCTCCACAGGACTCCAGAACAGTCAATGCATGAATCTGCCTAGTTAAATAATCATCAATGTCATGTGTATGTAGCTGGGGAATGAAAGAGTCCTCCTGACTGCCTGATGGAAATGACTAGCTGTTTCCTGTCCTGGGTGACCCAAAAAACTCTCACAGCGGAGCAGGGCACAAGTCAAGTCATGGGGTGCATAGTATGGTCAGCTGACTTCCAGAACAGACAGGATCAAGTCTCATAGTGTTCCCTCCCTCACTGGCCCTCAGCCACTCTGGCTGCCTGGTTGCTTTGGGCAGCTCACCTAAGAGGTGTGTGTGTGTGTGTGTGTGTGTGTGTATGTGTGTGTGTGTGTGTGTGTATGTGTGTGTGTGTATGTGTGTGCGTGTGTGTTATGTGCACATGGGTGTGCAGGTGCGCATATCCATGTACATACATGAGGTCAGAAGAAGACATCTGGTGCTGTGTTCTACTACTCTTTCTCTTACTGTCTTGAGATAAAGTCTCTCACTGAACCCAGAACAACATTGGTAATCAACAACAAAGCACTGGCAACCATCTTCCTATGTCTTCTTCTACCACAGTCCTGGGTTACAAGTGCACGTGTATGTGCATGCCGTAGGACTTGACTCCTGTGTGTGTATGTGTGTGTGTGTGTGTGTGTGTGTGTGTTCATGCATTCATATGGGTGGGATCTGCACATGTTCACAGGACTGTGGAGGCTGGGAGCCCACATAGTGTGTTCCTTCATCATTCTGCACCCTATTCTTTGAAAACGGGTCTCTCACTGAAACTGGACCTCCCTAGGCTGACTGGCTAGTGAGCTCCAGGGATCTCTACCTGTCTCTACCACCACTGGGATTACAGAGGTATGCTAATCCAGACTTTTGCTTGAGTGTCTGTGGCTAGGAACTCGGGCCTCTAAACTTATGTGGTAGGCCCTTTACCCACTGGGCCACCTCCTCAGTTCCCTTCCAGTTTGTAATAATCTCTTTATCAGACTTAACTTCCTGGTTTCTCTGTCTCACAAGTCCAGGTTTGCAGTCTTCCCCCGGCGTCCCACAAGGTAACATCCACCTGTTCCAGCAGTGCTTTCTTTCTGGGTAGCATGTCCTTAGAATGCCGGGAGGTCAGAGGTGGAAAGATGCTCACCTGGGGTGTCATGGAGGATGTGGAAAGACCACGTGCCTACAGGGACAGAAACCAGGGTCAGTAGTGTCAGCTCCTGCATCCCTGCTGGCCTGTGCTCTCTGAATATCTCGTTCTCCCTAGCCATGGCAGAGTCTATAAAGTTACACACCCAGTTCGGCTGAAAGCTTTTCATTCCTTCTTCTCTTTGAATGGCCATGTGCTGAGCCTTATACTAGTGGAAGGAGAGTGTGACTTTGAGTGCTACGCTGTGATTTATAAGCTACATGGGCCAGAGCAAATTGTTTGGTCTCTCTAGACTGTAGTTTGTCTTCCTTCCTTCCTTCCTTCCTTCCTTCCTTCCTTCCTTCCTTCCTTCCTTCCTTCCTTTCCTCCTTTCTTCTTTCCTTCTAACCAATACAATTCTAATAACAGCAGTATATATTTTATGTGGTGGGTCTGCTCACTAAACAAGCTGAGGATGAATTTGAGGAAGGATTCATCTTGACCCTGTGTAAGCCAACTGGCAGAAGCAAAGCCTTGAGACCTCTCTCTTCTCACCCGGAACTATCTCATTATTATAGCCTTGGCACAGACTAAGGGCATCTGGAGCTCAAGGCAACCATTCCTGAATCCCAGCACGCTGGCTGGGCTAGGCTTCCACCAGAAGCTGTGGTCTGAAGGATGTGGCTGGAGTCACTGCAGGGTGAGTGCAGATCTCTGACCTATCATTGATTCTCCCACCAGCTGCTCCCTCATCCAGTACTGCTTCACAGGAACATGGGATTTCCGGGCTTCATTTCCCTTTCTGTCACTGGGCTCTGGGAACGGCTTCCCAAGTTTAGCTGATGATTGCCTGTAACTTTGACCCTTGGGTAAGGAAGGAGACTTTGGAATCTAGGTCCTTTGTTTCCAGATGGACCCTTGGCTTTCTCTACACATTTCCCACCCCCTGACAGACAACTTTTCAACCCAACACAGGCATAGGCACTCTTGGAGAAAACCCAAACACACATGAGCTTCCTAGGGGTGTAGGCCTGTACAAGGGTTCTCTTCTATCAAAAGATCCAGAAGGAATCTGCTCCAATTACACAGGAAAATTCTCTGCCAACCTCTGGGAATTTGAAAAGGTATACTGTCCTTCAAGGACTATTTGAGTTCCAAGATGTGAAATTATTTAAGGATAAAAAAGAATTTGCCATCAGAATTGAAACAAGTTCTTCCTTCTGAAAAGAAATGGGCTTGTCAGCCTCTAGAAGCACTCTGTAGCTCTGTGGGACAGGAGCATTTTTAGATTGTATTTATGGTCCTGATAGTGGTATGCCATGGTAAAGACAGAAGGTCCCAGCCTTGGGGACATGGGCACCTCTACAGATCTTCACATGATCTTGCCCAGTTATTCTCCCCAGAGATTGAGACTGAGAAACCATAGACTACTATATCCTCCTTATAAAGCTACCCTGTGGTCACTTTCATCAAAGACTAGGAACCGTTGGCCAGAACTTGGGTAAAGGGATTGAAATGAGCCTTGAGAAAGTCAGAAGGGCAAAATTAAATCCAGTCCCTACTAAGAGCACGCATTTTACAGGACGGATGGAAGAGGCTGAGGTCAACATGCTCACTAGCATGAATCATCCCAGACTGACCTCAGATAGACGAGGAAAGGCAGGAATTCTTTGACCTCTGTTTTGTCTATTTGCTCTTCTTCTCTTGCGATTTTTCTTCGGGATAGAAGAGTGACAAGCCATTTTATAAAGCTAGGCAAATGGGAGTTATTAATTCAAGAACAGAGGAAGTCAGGATTTAGGGGCTCTTAGAAAATGGATTAACTAGTTAGTGGAAATGTTTGTGACCCTCCATTCTATGCCAGACTCTGTGAAAGCTGAAGGGGGGTAGGGGAGAGCCAAGAAGCAAATGGGATTCCAGCAGTTGAGGTGCCCACAGTGGGAGAAGTGAGATGCAAACAACCACGCATGTCACATAAGTGGCAGGGCACAAAGGAGAGGTGTAGATGGAGGGACCAGGGTCTCACCACTGAAGACCCTGGGCCTAATCTTGGGGGACGTGGAACAAAGGTTTCTTGTACCTTGAAGAATGACAATAGCCCAGGCTTCTCAGGTGGCTGGGAATAGGCAAGGAAGGCAGGCCAGACGCTTGTGACCAGGCTATACAGGGTTGGCCTGGCCATCAGGAGTGGGACATGCCGGAGAGCTGTTGGAAATAAGTCATAGTAGGGCGTGGTGGCGCACACCTTTAATCCTAGCACTCTGGAGGCAGAGGCAGGCAGATCTTTGTGAGTTCAAGGCCAGCCTGGTCTAGGCCAGCCTGGTCTAAAGAGTGAGTTCCAGGACAGCTTGGGCTACAGGGAGACCCTGTCTCAAAAAGAACAACAACAACAACAAAAAAGAAAGAAGTCATAAATAACAACAAAAAGACAAGACCTTGTATAACATTGCTCCCTTACAAGTCACAGGCTGTATCTGGCCACACTTCATATTTAGAAAGGGCCATCTCCTCTATTGCGTGTCACATGGAGAAGATGATAAACTCAGTAAGCAAACATGGATTCCCTGTCCTGCTCAGCCCAGGCAGTTTGTATGACTTAGGAACTGGTTTTCTCTTCTATCCAATAGGATTAGAAATAATAAAAATCATGGAGTCAATGGTTTGGAATCACCTCTAGAAGTCATCTAGCATGACCTTCTGTGATCAGGTAGGTTCTCAGTGTAAGATTTTGGAGTGTGTGCTCTGTGGATGGAAGAAGCAAGCAGCTGCTCTGTAGCCACTGCTGCTGTGGCCATGTAGACCATGACTACATGAGAATAAGAAGAGCCTTGAGGGAGACAAGCCACTGCAGAACTCCTATCAGAGGTTCTTCCCTACACAACTAGATACAAAGGCAGAAGGTACAGTGGAAGGTGATGTGAATGCAGCATTATGTGCATAGTCTGGTACATAATCCTGTGCCGTCCACAGAGGCACCAAGGCCTCAGTGGCCACATGATGAATTCACTTCTGGGGAAACAGTTCTCCTATTCAGAATGGTGATACCACAGATGGCTTGGCCAGCATGGTAAGACGTTGTAAATACACCGAGTGTGGATCAATCCGTTAAGTGCTAAGGCCCCTGGTAATACAGAAACACTAAGAATTGACAGTAGGAACACTGTTGTGAAGAACAGTTGTTGATCATGAAAATAATGTGGGTTTAGAGGTGTTTCATCTGAAGTATGGCCAGGGCAGTCAGGTGCAGATGTCCATTAGGGTGCCAGAAAATAGAACCAAGACTCAAGGATGATCAAGGCCAGGAACATGAGTGTGAGCTTCTACTTAGGCTGTGACGGAAGCAACAAGTTCCCTAGAGGAGGGAGGATGGGGAAAGAGAGAGGAAATAAGGACTGTCCATTAATAAATGTCCCCCTTGAAAGGGAGAAATGAATTACAAGGAGAGTTGGTAAAGGAAGTGAAGTGATCAGAGGTAAGGAGGGGGGTGAAGGAAACAGCCTGGGTGAAGGAAACTGTCTTAACAATGCCCTGGACGTGAATAGTACCAGGCTGTGTCCTGGAAGAACCAATAGATCTTGGCAGGGGCCAAGAGAAGATAGGGGATGTTGGCAAGGCAGATGGCTTTATAAGTTAGGGTTCTGAAAAACAATCAGAACCTTGGCAGTCCACAACTTGTAGATTACCTGTCTTGGGAGGGTTTTCCTTTAACGGTTCAGACATGATGCCTTTGAACTCTATCCTTAACTGGTGAGATGGAAAACTATGGTCTCTCTAGCCCCTTCTAAGACAGTAACTCCATCATGAGGCTCCATTCTCATGACTTAATTACTTCCCAAGGGCTCCATCTCCTAACCACACCTCCATACCATCACCGGATACCATCACACTTCAATGTAGAAATCTTAAGGAAGTAGATTGGATCACTGGGCATCTCTAAATAACTGGGACTTTGATTTATTGCTCAGGAGACTGGATCTGTTCCTGCTTGTAGAGCAGTGTCATTTTATAATAGAGAAAAGTGCTTAATTATCTAACCATAGTTCACTTGACCTCACTGCCTTTGAGGAAGGCCTTGGAAGTATGTATTGGGTTATCCTGTACGCCGTAATGTGCTTATATGTGGTATTGTTGGTTTCTCTGCACCATGAGATGACCTCTATGGGTTTACAGTGTTGTTTTTCATTTCTGTTTATCATTAGTCAGTGGTACAGTGTAAAGAATCAAGACTTCAACTATAGAAATGGCGCAAAGGTAGAGGAAGGAAAATGTGCAGTGAACAGAGCCGGGTGGAGAACCCATTACCTAGAATGAGAGGAAAACCTCGTCCCAATTACTGTCTCTTAAGAATCCAGTTTGAGAGGTTGTCATAGCAACAGATAGCTGGTTCTTGATGCAACCCAAGGCTTCTCTCTCCCTGATGTACACCTCTGTTTGTGGATACAGGCAGTGAGCAAGAACTTTTGAACACCTGTGAACACAAAGGCATCAGTCAGAAGTTTTTTTGGTTTTTTTTTTTTTGTAGGGAGAAAGGACTCTCAACAGGGCCTCTTCACAGGACTTAGGGAGAGCACAAGTCACATAGGAAATTGTGGGATTTTTCCTCACTGGTATGCTTCATGGTTTTTGTTGTTTGTTTGTTTGTTTGTTTGTTGACAGTCTCTTGTATCCCAGACTGGCTTCAAACTCTATATATAGCCAAAGATGACTTTGCATTCACAGTCTTCCTTCCTGTACCAGCCTAGTTGTGGGATTATAGGCATGTACCACAATTCATGGTTCATGGGATGCCAGAGATCAAGCCCAAGGCCTTGTGAGTATTGGACAAGTATCTGCCAACTGAGCTACTCCTCCTGGGATCTGTTCAGCATAGTAGCATTGGAACATGAATGTCTGCTGTAAACTAGAGGATTTTGCCATTCAGCTGAAGGTACTGCATGGGTCAGCTTGGGCAAAGACTCAAACTGCGAAGTATCACTGATTCCCACAGCAGCTTAGCACAGTGTTTGGTGAATGGGCTTCTTCACATGGGTTCCTTATGCCCATGGATCTGCTTCTCCCTGGGGCTGCCAGCTCTGCTACTGGACTCTGCGTTTAGCCTGCACAGAGGTAGAGGATCACCAAGAGACTTCCTGGTCCCTGCCAAGAAGTGGCAAAATCAACTTCCACCCATCTCCATAGTTCAGAACTAAATCCAATGTCTGTTTTAATGTGCAGTGGAAGTTTGGAAGCATATTCTCTGGCTGTATTCCCAAAAGAAAGGGGAAGTAGATGTGGAGAACAACCCAGCCCTACCGTAGACACTGAGCTATTCCTTCCTGCGTTCCATCATTGCCCTACCTCAGATGGCATCCCTACCATAGACACTGAGCTATTCCTTCCTGTGTCCCATCATTGCTCTACCTCAGATGGCATCCCTACCACAGACACTGAGCTATTCCTTCCTGTGTCCCATCATTGCCCTACCTCAGATGGCATCCCTACCGTAGACACTGAGCTATTCCTTCCTGGGTCCCATCATTGCCCTACCTCAGATGGCATCCCTACCATAGACACTGAGCTATTCCTTCCTGTGTCCCATCATTGCCCTACCTCAGATGGCATCCCTACCGTAGACACTGAGCTATTCCTTCCTGTGTCCCATCATTGCCCTACCTCAGATGCCATCCCTACCGTAGACACTGAGCTATTCCTTCCTGTGTCCCATCATTGCCCTACCTCAGATGACATCCCTACCGTAGACACTGAGCTATTCCTTCCTGTGTCCCATCATTGCCCTACCTCAGATGACATCCCTACCGTAGACACTGAGCTATTCCTTCCTGTGTCCCATCATTGCCCTACCTCAGATGACATCCCTACCGTAGACACTGAGCTATTCCTTCCTGTGTCCCATCATTGCCCTACCTCAGATGACATCCCTACCGTAGACACTGAGCTATTCCTTCCTGTGTCCCATCATTGCCCTACCTCAGATGACATCCCTACCGTAGACACTGAGCTATTCCTTCCTGTGTCCCATCATTGCCCTACCTCAGATGACATCCCTACCGTAGACACTGAGCTATTCCTTCCTGTGTCCCATCATTGCCCTACCTCAGATGACATCCCTACCGTAGACACTGAGCTATTCCTTCCTGTGTCCCATCATTGCCCTACCTCAGATGACATCCCTACCGTAGACACTGAGCTATTCCTTCCTGTGTCCCATCATTGCCCTACCTCAGATGACATCCCTACCGTAGACACTGAGCTATTCCTTCCTGTGTCCCATCATTGCCCTACCTCAGATGACATCCCTACCGTAGACACTGAGCTATTCCTTCCTGTGTCCCATCATTGCCCTACCTCAGATGACATCCCTACCGTAGACACTGAGCTATTCCTTCCTGTGTCCCATCATTGCCCTACCTCAGATGCCAGCCCTCCCATAGACACTGAGCTATTCCTTCCTGTGTCCCATTATTGCCCTACCTCAGATGACAGCATCCCTACTGTAGACACTGAGCTATTCCTTCCTGGGTCCCATCATTGCCCTACCTCAGATGACAGCATCCTACCCCAGCTTCTCGGCTTTGTCCAGGAGCTTAATTCTTTCTGCATCACGTTCCTAATATACGCTCTTTATCGCATGTGCTCCTCTGCTCAAGCTTGCTTCTCCATTATTGTGACAAAACACTCTGAGCAAAACCAACTTGGGGAAGAAAGGGTTTATTTGACTCACATCTCCCGGGTCACAGTTCATCACTGAGGCAGCCCAGCATAGGAACTTGGGGAAGGAACCTGGAGGCAGGAGCTGAAGCACAAGCCATGGAGGAATGCTTCTTACTGGCTTGCTCCTCTGGCCCATGCTCAGCCTGCTTTCTTTCTTTTTTTTTTTTTTAAGTAAATTTTTTTTAATTTTTTATGTGTATGAATGTACTGTCTACATGTAGGTTTGTGCACCCGTGTCATGCAATGCTGTGGAGGTCAGAAGAGGGTGTCGGATTCCCCTGGAACTGGAGTTAAAGGCAGTTCTTAGCCACCACGTGGGTGCTGGGGACCGAACCGGGGTCCTCTGCAAGAGCAGTCGGTGCTCCTAACCACTAGGCCATCTCTCCAGCCCCTCAGCCTGCTTTCCTATACATTACAGGACAACCTGACCAGGACTGGCACCCCCCACAGTGGGCTGGGCCATCCCATATCACTCAACAATCAAGAAAATACTCCACAGATGGGACCACAGGCCAGTCCAATGGAGACAATTCCCCAGCTGAGGCTCCCTCAACCCAGTTGTGTCAAGGTGACACTAGAGCCATCCAGCACACTCCTTCATCTCCTAGATTAAGTTCAGCTGCTTCTACCTGATGGTGAAGAGACTCCAAAGCCTGTCTTCCTTTTCCCAATTCATTTCCCATATCCCCTTAAAATGGTTGTGTAATTATCTATACATTTATGAGATATGTTTTTAGTCTTTGATCCTTTGAGGAGGGAAGAGATTTAATCCTCATCAAATATAAATGGGGAATGGAGCCTGCATATGAGGTGCTTCTGGACAAGCTTAGGGAAAAACATGGGGATCCAGACTTGAATATTCTTCATCAGATCATGGTTTCCCAGACATGGGTGAGCCTACAAACTTTCTGGGGTGTGTTCCAAACCCAGCACATGTGTATGAATCATTCTTCATGAAGAAAAGCCTGAGCCACCTGTAGCCTCACATGTACCATAGGTGGCCCTGTTGCTTAGTCCAGACCGGATATCACTGCCCTTAAACTACCAGGTCTCTGAGAGAATTTGGAGCCCATATAAGTGAATCTAATGATGGAGATATAAAGTACAGTACCAGATATAGGAGAGAACGTTACTGCAGTAAACACATCCCAGCTGCTCCTGTGTCACCCCAATGGGTGGAGTACTTTAGTCATCTTAAAATTTGAACTGTGATTTTTCAGCATCTGCTCAGTGGCCATGAGATTGTAAAAACAGTACTGGTTCAGCCCTGCCAGAAAAGTATAAGATTCTTAAGAGGAAAATATTGGGATGGAGATTGAGGGTGGAAATGGACAAGGCTGGTGTATCAGTCACTTTTCTGTTGCTGTGATAAAACTCCATGACCAAGGAAATTATAAAAGGAAGAGTTTATTTGAGTTTACGATTGGCGGTTCCAGGGAATTAGACTCCATTGTGGCGGGAGGCATGGCGGCTGGATCTGGAGCAGCAAACCAAGGGTCACATCTCACAAAGAGTACAGGAAACAGAGAGGGCGACTGTAGACCAGGAGGCTTGTTAAAACTCACTAAGCCTGCCCCCAGCAAAGCACTTGTCTGAATACCTAGAGCCTGTGGGGGACACTCATCCAAACCACCACATTCCACTCCCTGGCCCCCAGAGGCTCCTGACCATATAAAATGAAAAATGCATTTAGTCCAACCTTAAAAGTCCCCATAGTCTTTACCAGTTTCAATGCCATTCAAAAGTCTACAGTCCAAGGTGTCTTCTGAGACTCAGGCCAATCTCTTAACTGTAAGCTCCTGTAAAATCAAAAGGCAAATTACATACTCCCAACATACAGTGGAACTGAATACACATTCCCATTCCAAAAGGGAGGAATAGAGGCATAGTGAGGAAACACTGGACCAAAACAAAACCGAAAACCAAAAGGGCAAATGCCAAGTCCAGTAACTCCACATGCAACCTTTGGGACTTGACTTCCAAAGGGCTTAGATGGCTCAGCTCTTCCAGCTTTGCTTGCAACATACATCTCTTTCTTAGGCCGGTACCACTCCCTGTATGCAGCTCTCCTTGGCAAATATCTCACAGGTCTGGCGTCTCGAATGTCCTTCCGGGGTCTCTGCTGCCAACCAGGCTTCACATTCACAGCTTCACACAATGGCCCATCAGGGCCTGCTTTATGCAGGGACAACCCTGCTGTGCTCTGCCTGACCTTGGCAGCTCTCTGAAACCGTGGAGGAAGAACTGATGACCCCTTCACTCTTGCAGACTTCATGCCTCTAAAGCCAGCACCACATGAATGAAACTGCTGAGTTTGGCTGCAAGTTCGGGATGGACTCTCTCCTACTTTAACCACATTTGTAACTTTTCTCTGCCCTGGACTTGTTGGAGGATTAGCTGGGTGTGGTCTTGCCCTGAAGGTACTGATTCTTTTGTTTACTTGTAAATCTCCAGGCCTCTCCTTAATTGCTTTAATCTCCTTATGAAAGGGAGCCTCTCCTTCACATGCCTTGGCCCCACCTTTAATCTTCCTAGTGCAGTTATCAGATCCAAACTGTACATTCTGCATTTCTTTCTGCCCCATCTGCTCTTCTTCACTGTAGATCTGCACAATATTCACCATTAAAAGCCATGCCACCATTTCTACATTAGGCTGTCTTGAAATATCCTCCGCCAAAGACATCAGTCCACTGCTTTTCAACTTAGCATCAGGCAAGCATCTGGGCTGTGGGCAAACTGCTGCCAGACTCTTTATCAAAATATCCCGGTTGCTGCCTAAGTCTTTATTTTCCCCTGGAACCACATCTTTTGCAGCCATGCTTTATTCCAGGCCTCCACTAGAATAGTCCTTTAAGCTCTGCTTACAATAGTCAACAGCCTTTCTAGCCCAAAGTTCCAAAGTCTTCCACACTTCTCCAAACATACACATGGTCAGGTTCTTCACAGCCAACAGCCCACTCTCTGGTACCAATAACTGTATCAGTCACTTTTCTGTTGCTGTGATAAAACACAATGACCAAGGAAATTATAAAAGGAAGAGTTTATTTGAGCTTATGATTGTTGGTTCCAGGGAATTAGAGTCCATTGTGGCAGGAGGCATGGTGGCTGGATCTGGAGCAGCAAACCGAGGGTCACATCTCGCAAAGAGTACAGGAAACAGAGAGGGCGACTGTAGACCACGAGGCTTGTTAAAACTCACTAAGCCTGCCCCCAGCAACGCACTTCCTCTAGCACAGCCACACCCTCCAAGACCTCCAAAAACAGCGCTACCAACTGGAGACAAATGTCTGAATACCTAGAGCCTATGGGGGACACTCATCCAAACCACCACAGCTGGGAGATAGAAAGGGTCTCAGACTAAGCTTCCTCTGTCTAAGGCCATAGAGCTAGGCCAGGGCAGAGGCAGGCTTTAAACCCTGGCCCCTGGTCAGGAGGTGTTAATGCTGAACCAGGGGGTGTTGGTCTTTCTTTAGTTCTCCCTAGGTCACAATGACTGCTCCATGGATTACACCAGATCTCTACACTTGGGAAGTAGGGTGATTACCAGATGGAGTGAATTCACTCACCTGAAGACACACCTGCTTTCAAGTTTCTGCCTCGATTTTCTGCCACAATGACATAAATTCTTTAAAAATTCTTCAAAAAATTTTTTTAATTATTTTTATTATGTGTATGAATATAATGTCTGCATGTAGGTTTGTGCACCCATGTCGTGCAATGCAGGGGAGGTCAGAAGAGGGTGTCAGATTCCCCTGGAACTGGAGATAAAGACGGTTCTCAGCCACCATGTGGGTGCTGGGGATCAAACCCAGGTCCTCTGCAAGAGCAGTCGGCACTCTTAACCTAGGCCATCTCTCCAACACATAAATTTTTTTTAAAAAAATGATTTATTTTATCATTTTCAATAATATGTGAGTGTGTCTGTGTGTGGGTGCATGGGTATAAGTGCAGGTGCTACAGAGGCTGGAAAAGGGACCCAGAGCCACCTCAGCTGGAGTTACAGGGTCACAAGCATGTGTGTGCTGGGAAGTGGACCCGGGGCCTCTGTAAGAGCAGTATGTGCTCTTAACCATTGAGCCATCTCCCCAACCCATAAATCCCTTTTTTGATTGCCTCCTTAGCTTTTACCTTCTCTCCTTTTGCCAAGGATCCTTTGTGAAATATGGACTCTGAGATAGCCAGTTGACACATTAACTACAATGACTATGTCATGTCACCTGGCAGAGGGAAGAGAAGAGAGAGGAAGGGACAGAGAACACCCCAGAGTTCCCTGTGTCAAAAGCAAGGATAGAGTTGAAGTTGAAATCAAGGGTGGGGCATGAGCACAGAGTCCCAGGGAAGCTCAGCCAGGGAAGCAAAGGTATCATGTGATTTTCTCTGAAGAGATGTGAACACATGTCAGTTCACCCCAGATAAGACAAAACAACAGAGGAAAGAAACAATTTCACTCAGATAGCTTGGTGAATCAATTAATTTATAGGAGTGACTTACAAGAGCAGAAAGTACTCAAACACAGCTGCATCACCAAAGCCCACCCCAATCAAGGCTCCAGAGGTGTCTTTCCTCCTCCTCCTCCTCCTCCTCCTCCTCCTTCTTCTCCTCCTCCTCCTCCCTTTAAAGTTTTATTAGAAAATTTAGGCCAGCATTTTGGCTTTTTTCCAATAGTGTAGTGGTTATCACATTTGCCTCACACACAAAAGGTCCCCGGTTCAAAACCAGGCAGAAAAAGTCACACTTATTTTACAAGCTGGGCACAGTGGCACACACTTTTAATCCTAGCACTTGGGAGGCAGAGGCAAGTGGATCTCTATGAGTTCAAGGCCAGTCTCGTCTACAGAGTGAGCTCCAGGCCAGCTGGGACTAAAGGGAGACCCTGTCTCAAAAAAAAAAAAATTATAGCAAAATAAAAAGTAGTTACCACACACAGTATTGGTTTTGTCTTATTCCACATATCCAATAAATCAGTGTTCATTCATGTCCAGTTCCCATTGCAAAACTGGTCAATGGAATCAAAAAGGAAACCCAAGGGCTGGACAGATGGCTCACTGGTTAGAAGCACTGACTGCTCTTTCAGAGGACCTGCATTCCTTCCCAGCGTCCACATGGTGGTTACAATTCTCTGTGACTCTTGTTATAGGGGTTCTGACACCCTCTTCTGGCTTTCCTGTGCATTGCAGCATATGGTGTCCCTACACAGGTAAATAGTCATGCATACAATTTTTAAATATTTTATTTATTGCTATTACTTTATGTGTATGAGTGCATTGCTTGCATGTAGGTATGTACACTCACGTCATTCAATGCCCATAGAGGACAGAAGACAGCATCAGATCACGTGGAACTGTAGTTATGGACAGTTGTTAGCTACCATGTGGGAGGTGGGAATTGAACCCAGGTCCTCTGCAAGAACAGACAGTGCTTCCTAACCACTGAGCCATGTCTCAACCCCCCTACACATAAAATTTTTATGTGGCCCCAGCTGGCCTGGAACTCTCTATATAGACCAGGCTGGTTTTGTACTTACAGAGATCCAACTACCTCCACCTCCAAAAAAGGAATCCCAACTCTCACAGTCACTGCCTAAAAGGGTTGGCATTTACTAGACCCTCATGGAATACAGAATGGTTACTGCTACTTCAGTATACAGAAAGTTGAATATACACATCCATCCAGAGACTTCTTTTGGCATTCCTTACCCACTCCCGCAAGAGTAGGATATTGCTAGAGAAACTATGGACCAGCCCATCTAGGCCTCTCCTACCTTGTCTACCCTTAGAAGACAATATGAAACTTATCTAGGCCTGTGCTCTTAGAAACATTCCCATCTGTGTGCCAAGAATCACTCTAACATGGGTGAGGCGCCTTTCATTCCAGAGTGGAAGATAAATGGCTCTCGGCTGGCAAGTGCTTTGGGGTGAAGAAGTGAGAACACAGGAACAGTAGAGGCAGAGAATGGGGCTTATCGGAGTTGCCCAGTTAATGAGGAGTGCAGGATGTGGGGGAAACATGACCCGCAGGAAGCTGGAGATGTGACGGGACTCGAGATAGAGGTTATTCATGTCACTGTTCTGGCTTCTGTGTTTGGCGCTGGTTCCCTTCATTTGGATTCAAGCCTACAGGACAGTAACCAAATGAAAATGGTGACCTTGTGTGCTGAAGAGTTGAACTGTCAACTTGACACACCTGGAAAGTGGGAAAGTCAATTGGAGAACTGTATCTATGGATTGGTCTGTGGGTATGTCTTTGAGGCATATTCTCAATGATGTGGAAGGGTCCAGCCCACCACTGTGTATATTGGAACCCCTGGGCAGGTGGTCTTGGGTTGTATGAGAAGGCAAGCTGAGCTCAAGCCAACAGAGCAAGTGAATCAGCATCATTCCTCCATGGTCTGTGCTTCAGCTTCTGCCTGCTTTGAGTTCCTGCCTTGGCTTCCATGGATGATAGACTGTGAACCATGAGCCAAATAAACCCTTCCCTCACCAAATTGTTTTTGGTCATGGTGTTTATCACAGCAACAGAAAGCAAACTAGGACACCTTGCAATCTCAGATTGGATGGGTCCTCTTCTCATGCTAGCTGCCTCCCACAGAGGACTGTACTCTCTCTCTCTCTCTCTCTCTCTCTCTCTCTCTCTCTCTCTCTCTCTCTTTCTCTCTCTCTCTCTCTCACACACACACACACACATATGTATATTTCCTATAGGTACAGACAAAGACGTTCAAATAATATATAGGACCTACATATAAATTTTATGTTTATTCTAATTTCATTTCTGTTGTTGTGGTAAAATACCCTGGCAAAAAGAAACTTGGGGGAGAAAAGAATTTTTTTCAACGTATAATTCCACCTCATAGTTCACCATTGTGGGAAGTCAAGACAGGAAGGGCACATAGTTGGTCCCATCACCTCCACAGTCAGAGCACAGAGAGGTGAATGCAGGCATGCCCACATGATCAGCTCCATTTCTCCATAATTAGACAGTTTAGGGCTCCCTGACTAGGGAATGATGTTGCCCATAGTGGGCTGAGTCTTCTCACGTCAATTAACTTACTAAGATAATCCCCCACAGCCGTGGCCACAGGCCGATCTGATGTAGACCATCCCTTATTGAATCTCGCTTCCCAGGTGATTCTATTTTGTGTCAAGGTGACAATTAAAGTTAGCCATCACAACCTTATACGCTTTTCCCCTGAGATTTGAGAACTTGAAATACCCTATCTACATAGTGTTTAACAAACACCTTTTGCTTAACAATTGATATTGCTACCATACCTTTCATACATATCTTTGCATATCACATAGTCAACAGTTGTTTCCATAATGGAGCATTACTACGGTGCTCAGGAAATTTGGTTTTGTCAGAGGGGGTTTCTCCTGCCATTTTGTTGTATGAGGCTAGTTACTTGGGTTTCTTGCTCTTTAAAATAAGGGAATCGAATGAATTGCTATCTGAGGTCCCTTTTACTTCTAAAACTTGACTCCATTCTTCAGTGTACTGAGCATCATCGTCCAGAGCAACGTGAGAGATTCCTTTTGGATTCTTCTCTGAGGAGATTGCAAAATACTTCATAAAAGGACTGAAGTTCCTATACTCTTAAGACAGGGACAGCAAGTGTAGTCTCATGGTAAATAGTTCAGAATTTGCAGGAGAGTGTGTCACAGGCATGAGATACCCAGTTCTGTCACTATAGCGGGAATGCAGCCACAGACACCATGTGAATGGCTGTAAATATAAGACTTTACAACCTGTGTCTTAGTTACCCAACTGGAATATGTGGAATATGCACAACTGGGTTTTAGTTGAACATGGTATGCTTCCCCAGAGCTGTGGGTGTGGCTTTCGCTGTCTTACGCAAAGGAGCCGATGCCTTCAGTTGAGGGCCTCACCCACCTGTCATTCTTTTTCACGAAGCCGTTCAAATCCAGGTTGTTAATCTCTCTTCTGCATGTGATGCAATCTTCACAGAGGCTGAAGTATGGGACTTTGAGAACCAGCCCAGAACAAAGGGCCCTTCTGAAGTAGTAAATGCAAGCTTGTATGTAGTGAACTAAATGTTTTCCAACCTCATTCTGTGATTATACCACCACAACCATCTCCCTTCCTCTACACTTGGACTGCCGTTCTGTCCTTTATTGGTTGGCCTGGCTTCTGCCAGGCCATAGGCTGTGACATGTGTATGTGTCTGCATAGTACCCTGACATCTGTGTGCTGGGACATAGCCACGTGGCTGAGGGAAGATGCCATGAGTCTTCCCGTGAGTATGGCTGAGTATGTAAAAAGGACAGTAATTCCTTCACCTCCTTACCAGTTTTGCATATTGGGTTAGGGAGGCAAGTTATTCAAATAGACAAACTGATCTGTGGGGCTTCAAATCAACTGCTCCAGAAGCCAGAATTCCTGAGACAGGACAGCATTGTCTTATGAGGCCATGTATTTCTAATGGTATACAGTTGGAGTGGTTTCTGCCCTTAAATTCCCTGTACCCTTGACTAAGATGCTTGACCTCTCTGGGAAATTTTTCAGCTATGAAACAGCCACACTCTTAAGGCTGCTAAGTGGTGGCTTCGATTCAAATTGTACTAATTTTTGGAATTCACTTAACGTCTTTGGATTTTGTTGACTCACATTGGTTAACTTCCATATTGGCCAGTTTCATTGTATGTGTGGGAGAGGCATACACTTAATTTTTTCACATTCAGACTTTATTTTTTGGCTTTTCGAGACAGGGTCTCCCTGTAGCCCCAGCTGTCCTGGAACTCACTCTGTAGACCAGGCTGGCCTTGAACTCACAAAGATCCGCCTGCCTCTGCCTCCCAAGTGCTAGGATTAAAGGCATGTGCCACCGTGCCTGGCCAAGGACTTTTTTTTTCAGTAAGATGATATGCTATGGTTTGAAACAAAACTGCCCCCGCCCCCTTGGGTCAGCAAGTTAGAATAAAAAGGTAGTTTTAGCCATTGTTTATGTGTTTACATTTGGGGGTTATCTTCAACTTATTTGAACATTGATTTGCAAAGGGGACATTCTCCTAATGTATTGTCTCCCATCACTACACACACGCACCCCGAGCCCAGTGTTTCCAAAGCAGAACCTGTGCTGTCCAGCCCTATTTCTTTTCTGTTCAGATTCTCTAGAGTGCATTCTTTGGTTTCCAACAAGAAAGCCCTGATAATTATTTCCTTAGAAAAAGTGTAAATGGAGTCCAGATTGAAGTTTTATCTTTAGCATATTACTTAAAATTTCTAATTTGAGTGCTTGAAAAATCCTAATATATTTAATACTAATAGTTATTTTATAGCGGTAAGTTTTTTGGGATGCTTTTAATGGATGAGACAGACATGTAAATGAACATGAGTGAGTGCACTGAAACAATGTTGGAAGGGTGACTACAGGGACTTGATTCAAAATAATCCATGTATTTGGACCCAGCACCAAGGATTGGCAGGTAGTGAGTATCCAACAAATAGTCACGCTTGTTAGAATATCAGTTCTCACACTGGGGGCTTTAATCTTTCCTTTAGCTTGTGTCTTTGCTGTACAGTAGAGTTGTAGGTAGGTAGTACCTCTATTATGTGCAGATTTTCATCAAGGATGAAAACAGGCTCAAATGATGCTCAGCTCAAATGATGCTCTGTTCAAATGATAACTTGGCTGTAGTTACTCAAAAGAACAAGAGGGGCTTCCTTTCCTGCATCCTATGACTGAGGTAATTAATGCAGAAACTGAAGTTTTTGGATACCTTTCTTCTATCACAGCCAGGGAAATATGTGAAGTCAGAGGCACTGAGTTTAATATTCACATCACCTTTAAGTTTCCAAAGAGCTAAACATTGCTCAGATGTTTCTCAGAGGCTGAGTGATTGCTTATTTGACAAAAATTACCTATCTGAGTGATAGAAAATAGTAAATATGCATGTCATTCTTTTCTGTCCAAAATGAATTCTGCTTGCTTACTTAAAAAAATAAAGATACAAATTCCATAGTTTGTAATGACAATGTAAAAATTGGAATTTCAGAAACTTTCCTCTTTTTTGTCTTTTTCCTAAGATCTCAGGTTTTTAAATTTTTTTATTATTTATTTATTTATTTATTTATTTATTTATTTATTTATTGAGACAGGGTCTCCCTGGAGCTCCAGCTGCCCTGGAGTTCACTATGTAGACCAGGCTGGCCTTGAACTCACAGAGATCCACCTGCCTCTGTCTCCTAAGTGCTAGGATTAAAGACGTGCACCACCACTCCCAGCTAAGATCTCAAGTTTTATAACTGAAGTACGATTTCTCAGGCCTTACTTATTATTTATTCCTGGTTATACTTTCCTTTTGGATGTTTAAGGCCACACAGTTAGACCAGATTAACAAGGTTGTTTTCTCAAGGTCAGTTGAGGATCTGTTCCTCAGGGGGTCACTGGGGTTTTGGGGGGCGGGAGGGAGCCCCTGGCTCCTTTTGGCTTTTCATTTACCAGCTCCATACACTCCAGGACAAAGTCAGGTCTTACTAGACCAGGCTTCCTTTTTGAAGCATGAGCATACTCTGTTCTTTATAGACTGGACACTGGCTGAAGTCCCATCAGAAACTTTCCCTTTTTTTTTTTTTTTGAAACTTTCCTTTTATAAACAATTAGATACATGTCTTTTGCTTGTATGGCTGTATATAACTCTCTCCCAGCTCCTGAGATTTGGAAAGCTGGTCAGTCATGCTCAGTGAGCTGAAGAGCTGGCTGGAGTCCTCTGGCTTTCCAGATGCTTTCACATGTTTCCTACAAGAAGCCGTGAACCAGGGCTGCTATCCCAGATGACTGTCTATGGTAGGAGCTCTTCTACGATTCTGTGACCTCCTTCCAGCTAGCATTTCTGCATGTACATGTGTATGGACACACAGGTGTGGACAGGTGCACAGATAACCTATGTGTTCTCAGGGAGGAGCAGTCTTATCTCATAGGGGATAAAATGTATTCTTGTGAAGTACAAAATCTCACTTTTTAGATATAGACATTACAAATACACATCCAAATGTACATGGTTATACAGGCATCTGCTTTTAAATTATTGCAAAAGAGATTATGGGAAACGTTCCAAAAAGGCTCTCTGAAGGAGATAAGAATAAAATGTTGAAAATACTGCTGTAGAGGCTGGAGAGATGACTCAGAGGTTAAGAACACTTACTGTTCTTCCAGAGGACCTGGGTTCGATTCCCAGAGCCCACATGGTGGCTAACAACTGTCTGTAACTCCAGTCCCGTGAGATTCGACACCCTTTTCTGGTCTCTCTGGGGCATTGAACACATGTGGTGCACTTAAACACATGCAAGCTAAACACTCATACCCATAAAATAAAAATAAAATATATACAAATATTAATGTAGATTCGGAGCATATGTTCTGAAGGACCCCTGTACATGTATGTACTTGGGCACACAAACACACCACACATATGCTTGCACCTGTTAGATGTGAACATACACTATAACAAGTTCAGCCAGAAAAAAAGTTGGTGATGAGGCAGGAGTAAATTCAGTATTTGTTTCAAAACTTGGTGCAGTTAAAACTCTCCCATAGAAGACTTGCTTTCAGTTTCCTGTCCCCGTTCACAGTTTGATTCTGTGCGTATGTGCCAACTGCCCTTCTCATTCTGACTCACGTCTCACACAGTCGTCAGGAACAGTCTGCGTAAACTATCATTTTCTAGAAGGACTGCCTGTTAGAAATGAATTCAGTCAATGATTCATCTCACTAGGCATCTACCAAGCACATTCTAGGTTGAAACATCTTGCAGTGTATCCCACAGTGTGCAAAGATGGAGAATAAGGTCCCCAGATCAGGGACTGACCCCAAGGCAGAGTCAGGGTTAGGGATAGAATTTACACATGTGAGCACCTTGGCGTTGTTGAAGGATGCTAAGATGGCTCGAACTGCACCTGGGAGGGCTTTTCTCACCTCTGCTAGGACCCTTGATACAGTTTTCTCTGCCATGACTACTCTATTGACCTGATCCTGTTTTCTCTTTCCCTTGCTAACTCATTTTGCTAATCCTTCCTTATTTTAAATTTGAGTGCCCTTAAACCCCTTTAGAAAGTGGGTTATGTGCACAGAGTTCATAACATGAAATTGAAATCAAACTTTAAAGAGCCTCTTAAAAATTACAGTGTCGACCAACATCTGGGTCTGACCAGGCTGTCAAATACCAGTATTGAATTTACAGTCATCAGCCTCTTCCATGATCCAGACTCTCTGCTGAAGCACTCTCTGGTTACCACAATGCCCTGTTCTCAACCTTCCTTACAGGCCACCTCAGGCAAGACCTTCAGCTGAAGACATGCTGGGCCCTAAACTGAAGCAATTAAATCGGAATCTCTAAGGGTGGGGTCTGAATGCCAATGTGTCTTCCAAGCTGAACAATGATTCTTTTTTATTGAATTTTTGTGAAATATCATACAATATATTTTGGTCATATTTTGATCACCTCATATCTGCCCCCTGGTACTAACTCCCTCACCAAATTTCCTGCTCTCTCTCTCTCTCTCTCTATCCCCCCCTCTCTACATGTCATATATCATATTATATATCGTCCAGTTTGTATCGTCAAATGCCCTTCAATGTGCATTTGTCCACTGGAACCTGGTCAACCTACCAAGAGTCTCTCCTTCCCAGTTATCATCAGTTAGCGGTATTTCCTCAGGGAGGGCTGGGGATTCTTACCAACTTCCCCATGTCTATGCTTGGAATTTGTCTGGCTTAAGCTTATACTGGAATTGTACAGTGATTCTAAATGGATTCAGAACTGGCTATCAATGGTCTAATCCATTGAGTCTCTAAGTGACTACACATCAGAGCCTCTGGGGGAAACTCTAAACACCACAAGCTCCTAGGTTTTACCCAGGAACTTGATAACTCCAAAGTGGGAAAGAAAGCCTTTATGCCCTGCTCACTTAAGGCTAAGCCTGTGTGTTGCAGTCCCTGGATGCCAGACACACCATTTATGGGCTTGGAAGGCTGTTCTTTCTCGTCTCTTCTTAGAAACAAGCTCAATGTTTCTTTTAAAAAATAAGTCCCTTTCTGGGGCTGGAGGGATGGTTCAGTGGTTAAGAGAGAGCACTGGCTGTTCTTGCAGAGGACCCAGGTTCAGTTCCCAGAACTCACATGGTGCCTAACAACAGTCCATAACTCCAGTTCCAGGAGATCTGACATCCTCTTCTGACCTCCACAGGTATTGCATGGCACAGGTTCCCTTGCATACATGCAAGCAACACATGCATACACACAAAATAAAATAAAAGTAATAAATAAAATATTTTAAAGTCCCTTTCTGATTGGTACACATTTGTCTATGTCCTTTTCTTCTGTCTTGGTCAGTAGAATACACATTTGTAGTATCACCTTAGTGACTGCCTGGCTGTGACTGCAGGAATGCAAAGAAGACCTTGCATTTCCCCAAATGGTTCAACTACCCCTTGGAGACTTGGCCCTTTAAAAAGTTGTTATTTATATGAGAGAAACATCTAGAACTAGTTTTTGGGCAGGGAGGAGGGGCAAAAACAGAGACATGAGCCTGAATATGGGATGGCGACGAGGGAGGCATGCAGATGGTGAGACTTAACATGATGAGTGTCCTCCACATACGCTGAGCAGGCACTATGTGAGAGGAACACAATAGTGGATGAAGGGCGTGATGCCTGCCCACAGTGAGCTCGTTCTCCATGAGATGTAAAGATGGTTGATGGATTTATTAGGCTCCCTCACGGGGTTGTTGGAAAGATCTTGAGTTAATAAATGCAAAGTGATTGAGATAAGGACTGACACACAGTAAGTGCACAGTGGATGTGCAGTCTTGTTACTGTTTAGCTCTGTACACATGTGCTCTGTTATTTTGTCTACAAAGCTCTGTAGCATTTCTTCTGTAAAGCTTCCAGGCTTTATTCCTTCAAATACATTTCTCAGCATTTAATCTTCTGTGTATGTGTATGTGTGAATATATATGTTCATATGTGTGGGCGTACCTGTGTGGGTATGTGTATGTATGTATGTATGTATGTATGTATGTATGTATGTGCATGTGTTGACATTGGGTGTGTTCCTCAATTATTCTATCCTTAGTTTTGGAGCAGAGTCTCTCACCAAACCTAGAGCTCACCAATCAGCTAGCCTGGCTGCCTAGGGAACGCCCGGGTTCTGCCTCCTCAGCCCTGGGATTACAGGTGCACACTCACACCCAGTGTCTCAGCATTTTTTTTTTTTTTTTGGTCTTTTTGAGACAGGGTCTCCCTGTAGCCCCAGCTGTCCTGGAACTCACTCTGTAGTTCAGTCTGGCCTTGAATTCACAAAGATCCTCCTGTTTCTGCCTCCCAAGTGCTGGGATTAAAGGCGTGTGCCACCACGCCCGGCAATGTCTCAGCATTTTAACTCAGCTCAACAAAAAGTCTCTGAGCACACTGAATATCCCAGGCTGTCCATGGGCTAGCCTCAGACATTACAAACTGGACCAGGATGTGTGCCCTTGACCAGGCTGTATGTTCACATAGGTCTCTGGTGGTTAGCGGGAGCACAGCAAGAGCCAAGATGAAGGTGGACAAGGGAGCAAGCTGTGGGGCTTCAGACAGGGCCCTGCCACTTCAAGCTGAAAAGATGGAAGAAGGCTCGTCATAGATACCTGGATTTTGATCAGAGCTGTGGGAAGGTCAGGACTGGGGATACAAATGGGTCCCAACACTGTATCTCTGTACTTGTGATGGTTTAGGCCTCACCTGCACTTTTCCCAGGAATCATTTAAAATCCTTGTCATATAAATTACATTCTCTGAAAGGGCAGAAAAACAGGCTTAGAGTAGTGAAGTCATCAGCTGCTCCTGGTTAAATGAGTCCCTCACAAATTCCCGGGTTGGGTTTAGGTGTGCACACTGGTCTTGCAGAGGCCCAAGTTCAGTTGCCAGTATCCACATAGCCACATTGGGTGGCTTACAACCACTTCTAACTCTGGCTTTGGGCAATTCAACACCCTCTTTTGGTCCCTGAGGACAGGACACCTATACTTGAGAGGAGAGAAAGAGAGAGAGAGAGAGAGAGAGAGAGAGAGAGAGAGAGAGAGAGAGAGAGAAGCAGAATCTAAAAGACTCAGATGTTGCCGTTGTGATCATTCGAGGAGCTGGGGCTTCACAGAGATGCAAAGCCTTGAGTGTGCCTCTCCCACACACATGATTGTGTCCAACCCTTCTGCCTTCAGGTCAGGGAGTCTGCTATGTTCTTTCCTTCTGGAGAGGGTAACAAACCAATCTCCATCTTGGAAGCACAGAGCTACTCTCACCAGACATGTGAACCTGTTGGCACCTTTGAATCTGTCGGATTCTAGAGCTGTGAGAAAATAGAACTCTCTTCTTTGTAGATTCCCCAGTCTCAAGGTATTCTGTTATAGCAACAAAAAGTGAACGAAGAACGAAGATACCAACACTCACTGTCCCAGAATCAGTAGGAGTAAGATGGCCGGAGTACTAGGGGTGTGGGGAGGAGAGACGGTCAGAGCAAGCTACAGGATACAGCTTCAAAGCGAGGGTGTGGGCAGGGGGCCCGGAAAGCTCAGCTGGGCTATGCCCAGGGAAGGTATAAAACTACACTGGGAAACTTGGTCATTACAGATAATACTCAAATTACCTGAGATTTGGCATCTGTGTGACCCTGGGGCAAGGTCTAGAGGCTATAGACCTCACACCTTTTGTTAACATGCTAATATGGATCCTGTAGAAACTCAGAAAGTCCCACCCTTGGTCAAATCAGCAAAGATTCTTTAATAAGCCAACAATGGGCACAGAGTCAATATTAGCTCTGTGTGTAACTTCCAAAAAATAATACCAGGACACTGGTGTCTCTTGCAGTGAACTGTGTGGCCAGGTTTTCAAATGGCTGCAGAGAAGTGTTCTCCCAGCACGTCTAATTGTAAAACATACTAGAGCCTATTCTTAACACCTCTGTCACATGAACCTCCTTTACAGATGAAAAATTTTAGGAAAAGATTCCCTTCCTGTCCAAGGCTCTACAGTTCACAAGAGAAGGTTCTGGGACATATCCAAGCTACCATTCTAAACTCCTGTCCCTTGAACAAAGATGATTTGTGGGTAGAGATGTCACTGGAGAGAGCTCATGAGTTGAGCCCTTGCATACATCTGTCCAAGTCTGGACCCACCACTACCCCCGGGGTCTGACCCCAAAGTCAATTGTCAACACTCTGTGGATACAACCCCTTAAATCACCAGCCATGAGATGGTTCTTTTGCTATTGCCCCAATGTGTTGAAGACACCATCGGGGCAACAGAAAGTGGACTGAGACATCAGTGTGCAGCGTCCCAGAACCATTAGGAATAGGGTCACCCAGAGTAAGTGGGAATGGGGAAGAGGAACAATCCCGTGAACGGTGTCTTTTGGGGAATTCTGCTGGCTTTGATGGGATGCATAGCTTGCGCCAGTTATTCTTATTTTTATTTTAATGTACCTCACATTCAAAATAGGACCAGATCAGACAATCCTTATAGAAATAGTCTTTTCTCTGCTGGGCATGATGGCTCATGCCTTTAATCCCAGCACTGGGGAGGCAGAGGCAGGCAGATCTCTGTGAGTTCAAGACCAACCTGGTCTACAGAGTGAGCTCCAGGCTGGCCAGCTGGGACCAAAGGGAGACCCTGCCTCAAACACACACACACACACACACACACACACCACACACACACACACACACACACACACACACACAAAGGAATAGTCTTTTCTCTCTATTCAGATTATACTGTACCAACAAATTTACATATTTTCTGACATCATGCAGTAATGTAATGTTGTAAAAGGAGAACATGGGTCCAGCAGTAAAACAAGACACAGAAAAACGTTGAATGCAAAAAAATGATATCTACTGGTCTGTATTTTAACCTGGGGATTTTTTTAATGCATTATCAAAATATCAAAGATACCTGACTTGTGTCTGCCACATGATTCCATCTTCACAGAGGACTTACTGGAAGCTGACAGTGGCCAAGTATCAGGATACTTACAGAGCATGCAGCTTCCGCAGGATGCGGGGGGCTACGTGTAGAAGGAATTAAAAGAGCAGCTTGGTTTCAAAGAGAGAGGCCCTTGTCTTAATTCAACAGACCAGGCCTCTAACCTGAGCTCTCAGGATGGGGCCAACCTGTTGACTGTTGTGAAGGGGGATTTCCAGAACCAGGGGACCTTTGCCCAGCAGAGCCTCGAGAGTGGAAACCACAACTCCAGAAGGGCCCAGAAGGTAATAAATGCAACCAAAATGGATTATTTGCAAAGCGTACATTTCATAGATTTGCCTTGTTGGGTTTTTTACTTGATCTGGACTTGTCCCTCTCTCCTTTTTAAAATTTTGTTCTTTATTCCTAAGAATTTCATGCACATGTACAATAAAATATGATCTATCTCCCCATTTTCTCTCTGGACCCTGGATACAGTAATACTAACCCATCAAGCAGACTATGTCCACTGGTGCAGGGGTGACCTGATCTTAGTGGGTAATTAGCTGCTTTCTGATTGGATTGGAGTCCTGATCCAGTTAGGAATTTCTGTCTGGTACTGTAACTCTTCTTTCTTGTTTCCTTTTCCTCAGGACTCACTGCCCGCCCCCCTTTCTGTTTCCCCATCTGGAACACAGGCCATATGCTGTCCCACCATCGTATTTTAGAAGCATATAGCTTGTCTGATTTCACAGGTTCACAACTAGAGGAGTGTAACTTCAGAAGAATCACATCTCCCACTGCATCACTGTTACCTGATTTAGACGGTATTTGAAGAGATTGGCGGATTCAGGCTTAGAATGAATACAAACATGAGTTAAGGGTCATTGGAATGGAATAAATGTACTTTGCATGTGACAAGGGCATGAATTTGGCGGGGGCAGGAGTGCAATGATACATGCTGAATTGACCCCTTCTTCCCATTCCACAAAATTCATATGTTAAAGTCCTAATTCACTGTGACTGTGTTTGGAGATAGTGCTTTTAGGAATAATTAAGGTTAAATCAGGTCATAAAAAAAAGTCTTTAATCCAGCCGGACTGGTAACCATGTGAAAAGAGGAGATATCTCTGTCTCTCTCCCTCTCCCTCTCCTCACACATACACAGAGTTGACCATCTATAAAACAGGATGAAAGGCAAGTCAAATTGGCCTGTACCTTAATCTTGGATTTCCTAGCTTTGGGCACCATGAACAATAAATTCTCACTGTTAAAGTCATACAATCTAGTATTTTCTTAGATCAACCTCAGTAGATTAAGGTCTCCTCTTAGGACCTTAGTCCCGTGATCATAGCCACAACACAAAATACATCTTCTAAGCCTCTCTTGAATCAGTTCTTTTTAAAAAAAATATTTTATTTATTATTTTATGTGATTGGGTGTATTGTTTGCATGAACATAAGTGCACCTGTGTTGTGCAATGCTAGAGGTCAGAAGAGAGCATTGGAACTGGAGTTATAGAAGGCTGTTAGCTTCCACGTGGGTGCTAAGATTCAAATCCAGGTCCTCTGCAAGAGCAGCCAATGCTCTTTACCACTCTTCAGTCCCTCAGATCAATTCTTATTATCAACCAATAAATCAGTAAACATATTCTCGGTTTCATCTGTGTATAAGGGCACTGTGGAGAATACAGAGGTAGGCATGGCATGTTCCATTCTCCAGGGGACACCGTAGCTTAGCAGGGAGGCAGAGCCTGGAGGCCCAGATGAACAGCTAAAGGTAGAAGTTAGGGCTGGTGGTTGAGCTCCAAAAGAGAAGCAATGAGTGATTCCTTGCCTGGGCAACTATCATGAAGGGTTTGGTGAATGTGAGACTTGAGGTAAATCCACTCTTCAGGAAGCCAATATGTTGCAGAGTTCCCCATATAGCGGCAAAGTTAATGGGGTCACATGCTTGGGCGGAGCCCAAGAGATTGCACGTCTTGTATTCTTAGCTTCTCCCATGTCTGCAGTGGAAGAGTAGCAGATCTCCAGTTTCATGGGCCATCCAAGAGCCACAGTGACTTCCAAGCGAGACCCAACTGCCTAATACTACGTATGAGTAGTTTGTGGAAGATGACTCAGTTCAGAGCTATTCTGGAGTACAGCACAAATGGTACAACTGACCCTGCACAAGCACTGTTATGTTGGGCCAGGTCACAGCTATTGCTCTTTTATTATCTAAGCAGTTATGTGATTCCCTAGGGCTTGAGGCCACTGTGGATGGTAGTGGAGATTACATCTTCCTGGTCTTCTGCCCAGTAAATGAACAGCTTGAAAAGCCAGAAAGAACATTCTAGCTTCATTGATCCAAGTGGTTCTCAAGGACTTGGAACTTTACTCTACTGGTTGCTTATCTTGTTGCTGTGACAATATGCTTGATGAAAGCAACTTAAAATAAAAGGAATTGTGTTGGCCCTCAGTTTTAAAGCACAGTCCATGCAGCAGGGAAGACATGGCACAGAACTGTGAGGTGGCTGGTCATGCTGCCCCTGCAGCCAGCCCAAGACCCCAGCCCATGGGATGGTGCCACCCACATTTAGGGTGAATCTTCCTATAGGTAACCCCTAACTCCCTCCCAGACATGTCCAGAGGTTTGTCTCTTAGGTGATTCTAGGTTCTGTCAAGATAACAATATGAACTATCACACTAACAAAATAAATACATAAATAAGGGGACATTGAGGCTACCCCTCCTCTCCTTGAAGGAAGCCTCTAAAACTCTTACACAGAATAATAGGGCCTCAGGGACCATTGTCTAAACCTCAATTCAAACCAGTTCTTCTCATTTGAAGATACAAAGGCTACTGTTAATGCTAGGCAGAATTTTTATTTGTCTATGGTCAGACAGCTACTCATGGTTTCTGAGTCCTTACCCTTGAGGTAGCCTTGACCACTGGTGCTAAGTATTCTAAAAACCTCATATTCCTATATCAGGATCTCAATGGAAACTTCTGGTACCTGAAACTGAGTATGTGGAAGAAATTTTATTAAAGGAATTATTTGCAAAGCTATAAGCAGAGTTCAGATACACCAACCAGAGATAATAGGCCAGCCTAGGCTACACAGTTTTAGCCAGGCATGGTGGTGCATACCATTAATCCCAGCACTGGGGAGGTAGAGGCAGGCAGATCTCTGTGAGTTCAAGGCCAGCCTGGTCTACAGAGTGAGGTCCAGGCCAGCTGGGACTAAAGGGAGACCCTGTCTCAAAAATACCAGAGAGAGAGAGAGAGAGAGAGAGAGAGAGAGAGAGAGAGAGAGACCTGGGATTGCAATAGCAAGGGGACTTGCCCCTAACCCTGAACCTTGCTCTGAAACACAGAAAGTATCAGTGAATGAGAATGACCTTTGGTCAAAGGATGCAGCCAACCCAGAATAGTCCAATAGGGGTGGAAAGCCAGGACCATGGATATCCTGACTTCATGCTTCTAGGAACCCCAGCCCTGCTCTTGTGGTCTTCATTGCATCCTGTCCAGCCAGAAAGCTGGGGGTTCTATAAATGTTCACCATCATCGGATTCCTAGAAGCAAAGCAAAGAGGAAAGAGAGATGTAGGCCCAGTAGGAACAAAGCTCTTCTACCCTGCTGCTTAGGAAGAAGGGACTTCATGGCTGCACTGAGGGATGCTTAGGGAAACACTGTGAGCTGCTGTTTACAGAGAGTTATGGAAGAACAGAGCAAGATTGCCAGGTATGCAAACCTCTTGCTCTGCTGTTTTAATGATGCAGCAACTTTAGATCCTCCCCTGATTATTTAATGTGTAATATTAAATACTCAAGTTTCTGCTCTAAGGAGAAGGACTTGCTTCATGACCGGCTCCGTGTTTGCCTTTGCTGAGCCTATCTTTCCATTTCCTGCCTCTTTGCCCAAGCGACGACCATACAGAACTCAGAGCTCCCAGAAGGGCCAGAATCCTTTCTCTCTCCCACACTCGTCTCTGTCTACCTTAAACATCCATCTTTATCCTCTTTTTCCAGAACTCTTGGAAGGAAGCCTTTTCCCGATTAGTCTTTCCCGGGTGATTCTATGTGCTCCACATCCCAGAATGTATGAGTTTCTCTTGTGTCCTAGTAAGAGTATCAACAGCGCTCTGCCCAGCCGTTCCCCCCACACCCTTCCTTCCTGTGCTTCTCTATGGGATTTAAGTCTTCAGGGACATCATTGTGAAAAGGCCCTTGGGTCAAGGTCAAGATTTCACAGATTAGTTGAGAATTATGGATTCTCATTGAGTACATGCTACGAAGAAGCCCAGCTTTTCCATTTTACTGATATTTCCCAGACCTTGCAAACTTTCCCCTGTGCGTAAAGGTAGGCACCCAACCTCAGCCATTCATAGTATATTTGAATCATTTCTCACCTTTCACAAAAGATTATTTCATTTATAGATCTGCCTTTTTTTTCAGTGCTTGCAAATTCCAACTGGGTATCATTTCAACTGATTTCCAGACAAGAGATAAGTGTCAAACAAGCCAGGTATGGTGGCACACACCTTTAATTCCAGCACTTGGGAAGCAGAGGCAGGAGGATCTGTGAGTTCTAGGCCAGTGTGGTCTAGAACTGTAACATAGAAAGTTACAGGACAGCCAGGGTCACAAGGAGACCCTGTCTCAAAAGAAACAAAAAATGTCAATCAGGACTAAAAGTTGATCATTGACTTCTGTATCCCTTGTTAATAACACTCATCCATGCAGACATGCAAGTAGATACAGAGTTGACCCAGATTTTTGTTTCTATGTGTCTCATGAGTTGCAGATATGTACATATATAGTGTATATATTCTATGGTACACATATGCATTATATTTATATATTTACATACATTTTAGATATGTGGACATTATATAATATACACACACACACACACATATATATATATATATATATATATATTCCATGAACTTACCCACTGAAATGATCATAATTGCCTTAGAGATGAAATAGTTCAATTCATGAGAAAATTTCCCGAGTCCCGAAAATGAGCAAGAAGAACCAGTCCCAGGTCACCCAGCTTGACAGAGAGGGGCCAGGACAAGAATAAGAGCCCTTGTGTGGTTTCTTGTTCAGCATCTTTTCACCATTGCCAATGACTGGTTCTGCATCTCATGTCATATCCCAACCTTCCCCCAATGCCGGGCCCTCATCCTACTCACTGTCTTGGCCTTGACATCTCCAGTTCCCTAAGATCAAAGCCTCAGTCATCCTTGACTCCATATTTCATCAGACACAGGTTCTTTCTGCCCCTTGCTGAGGCTAACACCTTGGCAGATACCCATCAGAGCTGAACAGCAAAGTAAAAGGGCATTGTTTTACTCCCACCTAGTTCTGGTCCCCACAGAGCCCATCATCAGGGAACCCACAGTGAACCTCTCTGAGAGCTCACTGTTTACAGGGCAGGAACCCAGTATGGTCTTTGATAAATGTGGAATTGTACTTGTCCATTGCTTCAACTTCCCCCCGTTATAAACCAAAAAGTCTATAGAAAGTACATTTCTTTTTCAAGTATTTAAAAGTTTATTTAATTTGTACATAATGAATACCTTGCTTTTTTCTCTTTTTCTTTAGCTTATAAAAATTTTAGTGTTACAAATCTTAGAAATTATAAAGGACAAGTTTTACTCGTGTAGTAAAGATGTGAAATTAATATCAGTAAAATAGAAAATGTCAGTGAAGACTGTAAGAAGCCATGGGGGAAGCCACCAGAGCTATTGAGAGCAATAAAATCTGATTTTGAATTTCTTAGAAGGTAAGAGGAAAATGAGGAAAACACAATAGTTCTAGAATTCTCTTCTCAAGAATAGACTGGCTCACCAGTTAAGATCACTGGCTGCTCTTGCAGAGGACCTGGGTTTGGTTCCTAGCACCCATATGGCAGCTAACAACTCTCTGTAACTCCAGTTCAATAAATCTATGTCCTCTTCTGGCATCTGTGAGCACTGCATGCAGGTGGTGCACTTACATGCAAGCAGGCAGAACACTCATACACATCAACTAAATAAATAATTAAAAAGAGCAAAAGAAGACATCTGATTTCTTAGAGGAAAAAAAATTACTTATCAATGAATTATTTTGAAAAATAATAACATTATTTTTCTATTTATAAAAATAATTATGATGCTTAGTTTCACTGACTTGATTGGTTTTAGAAGGGCCCAGGAGATACATAAAGCACACTATTGGGTGTGACTGTGAGGGCATTTTCAGTGATAATTACCTCAGGCAGGAAGAGCCACCTTGAATATAGGAAGTACCCCCCAATAGACTGGAACCAACCAACGGAGATGGAATCTAGATCCATAGTACAGCCATCTCTCAGGACCCTCATCACATGGTGTTATTTTTGTTTGCTTGCTTGCTTGTTGAGACACAGTCTTGCTATGTTGCTCAGGTTGGCCCCAGACTTTCAGTGTAGCTCAGATTGGCCCTAAGTTCACCATCAAGTTTGAAAAAGGAGAGGAAAAATGATCTTCCCTTGACTCTAAATAGTGGTCCCCAGTCTGTACATACAACACTTTATGTTGCTCTGGGATCTTTGTGTCTCAGAGTAAGAAATGAAATCAATATGTTTATTCTAACATTCTGACCCAAGTGCTGGGAAGAAAGACATGCAGGACCACTCCTGGGCTGCACAGTGTTTTTATGGTAGTGTGTAGAGAATAGTCAGAAATACAATGAACAACGCTGCCAATATTTCTAATGGTAAATTCAATAAATGTCTAGATAATAATTTCATGTTGTAGTTAGTTAGTTACAATGAGGCCATGGTGTTAAAACAATTCAGGACCTGGAGAGACCTCGCAGTGGTTAAGAGCACTTGCCACTCTCCCAGAGGACTGGAGCTTGGTTCCCAGCATCTAGCTCACAACATCTGTAACTTGAGCTACGGGGGACCTGATGGCCTCTTCCGGCAATCACATTCACATGTGTACACACACACACACACACACACACACACACACACACACACACGTACACACATGCACATAATTAAAAATAAAATTAGCTTTAATTTTAAAACATAGCTCATCAACGATGATTTTCATAGGTAGAAATCTTGCTCTGCAGGGGCATTTGACTCTCAGGAGCAGTGTGATCCATTGCAAGACAGAGGGTAGAAGTGTGTATAGGGGTGTGTGTGTGTGTGTGTGTGTGTGTGTGTGTGTGTGTGTGTAGGCCCTAGCAGACCTTACCTAGATGTCACTTCCCAGAGATGTACTCTTGAATCAATGCTGCCCTAAGGTTTTTTTTGAGTTACCAGGGATTCCGTTCAGCATGGTGTGTCATTAAGACACTGAACCATGACTTAGTGAAGAGGGACGAATGACTGTGACTTGCTCAGAGATTTTCTCTACCATTCAAGGAGTCACTCTGGATTGGAAGAATTATAAATGTCTCATCCCCTCACTCTGAAGCTTAATCATCAACCAGTGTGTGTAATATTTTCCATTTGTCCTGGGTCCTCATATCTCACTGTCAGATATGAAGTGACTATTCTTACTCTAGCATTATGAATCATGTGGGAAGCCAAGTTTCGGAGGAGAGGGATGGCATGCCCAAGGTCATATTTCAGAGCAAGAAAGAACCAGCCTCAAACCTTCATTTATTAACCTGGCTCAGGGTTTATCCCACTCTGTTGTGGATTTTCCTCAGCCTGCAGTATTGAATTCTTTTGGAAGACAGGTCCGCTGTCCTCACAATTGTTCTCAATCTCTGGAATCTAGGACAGAGGTCTTTAAAGGAAGGGCCCTGGATTAGAAGTATTGGCATCACCCAGAGCCTCTCAGAAATACTGATTCTGTGGCCCGTGAGATGGCTCACCAGGTAAAAACACTTAGCACACAGATCTGAGTTCGAATTGTATTCCTGGGACCCACATAAAGGTGGGAGAAGAGAACTGATTCTACCAAGTTGTCTTCTGACCTCCACATGGGCTGGGGTAGGCATGCCCAGACCTATTTCAAAATAGACACTTCAAAACCCAAGATTAGAGCCCAAGTCCTCTCCCCAATGGCATAATATTTCTTGACATTCTTATTAAATACAAGTATAACTTGCCAAATTAAAAAAATCATGGCTAGAAAGAAGAAATGAATGGTGAAATGTAAAGATCTATAGCTACTTTGTGAAGGCAGTTATGAAAGCGGCAAATTTGGGTACTCATTTATGCTAAACAGAGGACATCCATGGCAAACTCTTGCTTCATAATCTACCTACACACAGCTGTTGCGGAGTCCTTTCTTAGCAGCTCTTGCAAGGTGGTCCCACTGAGATTCTCCCGACTGGAGGGTAACCTCGGCTTGTCCTGGCCTCCCAGTTCTTCAGTTTTAACATTCATTTGCGCTTTTTTTTGTTTTTTATATATAAAATCTAAGTTGGCTGAGATGCCATTTTTTAATTAAAATGTCACCTAACCATTTATTATAATTTTTTTTAATGTGTTTTTGAGACAGGGTCTCCCTGTAGCCCGAGCTGTCCTGGAACTCACTCTGTAGTCCAGGCTGGCCTTGAACTCACAAAGATCCGCCTGCCTCTGCCTCCCAAGTGCTAGGATTAAAGGTGTATCATTTGCTTTTTAAAAAGAAACGTCACATTGTAAATCAACATTTTCAGAGAAGAATTTTATTAGGAGACTTTGGCATAGAACATAATTAGCAAGAAGGGGCATAGACACAAGTGAGAAGAAACCAAATCACTCCAGCTGTTTGAGTCATTCTCTCCGCTGTACATCACGGGGCCTTAGAATTCTAATGTCGAAGAGGTAAAAGTTACAAAATCTAAAAAAATAAGAGCAGTTTCAAGCACACAGGGCTCAGGGAACATTACAAAAGAGGAGATGCAAAGATTGTAAAAGTCAATCCATAGAGAGAAGGGCTGGGAAATGCTTTCTTCTGGTCATGACGCAGCAATTGCAGTCATGATCCTCGTTGCATTCTGGGGCAGCGGCAGTCACTGTCTTCAATTGTGTGCCCGAGGATGAATCCACCAGGTTCCAATGTCTCTATGGAAGTACAGATGGCTCAGGTAGAACTCAAACAAAGGGGCACGAATGGAGGAGATTTATAGGATCTGAGGGCAAAGCTTCTGCTCTGAGCCTAAAGAGGGAATAGTTGGTCCTCTGCTCCTGGTTCCAGGTGTTC
Source organism: Rhizomys pruinosus (assembly GCA_009823505.1). NCBI lineage: Eukaryota > Metazoa > Chordata > Mammalia > Rodentia > Spalacidae > Rhizomys > Rhizomys pruinosus. The sequence goes on along the minus strand of VZQC01001715.1, from coordinate 942,467 downwards.
CACCTGGCTCCATGGTTCCACCTCTGCAGATGAAACCAACAGAAGATCAAAAATATTCAGGAAGTGAAAATTGTGTCTGTATTGCACATATGTAGACTTTTGTCATGGTTCTTTTTAACAATACAGAATAATAACAAATATTTACATAGCATTTACACCAGAAATAAAGTATTATAAATAATCTAATGATGATTTAAATACATAGGGGGTATGCCTAGGTTGTGTGGACCTTTGAATTTGTGTGGTTGCAAAACGCATATACAAATGAATAATTTCCCCCTTGCTGACAAAACTTATTCAGAGTTCTGAAATACCCTGAGAGTGTGATATTTTGTTTTGTTTTCAGTGTAGAGAACAAACCCAGGGCCTCATGCACTCTAGGCAAACATTTGACTATTGACCTATACCCTCAGTCCCATCCTGATATGCTGACAGGAACTACATCAGATCACTAGACAATTAATTCAGCACGTTCTGGATCCATGTACATCAGGAAACTTGGATTGTGTTGTATATAATTGGACTTGCTTACTTAAAAATGCAGATGAGCACATATCTCCAAAAGTCAAGAAGGGCTTTTGTCAGAAGCAACGTTACACTACCCATTTATTTCCCCGGCCCTTTTTACTCTGTTGCTGTGGAAGAATAACCTCAGTATTCATTCTCAGTACTTGACAGTTGGTATTGAAACACAAACGTCTTGTGTAGGAGAGGAGATACATTTTTGCAAATCTAAATATCCTGTTCAGGACTTGGAATGTTTCCAGGGGAAGATTTAGAATTTGCTGTTCAAAATGGGTTCTTGGATCTTGCCATATTATTATTCTTATACAGGTCCAGTATTGTAGATAAAATTTAAAGTAGCTTGTGACTCTCTGGGCCTATTACAAGATGAATAGCTAAAGGCAGACTGAGTGACTTATCAAGCAGAAAGATGAACTAGAAAATTTGACAGAAAGTCGTTAATGGGTTTCAGACAAGCATGAATGAACACTAGTATTGAATCATTTGTCTGATTAGACAGCTCAGCTTGCGCTCTTTACAGCACAATTCTTGTCAACAGAAATGTTTGAAGCAGGGCATAACATATGACTGACTCTATCTTCCTAGGAGTGTCAACTGTTTTAAAATGCATTTTTATGGGGCTGGAGAGATGGCTCAGTGATTAAGAGCACTGAGTGCTCTTGCAGAGGACCCGGGTTTGATTCCCAGCATCCACATGGCAGCTAAAAACCATCTTTAACTCCAGTTCCAGGGGAATCCTATGCCCTCTTCTGATCTCTGCAGCATTGCACAACACGGGTGCACAAACCTGCATGCAGACAGTACATGCATACACAGAAGAAGTAAAAAAAAAGTATTTTTATTAAAATTCCAACTGAAAATACACTTTTTCTTCTTACAATCTGTCAGCTCAGAGGTGAAATGTGATCATTATATTAGGTAAAAATCTGCAGTTAGAAGCAAAAAAACTGTCTTGAAGCAAAGAGAGGAGAATCTTACATTCTAATATTAAATTACAGTGTTAACATTTCACAATATCAAAGGCAATGAAACTAAATATTTAACCCATTTCAGTATAAAGACCTCACAATATTATAAATGAAGTAAAACATATTTATGTGTCACACTTATAAAATAAATGTTTCCCTAAAATTAATCAGAAAATTAATTAATAAAATTAATTTCTTTTAAAAGCATTTAAGGATAAATATTAGTCAATCTTTTTTTTAACATTTTTTTATTGATGCTTCGTGCTTTTCATACATCATTTTCCAATTCAATTCAGGCATATCTCCCCTTCCTTTCCCCCCCACCCCCACCCCAACCGAGATCATGCATTCTGCCATGACTGTCCTGCATATCCCTCTCAGTTTTTTTTTTCCATTTTTTAGCTATAAGTGATAATCCATGAGTACAAGCATCCTTCATGTAAAACCAATTTGCAGGCTGTTGTGCCCAAACCCCCACAGCCCCACCTTCCAGCGGGGAGTGAGGGGTTGTATGTTCAATCAGGTTAATCAAATGAGGGTCCAGACTACATTGCTGTAGTTTCACCCTTCACCCCAATCGCAGCCCTTACATTCTACCACGCCCCCTCTTCCGCAGATTATTCCCTGGGCTTAGAAAAGGGGCACAGGTGGATGAGAAGCAGAACAGTCCACTCTCTCTGGAGCTGTTGTCTTGGATTCTGGTCAATTCTTGCTGTTTCCTTTCATGGGCTACAGTCTGTCCAGGAATAACCTTTCGTCCTACTAATGAAGCACAGCAATTAGATATCTAGGTACTTAAGCAGCATTAATAGTTATGGTAGGTTACTTTTGTATGAACATATGTTTAGATGAATGTTGATCCACAAACTACATTTTTTCCTGTTAATATGACAGGGTTTTACTGTGGCTTTGATATCTCTAACCTGTAGATGGATGTAAGCTTGTGGCATCAGCCATGGGTCTATTCCTCAAGGAGAGAGCCAATAGCCAATTAGATTTGGGATATACAGCATATGGCTGCCTCTGCTGCACAGTATTTCCAGGCAGGTGAGTGTAGCTGGTGCTGACGGTGGGAGTCTTGCTTGACTCAAGGGACCCGTATTTGCTTTATGGTTTAGTGGCCTTGGTAACAACTCTCTGGTATTCCAGAGGCCATCTGTACACTCTGCTTTGTCTTCATGATCTCCAATGTTAACGTCAGGTCTTCAGCAGCAGGGCCTTATCACCTCTCTTCTTGCAGGTATCCCAGTTTAGAGGCAAGGAGCCTTTACCTTTTGTGGGGCCTTAGATCCTGGCCAAACATCTCCCTGGTGGAATAATCCAATACTGATGTCAGAGCTCCTGTATTGATAGATTTTGCTTAAGCGCATAGTTAAGGACTTTTAGTATTATATTGGTTCTGAACAGAGAGTAATCCTTTTCTCAGTTCTATGTCTATTAGTCAAAAGAAGAGCGTTTTACCAGTTTTATAAGAGATTACCTCATAAGTTGTCTCCAATTTACAGTTTGAGAGTGATCTCATCATCGTCATATTTCTTCCTTGTTCTGGGGGGGAGGCAAGAAGCTCTCTCATATCAAACCTTTGTGGCACTAGAAGGTAAGTTTCATTAGGACTCATTATAAATAGTTGGTACATGTAGGGGCCACAGAGGGGTTCGATGTTTATGGCAATCGAGGGGTCCCTTTCGTGTTCAGATAGGGTCAACCTTTCAGTTGGCACTTTCTGGTACATCCTACTCAATGCAAAGCTGTATTTTCTTTCTCAGCCGTTAAATACCTGATTTCTGAAAAAAAAAAAAATTTTTCCCATAGTTATTTTAAGATTTGAATTGCAAGGTTTTTGACAGAAGGTTTTATGTCTATCTGTACCCCCCCCCTTTTTTTTTAACCCAGGAGTCTCCAGAAGACAGTTATTTTTATACATAAACTATAGGGTGGAATCTAGGCTCAGATTTCATAAAATTTACCCATGTTGTTTTGGGTGACTATATATGATTAACTTGGGAGCAAACTTAATTTTATGTTTAAATCATCTTAAAGAGATGCTACAAGGTGATACTGTTACAACAGAGCACTATAGAGAAACATTTGTATTGTGCCAACCCAGAGTTTTGCTCTACAAATTTTTATGTAAAAAACAATGTGGGACAACAAGTGATTATATCTCCATTTTACTCCATGCATTACCGTTTTATCAGAGCTTGTAAACCAATTGTTGTTTAATATACAGAGATTTACTTTTACTAAGTCTCTTACACACATGTATCCGTAGACAGTGTCTAGGCAAAACTGGGCCTTGTTGAAACTACGCAATTAATATCATTATACACCCGTGTCCCATCACCCCCTCCCCCCTTCACAATTCATCATTTCGGTCCATTTTTTGATGCAGCTTTTTGTTTGTTCTTTTATTATGCTTCCCTCTCCACGAGAAATATTATATCTCGTTATTGGACTAGCATCACATATGAGGGACACCATTTGTCGTTTGTTTTTCTGGGACTGTGTTACTACTTAACATAATGTCTTCCAGATCCATCCATTTACCTGCAAAGTTCATGATGTTGTCCCTCTTTACCGCTGCATAATATTAGTCAATCTTAAACAGTTTAAATTAAAATATCATTTGATTATAAAATTCTGTCTTAAAAATTGAGTAAATGCTGTCAAGTAATAAATATACTTTTTTTAAATCTTTTTGAGACAAGGTCTCCCTTTAGTCCCAGCTGTCCTGGAACTCACTCTGTAGACCAGGCTGGTCTTGAACTCACAGAGATCTACCTGCTTCTGCCTCCCGAGTGCTGGGATTAAAGGCATGTGCCACCATGACCAGCATAAGTATACTTTTGAACAAATACATTCTCTGTCCTTTTGGCTATTTTGTTGAATTGCTTTTTTGATAACTTGAGAAGACCTTTTAGGGCAATTTTAGGAGATAGACTCAACATTTTATTGACAGCACTTTGAATTTGGTTTCAAAGAAAATACATCTCATCTACCTTTGCCTTATTTTGGTTCACTATGTAAGCTAGAAATTATGTTTCATTTTTTCCTTTTTTTTTTGGTATTTTTGAGTTTTTTTTCCTTTTTTTGGTATTTTTGAGGCAGGGTCTCCCTTTTAGTACCAGCTGTCCTGGAGCTTGCTCTGTAGACCAGGCTGGCCTTGAACTCAGAGAGATTCACCCACCTCTAACCTTCTGAGTGCTGGGATCAAAGTTGTGTGCCACCATGCCCGGCTACATTTCATTTTTAAAAACTTTTAATCAAAATTTGTGTAGTTCATACAGAATGTCTCAATCAACCTTAATCCCTTTTATATCCCCTTCCACCCTGGCAGTCTCCCACAGCCCCTCAACTCATATCCTCTGTCATTTGTATTAAGGCCTACCATGTCAAGTTAGTGTTCCTGTATGTTCCTCAGTGCAAGTTCCTCCACTGAGGTCTAGTCAGCCTATCCAGAGTCCCTTGCTTTTTTAAAATTTTATTTATTCTTTATGTGTATGAATGTACTGTCTGCATGCAGGTCTGTGCACCCGTGTCGTGCAATGCCGAGGTCATAAGAGGGTGTTGGATTCCCATGGAACTGGAGTTAAAGATGGCTCTCAGCCACCATGTGGGTGCTGGGGATTGAACCGGGGTCCTCTGCAAGAGCAGTAGGCACTCTTAACCCGCAAGGCCATCTCTCCAGCCCCCAGAGTCCCTTGCTTTAAGATCAGTTCCTCCTCACCCATCAGTAATATTCTTCAGCTAAAATTGGGGTCTGCTCCCCATTTCCCACTTCCATGCTAGGTTTTTGCCTGCTTGAGTTTACATGGGTCTTGTGCATGCTGAGGCCGTTGCTGTAGGTTCATATGAACAGGGTCCCAGGAGCTTGTATGACTCTGTTTCTGGATGCTCATGCACCTTCTCCTTGGGTCTTACAATCTTTTCACCCTCTCTTTCACAATGGTCCCTGAGCCCTGAGTGAGTGAACCTTAATATAGAAGTTCTGTCTAGGGACCCATACTCTACAGACTTCTTTTTAAAATTTTTTTTAATTTTATTTATTTCTTGTATGTGTATGAATGTACTGTCTGCATGCAAGTCTGTGCACCCGTGTCGTGCAATGCTGCAGAGGTCAGAAGAGGGTCTCGGATTCCCCTGGAACTGGAGTTCTCCTGGTATTGGAGTTTCAGACGGTTCTCGGCTGCCATATGGGTGCTGGGGATCAAACCCGGGTCCTCTGTAAGAGCGGTCGGCGCTCTTAACTGCTAGGCCATCTCTCCAGCCCCCAGACTTCTAATCTCTACACTTTGGCCATTTGTGACCTTTTGTGTTCCAGAATCTCTGTTGCCTGAGGGAACTTCATTAATGAGGACTGAGAAATTCATTAGTGTCCACCTTACCCCTTGTTCCATGTTACGTGAGCCTTGGGTGTGGTGGTTGCATTGTACGCATGCTGCTTATGCTTGGGCAATTCACAGACTATGTGTGACCAGTTGTGCTACTCTGAAATAGTCTCTGGTGTAAAAGAAGCTTTATGATAAGTGTTGACTGGGATACTTGACTATAAATATAAGGATACATATTTTGCACTTAGATAGAAGTTATATTAGTGCAGGGATGTGACAATCTTGGGGTTTTCTCTAAGATCTATGTATGACCTCTTCATCCACGTGTATTTGGGTATGTTTATAGTACCACACATGGGTTCCATCCCATTGAGTGGGCTTTAAGTCTAATTAGTTAGCTATTGATTTCCCCCAAGATAAAAGTACCACAACTGCATCAATGTCATGTGTTATGCCAGTCATTGATGTGGTTATTTGGTCTTGAAGCTGGTGTTGGACCATCAGTTGCTGTTCTCCCATAGAAGCTTCATAGTGCAATGACAGCTGCAGGAGTCAGCCTTCAGGGAAAGCAACTTCTAGGTCAATTCTAGCTCTATTGTTCCAAGTGCAGTCTCTGAAGTATGTCTTGTCCTCAGTAGTAGGGTCTTAACTTCAAGTATTGGGAGGCAATCAAGGGCTGTGGCAACATCCTGTTGGACTACCCAAACCTTCAAAGGAAGGTTTCTACTGTCTGGCACTGTTTCTTGTTAGGTAGCCTGCAGGTATGCACATGAGCTCATGTAGAGATATTGTATGTGGAATTTGTCATTAGGTTGTTAGATTAATATGATTCCCTTTTTTTTTATACTAGCTAGGCATTATTTACCTCTTCCTTCTCTCCCTGTCTACCACTCCCTCCCTCCCTTCCTTCCCCACTTAAAGTGTCCCCCCTTTTCCCCACTTTTCCTGTGATATCATTTTCCTATGGTCCCATCTCTCTTGAGTTCCTTCTTTCCCTTTAACCCCAAATTTCCCTGTAGAGCCCTACCTCCTGCCCCCATTTAAATGCTCCCATTTCATCCATTTCTCCCTTAGTAATACCTGTCTCTTACTGTTCTTTTCTCTCTTTCCCTGCACCTCCCTTGTTCCTTTCCATTTTCCTTCCCTGCTGCTATCTCAGTGTATGTATTCACATATAAGGATTTGGTGTTAGGATCCACAAATGAGGGACAACATATGTTGTTTGTTTTTCTGAGTCTGTGTTACTTTACTTAGCATAACCGTTTCTAGTTCCATCCACTTACCTGCAGATTTCATGATTTTGTCTGTCTTTGCCTCCAAGGAGAACGCCATTGTGTAAATGCACCACATTTTCATTATCCGCTTGTCAGTTGAGGGACATTTAGGTTTTGTTTCCATCTCTCAGCTATTGTGAAAAGAGCAGCAACACACATGGATGTACAAGTATCTCTGCAGTAGGATGAGTCCTTTGGGTATATGCCAAGGAGTGGTATAACCAGGTCAAATGGTAGGTTCACTTTTAGTTTTTATTTTTTTATTTTTTATTTTTTTTCTATATTTTTTAAATTTATTTTTAACAAATCTAGACCCGTGTTCCCGCCCATTCCCCCACCCCGCCAGAGCTCATGCATTCTGCCAAACATGCTTTTCATCTCTTAGTTTTTCTCAATATTGTCCATGGGGAAGTTGACTGTTTTGAGCAGAAGTTCACTATTTCAGTCAGTTCTTTGATGCAGTCTTTTCTGTTGTTGTTGTTGTTGTTGTTTCCAAAATGCATACGCCCAACTGCTTTGTACAAAAGCTCAGGAGGCCCTACACAAGAAATACTTACAACTGGGTAATTGGCACTAACATCCACAGATGAGGGATACCATTCATCGTTTGTTTTTCTGGGACTGTGTTACTTCACTCAGCATGATGTCCTCTAGCTCCAGCCATTTTCCTGCAAAGCTCGTGATGTCGTCTTTCTTTACTGCTGCATAGAACTCCATTGTGTAGATGTACCACATTTTCTCTATCCACTCGTCAGTTGAGGGGCATTTAGGTTGGTTCCAGCTCCTTGCTATTGTGAAGAGAGCTGCAATAAACATGGCCGTGCATGTATCTCTGTGGTGGCGTAAGTCTTGAGGGTACATGCCCAGGAGTGGTATGGCTGGGTCGGGTGGCAAGTTCATTCCAAGTCTTCCAAGGGTTCTCCACACTGCTTTCCATAGTGGCTGTACAAGTTTACATTCCCACCAGCAGTGGATGAGTGTTCCCCTTTCCCCACAACCTCTCCAGCACTTGGTATCATTTGTTTTCTTGATCCTAGCCAGTCTTATTGGAGTAAGATGATATCTTAAAGTGGTTTTGATTTGCATTTCCTTAATGATTAGTGATGTTGAGCAGTTCTTGAGGTGTTTCTCAGACATCTCTAATTCCTCGCTTGTGAAGTCTCTGTTCAGTTCTTTGCTCCATCTATTGAGCGGGTCGTTTGTTTTCTTTTTTCTTTGTTTTTTGAGTAGTTTATATATTCTGGAAATCAATGCTTTGTCAGATGTATCTGCAGTGAAGGTTTCCTCCCACTCTGTGGGATTTCTCTTCACTTCCTTGATTGTTTCTTTTGATGTACAGAAGCTTTTGAGTTTGATGAGGTCCCGTTTGTCAATTGTCGACCTTAATTCTTGTGAACTTTTAGTTTTTAAAGAGTTCTCCACACTGCTTTCCATAGAGGTTACACAAGCTTACAATCCCACCAGCAGTGAATGAGTGTCCCCCTTTTCTCACATCCTCTCTATCATTTGGTATCATTTGTTCTCTTGATCTTAGCCAGTCTTTCTGGAGAAAGATGAAATCTAAAGTGGTTTTAAGTTGTATTTCCCTAAGTACTAACAATGTAGGAAAATATGGAATGCTTTATGAATTTGCGTGTCATCCTTGCCCAGGGGCCACACTAATCTTCTCTGTATTAAGTTTAGTACATGTGCTCTAGAAGTAAAGCATGGGGCTCAGAATTTTATAATCACTTTTGGCTATATAGTAAATTGAGGTCCAGCCTGGGCTACATGATACTGTTTCAAAAAAAAAAAAAGAACTAGAAGAAGGGGAGGAGAATGGGGAGGAGGAGGAAGAAATAACTGATGCTATCGGTATGCGGTGCTGCCAGCAAATCCTCTCTCTCTCTCTCTCTCTCTCTCTCTCTCTCTCTCTCTGTCTCATACATTCATGAACATGTACAGGGTTGTTTAAAATAAAAAAGGAATCAGGGAATCATGCCATTCTTGCTTTGCAACTTGCCTCTCTCTGACCATGAGTCTCCCTGCAGAACAACACACAGGAAGACAGCTCATTCTGATTTAACAGCTGTATGCTATCCTATCATACAGTGACATCAAATTATAGCCACTGTTCTGCTATAAATGGACATGCTGCTTATCATATATCACTTTTGAGGATCAAATATTAGTGATTATGCAAGGAAAATTTATGCTGTTTAATTCATCATATGTTAAGTATGTTAGTTGCCAAAGAAAATCTTCCTTTTCATTATACTAATAGAGAGCCTGGAACAAAGGATGTTTGAGAAAAAGAGAAAAAAACAGCCACAGCACTTTGGCATCCTTTTTTTCCTGCAGCATGCAGGCGTTCTCTGTGGGGGCTGCAGGCAGGGAGCCTGTCTAGCCACTGGGAGCTGTCAGTGTGATACTGTCACAGAACCATGTTCACGAACCAGCATACACCAGATTCCCATAATTTAGCCCCTGGACAAGGGTCCAACATCTGAGAGATTCCAGCATCTTCCTGGGCCCATGGGTAAAGAGGCAGGCAACTTTGGCGGGTGGAACGAAGCCTTCCCTAGATGAACAGTCTCACTGACTCTAAACATGGCTGGCTTCTAACGGACAGGCAAAGTCATGGAATTTCAATGAATAATTTAACCCAGGCTCCTGTTACAACTTTAGTGTCCACTTTCAGCCCCTGGGCACCATTGTTGTTTGCAAGCAAGCTCCTCCTCTGTATGAGGTATGGAAATTTGGCTGAGATTCACTGACATCTTTAGAACCCAGCAGGTACAGATTACTGTATACAAGAGTAGAGATTTTATTTTCCTAAACAGGATCTATATGAAATCCAGATGCATAGAAATTTACTTTTTGAGTTCAAAAAGCAAAGCTTTTTGATTCAGCACAATGGAGCTGAAAATCTTCACATTAGTGTCATTAGAAGTCTTTGTCTCCCAAACTTTCGAGGTGCAGTCTTAAACACAGACACGAATCACCTAGAGATGTCAGTAGAGATGCTCAACTTCAGTAAGCATGGGGTGGGCTTGGAAATCTACTTTTTTTTTTGGTCTTTTCGAGACAGGGTCTCCCTGTAGCCCCAGCTGTCCTGGAACTCACTCTGTAGACCAGGCTGGCCTTGAACTCAAAAAGATCCACCTGCCTCTGCCTCCCAAGTGTTAGGATTAAAGGCATGTGCCACCACGCCCGACTTACTTTTCCTTTTTTAAGACTTATTTTATTACTCATATATATATATATATATATATGTATATATGTGTATATATATAAAATGTCTGTGCACATGTATGAACATGTATGAACATGTGCATACAAATACCCATAGAGGCCAGCAGAGGGCACTGGATCTCCTAGAGCTAGAGTTACAGGTGCTTGGGTCCTGGGAACTGAACTCTCAGATGCATTCAGAACCAAACCCTGGTCTTGTGCAAGAACAGCCTGTGCTGTTAACTGCTGGGCCATCTCTCCACCCCCACCCCTTTCTTTTTTTAAAAAAGTGTTCCTTTTGAAACAGGATCTATGTAGTCCAGGCTGGCTTTGAACTCAGAGATCTGCCTGCCTCTGCCTCTGCCTTACAAATGCTGGGATTAAAGGAATGTACCACAATGCCCGGATAAGATTTATTTTTATTTTATTCATGTGAGTCTGTACATGTGTATGTGCACCACATGCATGCCTGGTGCCCATGGAGACCAGAAGAGGGCATTGAGTTCCCTAGAACTAGAGTTGTGTTGGAGCCCACCCGGCGAGCCAGGTCAAGATGGCACCGAAGGGAGGTAGAGGAGGAGGGACCCGGGTTGTTTGCCAAAACCTCTGGTTGGGGAAAGATAAGAACAAGTGACATGAGTTACAATTGTCAGCTGTGTAAGCCAATCCGCCCGAGAGGGTCAGAGGGGCTGCAAGAGCATTGGTCATTTGCTTTCACACCTAAATGCCTTTTGTGGCTGTTTTGTATATAAGTCACTGCTCTGCTTGCAATAAACGAGAACCTGCTTGAGTGGACTCCCTGCTGTGTCTGAGTGTCTCCGGGAATTGAGGAGGCTGGGGACCGGGCGAGCAGCACACTTACCCTTCCTCAGCCCAGTCAGTTGTGGGACCAGACCCAACTAAGACCCAGCAGAGTTGTAGATGGCTAGATGGCTGTGAGCACCGTGTAGGTAGGGAACCAAACCTGGATCCTCTGCAATAACAAGTGCTCTTTTTTTTCTTTTCTTTTTTTTTGGTCTTTTTGAGACAGGGTCTCCCTGTAGCCCCAGCTGTCCTGGAACTCACTCTGTAGACCAGGCTGGCCTTGAACTCACAAAGATCCACCTGCCTCTGCCTCCCAAGTGCTAGGATTAAAGGTGTGCACCACACTGGGCCATCTCACCAGCCCAGAGAATCCACATTTCTAAGAAGCTGATATTGCTGGTCCATGTGGCTATTTTTGAGTAGCAAGGGTGAAGGCGGCCTAGACTTCCCTCCCTCCAGGGGAAAGGAAAATAACCCTGGAGCTCCAGGAGAGAAAGAAAAATCTCCTAATGGGACTCAGCTGAGGGGAGACACACATTCATTTTCCTAAGGGGGTTGTAAAGCTCTAGGATATTGCATAGCTAGAGTTGCACTCCACTGCGTATGGGGGTGATAGGCACTACTATGGAAATCATTCTTTAGGGATACTTCTCAGCTTCACAGAGAACTTGGGGTACAATGGACAGCTGTTATTATTACCAATTAATTACACACAAGGAAGGAGTATTGAGGTCAGTGCAAGCCATCTTTTTTAAAAAGTCAGAGAGAATATATAATCGCAAGTGTGACGGAGCAAAGCTCCCAGAGAATCCCCCGCTCTCCTTCTATTAGATGTGTGGGTTCTCTTTCGTCCCGTGACTTCTTTGATGTTACAGCCTTCGCATGCTGACTAACTTTCAAACAACTACATCCTGTTTGATTTATTTTCTCAGCTTGTGACATACTTCAGGGCAAATGTCTGGCCCTGAAGTATGTCACAAGCTGAGAAAATAAATCAAACAGGATCTGTTTTATGACAGTAGAAAAGAATTCCAGCAAAGGCATGTTCAGAGCTAATTGGAAGACAGAGGGGAAATCATGTTTTTTGCATTGTAGTTTTGCCTTATTTTTTTGGCTCGCTCTTCAACAGACCCATCTCCCCATCTAGATGTGTTTATATGGATCCCGTGGAAGGTCAAGTGTTATAAATAAAACTGGTACTCACCAAGCCATGCTGATCTTTCCCACTGATAGCAGTTGAAGTCTCAGAATTTTCTAGAGACTTCCAGAAGCTTCTTCCACCAGTTAGGAGATGAGACATAAGTTGTACTTTTTCGCTTTTCTTTTGCCAAGGTCTTCATTAGAAGAGGCTGATCTTACACATAAAATCGGATCTGGATGTTATTAAATCTTGAGGGCTATCTCTTAGCATCATCTGTTCTAAACATAGCCCCAAAATAGCAAGCTTCCTTCCTTCCTTTGCAATTTCTTTCAAGTAAAGGGAAGGTATTGTGACTCGGGTTCATCCTGGCTTACAAATAACTCAGAGGGGTTAAGGGGCGCGGGAGCAGATGGCTGTAACACGGTTTGTCATTAGTAGGCACAAATATTCCAGGTGCTTCTTTGGAACATGATGGAAACATGCACAATATTCTATGATGGTTAGCATTGTTTTTATAAGCCTTTGAAATTAGGGCTGCAAACATATTTTCACATTCTCTAGTGGCCTGGATGGCACACTGGAGGAACCCATCCCAAGAATACTTCTAGTAGGGTGTGGTATAGGGTACCCCAGAAGTATCCTATCAAATTCTGAGATGTACGGAAAGGATCCTGTAGAGAGAAGAAACAAATCTTGCACCTTGATCATTTGGAATCAAACCCTGCATGCTAGACAGGGTCTCCCAGCAGCACCAAGTGCCCTGGAACACACAGTGTAGACCAGGCTCACCTCTCTCTCACCTGCCTCTGCCTCCAAAATGCTGGCATTAAAGGCGTATGCCACCATGCCCAGCCCTTGTTTCGTTTTTGGTTTTGAGACAGGATGTCTCTTCTTTCTGAAGACAGAGTTGAGTCTCTCATAGGCTAGAACTTGCCAAGTACTGGAGATGCAGACACAGATAGATCCCTGGATCTATCTCTTTATAATGACCATTATCAGCTTTTATTCTGAAACATCAAGTGGAGAACATATTAGAACCATTCACAAGCAAGGCTACCTTCTGACTTCTTTATGTGCAACAGATTTTGCAGAACAATCAAGTGTAGAGAGAATCAGAGAATTTGGGGTGAGGCATTTCTCAGGCACTCATTGTTTCAGAGGCACAGAACTGGAAGGCCAGATTGAAGGAATGATTTGCTCCAGGGGACATTTATCTTGCAGAGCAACTGGGACCAGCTGTGGCTCACCAGACTCACACCACTCAGACAGAAAGTAGGTGGGAGGTGCGGTTCTTATATCTGAAGAGGGACTTGTGAAAATACCTGCGGGTCTTAGAGAGAAATTCCCTATTCTGACTCCCTTTCCTTCCAGGCTGCAGCTTCCTGGGTGATTGTGTGCGCTGTGTAATTACTGGGGTAGGTTTATTTTTTTACAGGAGTACAATAAATAGAACATTTCCTGCTTTAGTCTGCTGTTTGGAAAAGGTTCTCATTTCCTCTTTTGCCTGGAGATTTGCAAAAGACCAACTCCTTGTCCATTACAGCTTTGTCCGAGCTCGAACATTTAACATAGACAGGTGTCAGTTTGGGGTGAATTTTTTTCGAGTTTTAAAAAGAAAGAAACTGACTTTCCTTGACTTAATACCTGGCTGGGTTTCAATATCTATGGCCAAAAGATTACTTTATAAGCAGAAGACATGATCATTTAGAACAACTGTTTTCTAAGTAAGCGTTGTTTTTTTTTTTTTTTTTTGTGTTGTTGTTTTGTGTTACTGGGGACTCAGCCAAAGGCAGTATGCCCACAACTTCCCTACCACTTTTCTTTGGCATGTGCACATTTGGTACGTGTACATATTCATGTTCATTGTGGGGGTGGGTAGGCTTGTACCCGTGTGCCTGAGGAGGCCTGAAGTTGATGTTGGGGGTCTTCCTGCATTTTGTTTATTGATGTAGGATCTGTCACTGGACCCAGAACTCACGTATTCCAGCTGCTCCAGCTGGCCAGCTTGCCCCTATGTCCCTGTCCCTCCCTCATGAATTATGGGCTTGCAGGTGGCCACCACCTCAACAGGCTTCTATGTGAGTTCTGGGGGATCTGGGGGATCCTCATGGCTGTGTGGAAAGTGGTTTATCCTTAGCCTCCCAGGACTTTAAAAAAGTTAAGTATTTTTGAGAATTTCATATTAATATATTTTAATCATGTTCAGACCCCTCCCCTGGGTGCTCCCTTCCTTACTAACCCTGCCTGATTTCATATCATCTACTATTATTTTTTAAATTTTATTTATTTATTTATTTTGTATGTGTATGAATGTACTGTCTGCATGTAGGTTTGTGCACCCGTGTCATGCAATGTCGCAGAGGTCAGAAGAGGGTGTCAGATTCCCCTGGAACTGGAGTTCTCCTGGAATTGGAGTTACAGACGGTTCTCAGCCGCCATGTGGGTGCTGGGGATCGAACCCAGGTCCTCTGCAAGAGCAGTCAGCGCTCTTAACTGCTAGGCCATCTCTCCAGCCCCTACTATTATTTTTTTAAAGACTTATCAACTCTAATTTGTGGTCACCCAGCATAAGACCCTTAATGAAACCTGGCTCTCCTTGCACAGCTATCAGTTGTCAGTGGCTCCTCAGCTAGGATTGGGGCTTCTTACCCACCTTCTCCCACCCCTGTGCTGGCATTTGTCTAACTTGTGCTTACTGGGTCTTGTACATGCTGTCACACTTGCTGTGACTGAGTAATTGCCCTGCTTTCTGGAAAACACTGTGCTTCCTTGTAGACATCCACCACTGGGCGCTCTCGCCATCTACATTGTGCTCCCTTGTAGACATCCACCACTGGGCGCGCTCGCCATCTACACTGTGCTCCCTTGTAGACATCCACCACTGGGCGCTCTCGCCATCTACACTGTGCTCCCTTGTAGACATCCACCAGTGAGTGCTCTCGCAATCTACACTGTGCTTCCTTGTAGACATCCACCAGTGAGTGCTCTCGCCATCTACACTGTGCTTCCTTGTAGACATCCACCACTGGGCGCTCTCGCCATCTACACTGTGCTTCCTTGTAGACATCCACCAGTGAGTGCTCTCGCCATCTACACTGTGCTTCCTTGTAGACATCCACCACTGGGCGCTCTCGCAATCTACACTGTGCTTCCTTGTAGACATCCACCAGTGAGTGCTCTCGCCATCTACACTGTGCTTCCTTGTAGACATCCACCACTGAGTGCTCTAGCAATCTACACTGTGCTCCCTTGTAGACATCCACCACTGGGCACTCTCACAATCTTTCTGGCCCCATTTCCACAATAATTTCTGACCCTTGGGAGGCTTGTGAGCCTCTTGCCTCAGCCTCCCAAGAATCTAGGATTACAGTTGTGTACTGCCAAGCCCATCCCTTGAAGTTCTATGGGATCTCAGAAGAAACCAGTTAGAGGGACTCACGTGATGGAGATGCTTGGTGGGTAGGAACATTTCTCTATTACACAGTCACACACACATTATATATAATATATATATAATATGTGTGTGTGTGTGTGTGTGCTCTAGACATGGCACCTTTAGCAAATAGTTGGAGATTGAAAGGAAGATGGAGGGCTGTCTTCTGAGGGCAGAGTGCCCGTGGAAACAGCCAATGTGTTGAGGACTTTCTCTTTGCCAAGCACAGTTTCTCTGTTATTCCTGTTGAATATTTCCATTTATCTTCCCAACCCACACCCCACCCCCATGGGGGAGAGGAAAACAGTGATGGGGAGGAACCTGGTTCTGCAAGTTCTCTTCTCCCCTCCTCCTGAAGCCGCTGTAGGATCCTGTCTTCTTGTCTTTACCCCACAGAATCTTACATCCTCCCCGTATCTTCAGCGTGTTATTCTAAGAGAGTAAGATGAAAGCCAAGCAGAGATCTATAGGAAGTCTTCAAAGACAGCTTTCAAAAGAGTTCAGTCCCTTTTTTCATTTTTCTCTATCATTCAAGTTTTCTATTAATAGATAAAAATACCTGAGGGTAGGCACTTTATGAACAAAAGGTTTATTGGGCTCGCTGCTCTGGGAATTGAAAGACATGGTGCTAGGATGGTGCTGACAGTAACCAGGCCTGGTGAGGTTCTCAGGACAAATGAAGAGTCTGTGAGGGAGCAGTTGCAAGGCAAGAATAGAACCAAGGATAGATAGATAGATAGATAGATAGATAGATAGATAGATAGATAGATGGAGATATATATATATATATATATATATATATATCCTTAACCTTTTTGAGAACAACTAACTCACTCTGCAAGACCAGTATCAATCCTTTCCACATCTTTCCAAATGCTGAGGCTCCAGTTCTCTCCCACTATACCTCATATCTTGAAGGTCTCCTTACCTCCTCACATTCCTACACTGAAATCAAGCTACCAGCCTATGAGCCTTTGGGAGACGAACCCCTTCAAACAATGACATCTATCTTCTTCTTTTTTTTTTTTTTTTTTTTTGGTCTTTTCGAGACAGGGGACATCTATCTATTACCTTGTCTTCAGCAGATACATACATCGATGATTTTGATAGGGATTTCCACCATCTTAACTGTCAACCCCACCTTTATCATTTGTGTTCGTGGTCTTGAGAAGACTGTTGAACCATTTCAATCTCAGTTGTCAAAGTATGAAAAATGGAGGTGTGAGCTGGAGAAATAGATCAGTGGTTAAAAGCACATGCTGTTATTCTAGAGGACCTGAGCTTGGGTCTTAGCACCCATGTTGGGTGACTGTTGACTCTAGCTCCTGGAGATCCCACTTCTTGTCTTCAAGGCCACCTGTACTCACCTGTACCTACTTCCACACAGACACACACATACACATAAATAAAAACAAAAATAAATCATAAAAAAAGAAAAATGAGGAGGGGTTCACATGAACTGGGGTCCTATGGAGTGAGAGTGATCGTTCAGTTTAATTGTTTAACAGCTTTTGAAGGTAATGTGGTAAATACTTCTATAAGTGGTCAGAGGACAAGTCTTGAAGGTGATCACATATGGTCCTTATTTATGGAGTCATTGAATCATATCTTTCCAAATTATTATGTTGACTCCAGCCCTGCAGGACCAACTGCCTGACTTTTTTGGTAGACTGCCTGCCAGCAATTAGCCTTCTAGCACCTTCATCTCCACAAGCATTCATCATCATCATCGTTCCCTTGCTATGAGCCATGAGTGGTGCTGGGAGCCTGAGACAATATTAACTCAGAGACTACATTCAGCCAATGAAATTCTTACATGCAAAAAGATTCAATGATAGACTTCTTTCCCCACCTACATAAAAACATTCACCATGCCTTTCAAATCATCTTGTTTAATTTATACATGTCATGAATCTAAAAGCTGAGGCTTAGAGAAGAGAGATTGCTTATCCAAGATCACAAACTCTTGGTTACCAAAATAAGTCAGAAACTCAAGGCTCCTAATTATCTACTTAAATAATGATCTGCCTGTATTTGCTTACCCAGGAAACTCAATTCATAAACACCCAGCTTCCCCAAACATCCTGGATAATGTCTCCATGCACGTGTACAAGAAACTATCATGATTCCAAACTCACAGTGCTTACATTAAGGGGAAAGTGAAGACTTAGCGCATCCTCCCATGTATACAACAATTAAACAGGAATGTGCTTGGGTCAGAGGACAACTTGCAAGTTCTCTTCTTCCACAGCGTGGGTCCTGGGGTTGAGCTTAGATCATCACATTTGGCCACAAGGGCTTTTATCCACTGATTACTAGCTTCAGAAATCATTTTAAATAGAGAGCTTAAAACACAAATAATCCTGCTTTATGTTAAAAAGCACCAGCTGTTCAGCTGGTCATCCATTCTGGCAGAGATCACATATTGGCTGGATCTCCTGTATGACTGATTCATTACCTTCTTTTAAGAACTCAGGGAAACATTATCCTTTCTCATTTCCTTACTCAGTTTCTAGAGATGCCTCAAACCCCAACATGGGAGCTTCATGTTCTGTGCTGGTATATTTATAAGTTTAAAAGAGTTAAATAAGTGCCTCAGGAGAGATAAATGTTAACAGTATCCACAGTTTATACTTAACCAAGTATGCTTTCCAAATTGTTATTGAGATATGAGTTTGGGGAAGGAACAGCCTGGGCAAGGTGCCTGAGGGTGTTAGGGCCCATGGTGATAGAGAGAGCAGCCCCAAAGGACATGGTGGAGAGAAGATGGCCTTCAATCCTCTAAGGCTTTGCTTGTATCTGGGGAAGGGGTTGGGAGTTCTTGGGCTGGAGGAAGAAATTCTGCAATTCATCATAAATGACAAGATCACCTACTTACAGATACCTTCACACACACACACACACACACACACACACACACACACACACACACCCTGTGTAATGTAAATTGCGGCCCGTGCATATATTGTCACTTCTGCCTAGTGTCCTCCTTAACTACCATTTCACATGTGTCAATTCTTTCACCCTTCAAGGCCCATAGTAAGCACATTGCTGTCCACAGACCTTTGATTCATCCCTCAGGGAAGCTCTTCTATGCTTCCACTCCAGCCCTGTTCCTTCAGTCAGTGAGCTGTGCTCAGGATCTGACCACCTCCTCTGCAGCTTGTCCTCACTGTGTTCCCACTCCACAAGAAAAGTGTCGCTCTTGTCCATCCCTGTACTCCCAGACTTTGGTACCTAACAGGTCCTGAGTATAGACAGTCTCCAAGCTATACAGACTCACTCTGCCCAAGTACCCAGGTGATATAGAAGATTGAAGAACCCTAGTACTCTAAACAGCCAAGAAAGCCAACACAAGCCTTTCATTTTAAAAGCTCATTTTCAAGACCTTGCTAGAGGAGAGTGGCTGGAGAGGAAATGTGTGTGTGTGTGTGTGTGTGTGTGTGTGTGTGTGTGTGTGTAGCACTGACCACAAGAGAGCTATACTCAGTGGCTAGGAATTTGGACTGTGTCAGTGTTCTCTGTCACCCTCAAGAATGACCACTGAGCATCAGAACCTCCAGAGGTGCAATCATAAAATTACCACTGGGAGATGAGGTGCTTGGTGCTGTGTATGGCTGTGCTGACTTGAGGTTCTCCAGAAGTTATTGTCCAAATATGCTCTCTGCTTCCATAATGACTCAAAAGGATATGATTCCTCTAAAGCCTGAGCAGGGGTGGGAGATAAAGAAGGACAACACAGAGGGGGAGGGGGAGGTAGGAAGGGGGTGGGACGTGAAGAAGTAGCCAGTGGAGACAGGAAAACAGGAAGTAAAAAGACCAGAGGAAACACAACGTCCAGGTACTGTGGTGCCCGGCTTGGCCTGCCACCTACACGCCACGCAGTCCCAAGGATTCTGATCTTGTGACTCCAGTGGGCTCAGAGAGCTCCTTGATTTCTTTGTTCATTCATTTTCCATTGATCTCCTTGACTTGTTCTGTTGGGCATGCCCTGGGAAGCAGGACCATTAACTAGCTCAGAGGTTGTCAGTCCTCGTGGACTCTGAGAGGAATAACTGGTGATGTCAGAAACCTACTCCAGATGAATTAAATCAGCATATTTAATTCATCTGGAGTAGGTCTCTAACATCACCAGTTATTCCTTTCAGGAAAGAGGCCCTGGGATTACATTTTAATGAGTATTAGAATAGAATTTTCACATTCTTCAAGCACTGGTTCTCTCTCTCTCTCTCTCTCTCTCTCTCTCTCTCTCTCTCTCTCTCTCTCTCTCTCATATTCTCAAGCACTAATTTTGCATAGAATTTTCTAGAAAGCCCCAGATAAAAGGGACTGTTAATCAATCTCATGACAGTGATTTGCTTTCAGTGCTATAAGCTTTTAATCTCTTATGTTTATGAATCTGGGGTTGATGAGGACTGAACTGAGCTCAACTGAGGATGAAAGATTTTGTGATTTGTCTAAAGTCTTTCCAGACTGGCTTATCCTATTAAGATGCAATATTCCAACTCAACATTATGGCCAAGCAGAGCAGGAGGCTGGCAACAACTGGAGAATCTCAGCTCTCCTAGGATGCCAAAGACCAAACTGTACAGGAGAAACAGCTCATTGTCAAGACAGCTCAGTGTCAGAATGCCTTTGTTTGGTATGAAGATTATAGGAGTTAGAGACGCCGTTCATGGATGTAGAGGAAATGGCTTCATGATTTAAAGCTGAAACTAATTTCCATAGCATTTTGGATAACAAAACAAAATGTATGTCAAGAGAGGAAAGTGAAACTTTTGACAGTTGCCCTAATTAAGTGGAAGGCATGCTCCCTTCGTTAGATCAGGAGGCTTAAGTGAGAAGACCTCTTCAAATTAAGCTGCTGGAGGAAGGAGTTCTGTTTATTTGGGAATGTAGATTTGTATCATTCTTTGGTTTCCTGGGCTTTGGTATATTTCTGAAGTGGAAGAATTCCAGCTTGACTGTTCCTGATCCAAGCATTAAGAGCCATAATCAGGTCCAATGAATAACATGGCAGGCCCTTAAATATTTGTGACAGAAGTTTCCGGATGTGAAGAAAACACAAAGACTTCTACTGCCATTCAATGATAAACTGCCAGGACTGTGTCCCTAGCTGACCCTTCAAGGCCATCCATGTATCTTCTTGGTTCCAGTCTCACCTTTGACCCCTGGATGACTTGAATTAATGGTTAGCTGCATAATCTTGCACTGCACAGCAACTCAATGACCTTGGAGGGAATGGGCATGTGTTTTCCTGTATTTGTTCCATCAGCCAATCTAAGGAGCCTCTTTCCCCAGCCTCACTCCATGGGAAACGTGAGAATGGGCTAATTGAGGAACATTCTCTGGCCAGTGGACAGTAGCTGTGTCTTCTCCTGTGTTTGCCTTCTCAATGCAAACAAGGTGTATTGCTCCACACACAAACCCTGAGCACAGGGCATCGTTGAGCTTGTATTCTGTCATAGAGGCCTGCTGACTCTTGACTAAGGCATGTGTCCTAGTTTGCTTTCTATTGCTGTGCTAAAACACTGACCAAAACCAACTTGGTGGGGGTAAGGGTTTATTTAGCTTAAATTTCCTGATCATCGTCCATCATTGAAGGACACGAAGGCAGGAACTAAAGCAGAGACCACGGAGGAATGCTCCTTACTGATTTGCTCCCCTGCCTTGGTCAGCTACCCTCAGTGGGCTGGGCCTTCTTATATCAATTAACGATTAAGAAAATGCCCCATAGACATGCCCACAGGATAGTCTGATGGAAGAAATTCCTTCACTGAGGTTCCTTCTTCCCAGGTGACTCTATTGTATGTCAGGTTGACAAAAAGTAACCAGACATCATAGCATTTCATAAACAGAGATATGTCTTTTAAATGCTGATCATCTTTGCTCAAAAATGACAATAGCTGTAATTATAAAGTCAATCCCATGTGTTTTAATATACATCATCATTTAGTCATATCTAACCCTTCCAGGGTTAGATATTTCTGCTCCCAATTTGAATGTAAGGAACATGTGGCTAAGTGTATTTGTGAGTAACTTGTTGAGTAAGTAGCAGACAACCTTAAAAGTTAATAGTGAGTTGTGGAGATGGCTCAGCAGGAGACCCATGTTCAGTCCCAATACCCAGGCAAAAAGGCAGGCATGATGGCACGAACTTGTAACCCCAGTGTTAGGCAGATCCCGGGGCTTGCTGGCCGGTGTGTGTAGCTTAAAGAGTGAGCTTTAGGTTTAGAGAGAGACCCTGTCTCAAAAATTAAGGTGTAGAAGCAATTAACAGAAATCACCCAATGTCAACCTCTGGTTTCCACATGCATTAGCATGTGCACCTACTCTTCCATAAAAATGAGCACACATCCACACAACACACACACACACACACACACACACACACACACACACATGCACACAACTTAGAAACTGGAGCTAAAATCATCTAAACTTCTCACTCATTCACATGTCTGGTGTTGATGCTGCCAGCTGTGAACTTAGCAGAGCCATAGCAAGAACACTGATCAATGCCTCTTCATGTGCTCTGTGCTTCTTTCCAACATGGCTGCTGGATTTTCAGGGTAAGCATCCCAAAGGACAGAGACAGACTCTCAGGGGCTGCCGCCCACTATGATTAAGTCTCAGAAGTCATCCAGTATGTTGTTCATGCCACATTGTATTCATTCAGGCAGCCACAGAGGCCACTCTGATGTCAAGAAGAAGGAACACATGGACTCCACCTCTTGGAGGGTATGGAGAGATTCTGGAGAGTATAAGAGATTAGAATGTTGCTGAAGCCATTTTGAGAAAATCTTCTCTGCTACACAGAGCTGTTTGGTGGCAGAGATGGACTTGGAGCTCTGGTCTACATGTCTCTATCCCATGGTCTTAACAATGGACTCCAGAGTTCTAGGAAGTTAAAGACTCAAGCTTACCTCTTATTCAAGGGCATTTGGCTTTTCAATATTGCTCCTAGGCCAATGAGCAGGCAAAGTCTAACATAGAGGCAGGTGGCTTGAAATTTGCATCCACACATATTGTGGGTTTATGATGTCATGATAGGAAGGCCATTCTGTCTCCTCAACAACAGAGTCCCCTGGAAGATGCATCAGAGCAATGGGATGTAGCTCTTCAGCATCTTCTGGGTTCTGAGAGTTCTGCAAAATAGAACGCAAAACAAATAATCACATCCACATTAATGGAACTTACCAAATATCATAATGGAAAGATAAAAACATTTGCTTTTAAAAATAATTTACTTATTAAAAAAAAAAACCTCAGGGGGTTGGAGAGATAGCCCTGTTGTTAAAGTGCTTGCCTTATAGGCATGTGGACCTGAGTTCAAGCTCCAGAAACCATGTAAATATAATCACCACCATGAACCAGTCAAGCGCAGTGGAGGGTACTTGCAATCCCAGAGCTGGGGAGGTAGAGGCAGGAGGATCCGAGGGCTCTCTGCTCAGCCAGCCCAGCCTAGTTGGTGAGTTCCAGCCTAGTGAGAGACCCTTGCTCAAAAACCAAAAAAAGTGATGGCACCCAAGTAACAGCACCAACATTGACCTCTGGCCTCCACAAGTGCATGTGCACATGAACATGCACACATATAAGCACACATGTACACACACAAAACAGAAAACCTCAGACAATATTTAATAGAAATGAGCAAAATCCTAGAATAATACAGTGTGGTAGTATTATAGGACAGTATATATAACTATCAATAAAGACCTGAAACATCGGAATCTGTGGCTTCTCAACCCTTTCCCTTCTCCTCCTTCTTTCCCCCATCTCTCTCTCGCTTCTTCCCTTCCCAAGGCAAATTCCATATTTGTGGGTCTAGAAGCAGGAAGCGGGAGGAGATGAGCTCTCTGAAGGACACCAAACATGGAGGGTATGAGCAGTGACCAGAATACCAGAGGAGACTGAGATGACAGTTTTCACTATTTGTCACTTATACCATAAGTGGCTGGGGATTAGGAAGTGGTGGTGGACCGCTTACCTGAACTTGCTGAGTATGTTGGGGGAGTTCTCAGAGACATGACGTGACATTCGCCAGACTGTGATGGTTTGGGCAGCCAGCTGTGTGAATGTGTTGTGGGGACCCTTAGCTCTGGCGCAGGTGTTCCACTTCAGGTGCAGAGGCCAGGTGCAGGGGCCAGGCTGTCTCAGCTTCTGGGGGTGGATCTGTCTCCAGCAAGGGTGAAAAATGGCCCCCCAATAAGGGGGTAAGAGCTCTCAGAGCATAAGAAGGAAGTAAAAGAACTGAAATTTCATAGCAATTACTCCCAACCAAAGTTGTCAAAAGCTCCAGTTTTCTGTGGCAAACCCAAAACCTCTACTGGGAGTGAGCTGCAAGGTAGAAATCAGGCAGGAACAGGGGTTCTGCCTGCCATCCCAGCACCACGACAAGCAGACCTGGGGGGGGGGGTGGATAACTGTTAGTGCTATGAAAACATTCTCTCTCTATCTCTCTCTCTCTCTCTCTCTCTCTCTCTCTCTCTCTCTCTCTCAACATCTTGGGCCGTGGAGATGGCTCAGTGGTTACAGCACTTGCAATCCCAGTGTGGGGACTGCAGTTTGGATCTTTAGAACCCAGATAACTTGCCAGGTGGACAGGTGGTCATGTGCCTCTGAGCAGGTGATCAGTAACATTTTTGAGATTTGTGATGTCTGCATTAATCGCCTCATCTCTTGCATTCTTCCACTATTTGGTGGATATATGGACTCAGGTATCTTGAAACACTGAGTCAAGTTAGTTTCTGCAGGTTATCGATCTTGTGTTCTTCCAGGGGCATCTTGACTGGGAAAGGAGCTAACTCAGAACAAACAAATCATTAGCTGTTTACATGCTGAGCTGTTAATAAAATGTGCATGCAGATTTCTTTCTAAATACAGTGTACAAATAACATGTCTTTAGGACACAGAATATGAAAGTTCCCTTCTCTGTCCCTTCTGTCTACTATTATAATGACCAAAGTAGTAGAAGAGGGAAAACTATAGATGAACGGATTTTGGGTAGGCTCAGGCAAAACATTTCTATTTGGAGAGTTCCTCAGAAAGAACTGCTTTGAGAGACACAACTCCTGGTTAGTGAGGATGCCCAAGCATAGAATGGATGATTTACGTGGGGGCATAGAAGTTGGTGTTGCGCCGGGCGTGGTGGCGCACGCCTTTAATCCTAGCACTTGGGAGGCAGAGGCAGGCGGATCTTTGTGAGTTCAAGGCCAGCCTGGTCTACAAAGTGAGTTCCAGGACAGCTGGGGCTACAGGGAGACCCTGTCTCGAAAAGACCAAAAAAAAAAAAAAAAAAAAAAAAAGAAGTTGGTGTTCGCAGTATTTTGGTGTTCAGATCTTTTGATGTTGGAGGTCCATCTTTTTAAAAACATGATATGTGAATATTCAATAAAGTTATGGATTCCACAACATCTCTATAATGAAAATCAAGTTCAATTCAGCAAGTATTCATTGGGCTGTACATGGGACCAGGCATTGCTCGGCATAAATACGACAAAGACAGAGGTGGAGAACAAGGAGCTCCTAAATTAGCAGGGATGTAGCTGGTAGCTACGGGTCTGGAGTTTGTGGCTTCTCATCCTCTGTTTCTTCTCCCGTGTGGGTGCTCTTGGGACTCAGCCCACTGTGCTTTCTCCTTCCAGGCTGGAACTGATGGAGAAAGCATTGGCAACTGCCCTTTCTCTCAGCGCCTCTTCATGATCCTCTGGCTGAAAGGCGTCGTGTTCAATGTCACCACTGTGGATCTGAAAAGGTACGGGACCCTATGTTCATATATCAAGATGCAAGGAAAAGTGTCTCTGGTACGAGAGGGCAAGTGCTCTTGGCCTTCAGTGCTACCCCATTGCCCAGAACTGTGTCACGGATCTAATCCTGGGTGCGAGGGACACTGCAAAAGCCAGGACGTGCCCTCAGGGCTGTTCTCTTTACTACCCCGATTGGCAGGTTTGATTAGCAATAAAAGAAGGAAAAGACTACGCAACACGTCTGGCTTAAGGACGAGCACAAGCACCTGGAAAGACAAAAGCGATCTGACAGCACGAGCATATCTATGCCACCCTGGTGGGACTTGTGGGGTGACAGTCCCAGTCTTCCAGGAGTTGGGACCTAGGCCATTTCTGATGCTCTGTTCCCATCTTTCAGAACACTTACTGTGAGAGCTCTGGGCCAGGGGCCTGCACACTGAGGTTCTGGTGTTACAGATTTTTTTGTTGTTATTGTTTGCTTGTTTTGTTGTTTGGGGACAAGATCATATGTATCTGGAGCTGGCCTGGAACTCCTTATATAGCCAAAGATGATCCCAAAAGTCTGCTCTTCCTGCCCCTACCTCCTGAGTTCTGGGATTACAGGCAGCCAGCCTACGACCTGGGATCAGGGAGTGCTGGGGGTGGAGGCTGGGTCTTTGTAAATGCTAAAAAAAGAACTCTACCAATGAGCTCCATACTCAGCCCCTTTTTGGTTTATAAAGTTCATTTCATGCTGCTCCTATAATGCAGTAAATGTAAATATTTATTATATATATATATATATATATATGCATATGTTGAAGCAATACAGATTGGAGGGAACAACAACAGCAGAGGAACTGGGACAGAGAACTGACTGAAACAGTAAAATTCCCCCAAGAACAATAATCCTCTGCTTTGAAAAACTTTGAAAAGAATCAGAATAAGATACAGGGCAAGAATGGCAGGGTGCATGAACTCCGGTAGGGTGGGGGGCATGGAAGGGGAGATGAGTCTATATTGGAATGAGAAACAATGTATGAAATGCACAGAACTGCAATAAAAATGTTAAAAAAGAAACTTAAACAAAGCAACTTGAAACTTCATAGTGGGTAAGTTTTGAAGGGCATACCACTTAAATCAAGGGTAAGAGGATCTTAGTAGCAGCCTGCTTATTGCTAGTTGGGCACCTTGTGTAGGTCACCTCAATGGGTCTGTCTCAGCTTCCTTGTATAAAATGGAGAAAGAGGATTTCCTTTATAGAATTATATTTGACATGATTTTGTAGGGGGAAATACCAGTTATAAAGTATTAAGACTGCAGATATCATAACTGGGTGAAATACTAAATAATGATTATGTTTATGGAATCCCAGACAACAGGGGTTATAGTCTGAAGGGAGGCCACTCCTGAGAGTGATGGGGTGCAGAGCCTGGGGGCTGGGCAGAGTGTAGGCTTGTAGAGATGAGGAAAAGAGAACCTGTGTAGATGGAGGGAGCGTTCTAGTAAAGAGCACTGGGTCAGGGAACAAGTGCAGCAGGAGGCTGGACAGACTGACAGGCAGACAGGACACAGTGAGCAGTACACAAACTGTCATTTCCATATGATATCTCAGGATTCACATTATTTCTTTTTAAATTTATATTACTTTAAAATATGCCTACATATCCTCCACCCATATACCAAGATTACAAAGTCTAAAAATAAGTTGTGGATCTTGTTAAGGGATTTACATTATCAGAGCACAGTTGCTTTCAGGGAAAGAGGTGTATAACATTGATGTCATTCAGTTTGCCTTTCACCTTAGTGCTGGATGCTAGCTTCCACAAATGAGGGATACCATTAGTCATGTGTTTTTCTGGGACTGTTACTTCACTTAGCATAGTATCTTTTAGTTCCATCCATTTACCTGCAAAGTTCCTGTTGCCATCTTTCTTTACTGCTGCATAGAACTCCATTGTGTAGATGAACCGCATTTTCTCTAACCACTCATTGGTTGAGGGGCATTTGGGTTGGTTCCAGCTCTTCACTATTGTGAAGAGAGCTGCAATGAACATGGCTGTGCATGTATCTCTGCAGTAGGATGAGTCTTGTGGGTATATACCCAAGGGAGGAATGGCTGGGTCAGGTGGCAAGCTCATTTTGAGTCTTTTCAGGGTTTTCCATACTGCTTTCCACTTGGATGAGTGTTCCCCTTTCCCCACAACCTCTTCAGCACTTGGTATCACTTGTTTTCCTGATCCTAGCCACTCTTACTGGAGTGAGATGATGTATTAAAGTTGTTTTAATTTGCATTTCCTTAGTTATTAGTGATGTTGAACATTTTTTAAGATGTTTCTCAGCCATCTTTATTTCTTCATTTGTGAAATCTCTGCTCAGCTCTTTTACTCCATCTTTTGAGTGAGTCATTTGATTTCTTCTTTGTTTTTGTGGTTAGTTTATATGTTCTAGATGTTAATGTTCTGTCAGATGTATCACTAGTGAAAGTTTCCTCCCAATCTGTGGGTTTTCTCTTCTCTTCCCTGATTGTTTCTTTTGATGTACAGAAGCTTTTGAGTTTAATGAGGTCCCACTTGTCAATTGTCGATCTCACTTCCTGTGCCGCTGCTGTCTGATTTAGAAAGTCTTTTCCTATGCCTATGTCTTGTAGGTTGCTGCCAACATTTTTTTCACTCACCTTCAGAGTTTTGGGATTCACTTTGAGGTATTTGATCCATATGGAGTTTACTTTTATACAGGGCAAGAGGTAGGGGTTTAGTTTTATTCTTCTACAAGTGGTGATCCAATTTTGCCAACACCATTTGTTGTCTTCCTCCATTGGGACTTCTTGGCCTCTTTGTCAAATATGAGGTGGCTGAAATTGTGTGTGCTCAAGTTTGGATCTTCAATTTTGTTCCAT
Source organism: Rhizomys pruinosus (assembly GCA_009823505.1). Classification (NCBI taxonomy): domain Eukaryota; kingdom Metazoa; phylum Chordata; class Mammalia; order Rodentia; family Spalacidae; genus Rhizomys; species Rhizomys pruinosus. Next base: position 914,151 of record VZQC01001715.1, on the reverse strand, counting down.
TGATCTACAGGTCTGTTTTTGTGCCAGTACCAAGCTGTTTTTATGACTATAGCCCTGTGATAGTTAGAAGTCTGGTATAGTGATCCCCCCTGTATTGCTCTTTTTACTCAGGGTTGCTTTGGCCATTTGGGGTCTTTTGTTTTTTCATATGAATTTAAGGATTTTTTTTCCAAGTCTGTGAAGAAACTCATGGGGATTTTAACTGAAATTGCATTGAATCTGTATATTAATTTGGGTAAAGTGGACATTTTTACTATATTAATTTTTCCAATCCATGAGCATGGGAGGTCTTTCTATCTTCTGAGCCTTCTTCAATATCCTTCTTTAAGGGCTTAAAATTTTTGTTGTAGAGATCTTTGGTGTCTTTTGTTAGGTTTGCTCCTAGGTATTTTTTTATGCTATTGTGAGTGGGAAGGTCTCCTTATATTCCTTTTTAGTTGCTTGTTGTTGATATATAGAAAGGCTACTGATTTTTGTAAGTTAATTTTTTTATCCTGCCACTTTACTGAAAGTCTTTATTGCTTCTAGGAGTTTTCTTATGGGGTTTTTAGCATTCCTTCGATAAACTATCATATCATCTCCAAAAAGGGATAACTTGACTTCTTCTTTTCCAATTAGTACTCCTTTAATTTCCCTTTCTTGTCTTCTTGCCCTAGCAAGTGATTCAAGCACTATATTGAAGAGGAGTGGCAATAGTGGGCAGCCTTGCCATGTTCCTGCCTTTAAGGGGAATGCTTCTAACTTTTCCCCATTTAGAATGATGTTGGCTGTGGGTTTCTTATATATGGCTTTGATTACATTGAGGAATGATCCCTCCAGTCCAGTTCCTTCTAGGACTCTAAGCATGAAGGGATGCTGGATTTTGTCGAAGGCTTTTTTCCTGCATCGATGGAGATGATTGTGTGTGTGTGTTTTTTTTTTGTTTGTTTTTCAGTCCATTTATGTGTTTTATGATATTTATTGATTTACATATGTTGAACCATCTCTGCATCTATGTTATGAATCCAACTTGATCATGATGGATGATCTTTTTGATTTGGGTCTGTATGTGGTTTGCAAGTATTTTGTTGAGAATTTTTGTGTCTCTGTTCATTAATGAGATGGGTCTATAGTTTTCTTTTTAGGTTGTATCTTTGAATGGTTTGGGTATTAGAGTGATGCTGGCTTCACAGAAGGAATTTGGGGGATTGCCTTCTGTTTGTATTCTTCTGAACAGTTTGAGAAGTAATGACTAAATCTTCTTTAAATGTTTTATAGAATTCTGCTGTGTAACCATCTGGGTCTGGGCTTTTTTTTAGTTGGGAGGTTTATTATTAAGTCTTCAATTTCCTCAAATGTTATGAGTCTGTTTAAACTGTCAATCTCTTCTTGGTTAAGCTTTGTTGATTCCCAGGATTTCAAATATTCATCCATTTCTTTGAGGTTTTCAAATTTAGTAGAGTATAGATTTTTGAAGTATTCCAGTATGATTGTCTGGATCTTTTCATTTTTGTGATGTTTCCCCTTTCATCACAAATTCTATTGATTTGGAGTTGCTCTTTCTTTCTTCTGGTTAACTGGGCTAGAGGTCTGTCTATTTTGTTTACCCTTTCAAAGAACCAACTTTTGGATTCATTGATTCTTTGTATTGGTTTTATTTCATTGATTTATCCTCTGATTTTTGTTATTTCTTCCTGTCTGTTGGGTTTAGGATTCATTTGTTGTTGTCTCTGAAGTGTTTCTAGCTGCAGTGTTAGATTGCTTATTTGCGCTTTCTGTTTTTTTTGTTGTTGTTGTTGTTGCTGTTGTTTTTTTAATGTAGGTACCTAGGGCTATAAAGTTCCCTCTTAGGACTGCTTTCAACATATCCCAAAGGTTTTGTTGTATTGTATTGTCATTTTTATTTTGTTGTGCTTTATTGTCATTTTTATTTTGTTGTGCTTTATTGTCATTTTTATTTTGTTGTGTTTTATTGTCATTTTTATTTTGTTGTCTTTTATTGTCATTTTTATTTTGTTGTGTTTTATTGTCATTTTTATTTTGTTGTCTTTTATTGTCATTTTTATTTTGTTGTGCTGTATTGTCATTTTTATTTTGTTGTGTTTTATTGTCATTTTTATTTTGTTGTGCTGTATTGTCATTTTTATTTTGTTGTGTTGTATTGTCATTTTTATTGTCATTTAGTTCCAGGAATGCTTTTATTTCTTTCTTTATTTCTTCCTTGAGCCGTTCATTATTCAGGAGTGTGTTGTTTATTCTCCATGTGTTCTTGTAGGTAGTAGGACTTATTCTAATGTTGATATTGAGCTTTATTGCACTGTGGTCTGATAGAATGCATGAAATTATTTCAATCCTTTTGTATTTGTTGAGGTTTATTCTGTGTCCCAGTATGAGGTCAATTTTGGAGAAGGTTCTATGTGGTGCTGAGTAGAAATTATATTCTCTGGTGTTTGGGTGGAATATTTGATAGATGTCTGGGAGGTCTATTGGTGTATTGTATTGTTCAGTTCAGATGTCTCTCTGTTTATTCCTTGTCCAGCTGCCCTATTCAAAGGGCTCAGTGGGGTATTGAAGTCCCCCACTATTAGTGTATTGGGATTAATCTGTGCCTTAAGGTTTTGTAGGATTTTGTTTATAAAGTTGGGTGCACCAAAGTTTGTTGCATATATATTTATGATTGTGAGATTTTCATGGTTAATTGTTCCTTTGATAAGGATGTAATGACTCCATTTGTCTCTTCTGATTAGTTTTACTTTGAGGTCTATTTTGTCTGATATTAAGACAGCAACTCTTGCTTGCTTTTTGGTTCCATTTGCTTGGAATATTTTTTTCTCTCCTTTCACTTTAATTTGGTGCCTATCCTTGAGGGTGAGATGTGTTTCCTTTAGACAGCATATAGATGGATTCCGTTTTCTGATTCATTCAGAATATCTTTTTTAAAAATTTATTATATATATATATATGTAAAAGATTATGTTACAAATCGAATCTAGACCCATGTCCCCCTCCCAACCCCCTGCCCCCACCCCACCAGATTCACCATTTCAGTCAGTTTCTTTCAATGCGGTCTTTTCTGTTTGTTGGTGTTGTTGTTATTCTTTCCATATGCATCACTCCCAAAAAAATCAAATCTAGGGGGGCTAACAGTACACTAGCATCCACAGATGAGGGATACCATTCATCATTTTTTTTTTCTGGGACTCTGTTACTTCACTTATAAATATATCTTCTAGTTCCATCCACTTACCCCAAATTTCATGATGATGTCTTCTTTCTTTACTGCTGCATAAAACTCCATTTCCATTCCCACCAGCAATGATGTGTGTTCCCCTTTCCCCACAACCTCTCCAGCATTTGGTATCATTTGTTTTTTCTTTTTTTTTTTTTTTTAAAATTATTTTAAAGTTAGTTTTAGATTTGCATTTCCTTAATTATTAACAATGTTGAACACTTCTTGTAAGATGTTTCTCAGTCATCTCTAATTCCTCATTTGTGAAGTTTCTGTTCAGCTCTTTGCTCCATCTTTTGAGTGATTAATTTGTTTTCTTTCTTCTTTGTTTTTTGAGTAGTTTATATACTCTGGAAATCAGTGCTTTGTCAGATGTATCTGCAGTGAAGGTTTCCTCCCACTCTGTGGGTTTTCTCTTCACTTCCTTGATTGTTTCTTTTGATGTACAGAAGCTTTTGAGTTTAATGAGGTCCCATTTGTCAACTGTCCACCTTAATTCTTGTGCAGCTGCTTTCTCATTTAGGAAGTCTTCTCCTAAACTTGTGTCTTGTAGTCTGCTGCCAACTTTTTCTTCAGAGTTTGGGGCTTCACGTTGAGGTCTTTAATCCATCTGGAGTTGACTTTTGTACAGGGCGAGAGGTAAGGTTTTAATTTCATTCTTCTACAAGTGGTGATCCAGTTTTGCCAACACCACTTGCTGAAGATGCTGTCTTTCCTCCATTGTGTCTTTTTGGACCCCTTGTCAAATATGAGGTGGCTGAAATTGTATGTGCTCAAGTTTGGATCTTCAGTTTTGTTCCATTGGTCAAGAGGTCTGGTTTTGTGGCAGTACCAAGCTGTTTTTATGACTATAGCCCTGTAGTATAGTTTGAAGTCTGGTATAGAGAGCCCCCTGTATTGCTCTTTTCACTCAGGTTGTTTTGGCTATTCAGGGTCTTTTGTTTTTCCAAATGAAATTAAGGACGTTTTTCCAAGCCTGTGAAGAATCTCTTGGGAATTTTAATTGGGATTGCATTAAATCTGTACAAGAGTTTGGGTAGAATGGACATTTTTACTATATTAATTTTCCCAATCCATGAGCATGGGAGGTTTTTCCATCTTCTGATGTCTTCTTCAATTTCCTTCTTTAGGGGTTTAAAATTTTTGTTATAGAGATCTTTGGTGTCTTTGGTTAGGTTTGTTCCTAGGTATTTTATTGTTTTTGAGGCTATTGTGAGAGGGAAGGTCTCCTTGAATTCCTTCTTCAGTTGCTTGTTGTTGGTGTAAAGAAAGGTTACTGACTTCTCTAGGTTAATTTTGTATCCTGCCACTTTACTGAAGCTCTTTATCATTTCTAGGAGTTTTCTGGGATTGGGGCATTAAGTCCATTAACATTTAAGGTTATCATTGAGAGATGTGTGTTGCTTCTTTTCATCCCTTTTTTCTGTTTGCATTCTTGGTCTAGATTTGTATTTTTGTAATTATACTTTTATTAGTTTCTCTCTCTCACTGTTTGGGGATAGTTGATCCTTTCTTATGTCCTTTGAATTGCTTTGAGTACTTTCTGAAGGGTTGGTTTCTCGGACATGTATTCTTTCATCTTGTTTATGTCATGGAAGATTTTTCTTTCTCCTGCAACTATGATCCACATTTTTGCTAGGTATAGTAATCTGGCTTGGCATCTATAGTTGTTTAGCCCTGGGAATACTTTGGTCCACATTCTTCTGGCTTTCATAGTTTGCATTGAGAAGCCTGCTGTAATTCTGATGGGTTTCCCCTTATATGTAATTTGTTGTTTTTCTCTTGTTACTTTCAGTATTTTGTCTTTGTTTTGGGCGTCTAGAGTTTTAACTATGATATAGAATGGGGGGGGTTTCTTTTTGATCTTGTCTATTTGATGTTCTATGTGCTTCTTGTATTTGTATGGGTTTGTCTTTTTACAGTTTGAGGAAATTTTCTTCTATTATTCTTTTGAAGATTTGATCAATAACATTGTATTGGGATTCTTCTTCCTCTATCCCTATCATGGAGGTGTGGTCTTTTCATAGTGCCCCATGATTGTTACACTCTTGTGGTTTTTTTTTAAATTTCTCATATTCTTTTTTTTTGAGCATTCTAGTTCTTCCACTTTTTCTTCTAGTGTTGATATTCTATTTTCTGCTTCCTTCAATCTGTTCCTGAGGCTTTCTCCCATTTTTTTCCTGTTGATTGGGTGAGTGTTTGAGTTCCTTTTTCATTTCGTCCTATGATTTCTTTAGTATTTCCATTTCCTTTTGGAGCTTGTCATTCTCTCATTGTAGCTCCTTCCTTCTCTGGTCTGTTTCCTTTTTCATTTCAGCCTGGCATCTTTTCAGTGTTTCCACTTCCTTCTGGAGTTTGTCATTCTCTCCTTCTACTTCTTTCCTGAGTTTGTCATTCTCTCCCTCTAGTTCCTTCCTAAGTTTGTCATTCTCTCCCTTTAGCTCTTCGATATGTTCTTTTTTATGTTTCTTTTTTTAATATTTTATTTATTTTTGTATGTGTATGAATGTACTGTCTGCATGTAGGTTTGTGTATCCGTGTCGTGCAATGCCCCGGAGGTCAGAAGAGGGTGTCAGATTCCCCTGGAACTGGAGTTTAAGATGGTTCTCAGCCACCATGTGGGTGCTGGGGATCGAAACTGGGTCCTCTGCAAGAGCAGTCGGTGCTCTTAACCACTAGGCTATCTCTCCAGCCCCTGATATATTCTTTATATTCCTTGATTTCTTTGATTTGTTCTTTATATTCCTTGATTTCTTTGAGTATGTCTAAGATTGTTCTTCTAATATCTTTGTCTTGGGTTGTTTCTAGGGAAATGTCACAATCTTTTATAGGTCTGGTAGAGTTTGGTGTGGATTTAATTCTGTGTTTTTCCCATTTTCTTTGTGTTTTTGGCATGAGGGGTTGTCTTATTGTCTGTATTCTGATGCAAATCTCAACTTTTTCTTCGTTGCTTTGGAGGCTTGCTTTGCTTGTTTTCTTCAGGTGCCTTCTTTGTCTTCTCCTTGTTTATGGAGGGCTGGCTGGTCTAGGTTTCAGGTTTTCACTTTTGGTTATGTATTGGAAGGTCTAGCTAACTCTTCCCTTACTGTTCTGAAGGTTTTCCAGAAATTGGGTAGCTGATGACCAGATCGGTTCACCACTGACCACTACACTCACTCCATTTCCCTCTGGCCAGTTCCTCTAGTTTGGTTATAAAACCTAGTGTGTTGGAACTGGAGTTGTGGGAGTCTCCTGTCTCTTCTCCCCTGCACCTTGGACTCACTACCTCTATTCCCACTGGGACACTCACACTGCAGCACAAGTGGTGGGGGGTGGGGGCAGTGTGGTTTGCTCCCTTGGACCCCTCTGTGTCGTGCTGCTGCTGTGCTGCTGGGAGTCTCTGCCCACACCGAATGCAACAGAGGTGTGGTTTCACCTGGGTGCTTGAACCCAAGCCTTCTAGCCTGGCTTCCCAAAGGGCCTCCTAGCTGCCGCTAACCTCTCCATGTGCTAGTCCCCAAGTTTCTTTATCATACTCCAGAGCAACTAGATTTTTACAGGCCCCTGGTTAATATCTGCAGAATAAGGGGACATGTGTCTGCCATGCAATTAGTGTCTGTGACAGCTGAAAGAGCAGAACTACACAGTTGGCAAGATTAGCCTCCTTCCACAGAGAACCAGAGGTCTCAGAAGCAGAGGCTCACCTGGAATTCCCAGCTGGAGCCCAGGTGGGGGAGCCACACCAGCACCTACACCTGCTGCACTTTGTCTCCCCCATTAGCAAATCTGGTCCTGCCAACATTCCTCTGAGGCAGGCCAGGTAAGTGACCCCAGCAGCTTTACAGATAAGGAAACTTTCTTACTCTCCACATATATACATGATAATTTTGAAGAAAGTTGATTTGTTACTCTGGGACCACCATTAATTGACTCAATGACCTTGAGGTTTTCTGAGCTTAGGTTTCCTCATCTGTCCAATGATGATTTAAAAAAAAAATCATGCCTTCTATAGGATGAATGCATCTCTCAACTTTCAGCAGAGAAGCTTCCTTATGCAGCAGATGGTGATTAACACGGAGACACAAAATTGGCTAATGTGCAGAGACCAAGATGCCAGAGAATGCTTCTCTCCACTATATATATGTATATATATATATATATAGATATATATATAGATATATAATTTGGATATGTTTATTGAGTGTATTGCCTGTATGTGTGTCAGTGCACCTATGTCATGAAATGCCTGCAGAGACAGAAGAGGGGATTGGATTTCCCTGGTGGTGTTACACGGGGTTGTGAGCTGCCATGTGGGTACCGGGAATCGAACCCAGGTCCTCTTCAAGAGCACTTTGTCCTCTTAACCACTGAGCCATCTCTACAGGCCCCAGAGTGCTTATCTCTGAATAGGACATCCATTTCTTACCTCTGCCTCCTGAGGCTCAGGGCCTTATTGAGGAAGAGAAGGCAGAAAGATCACAAGATCTTTCCACCAAGCAGGTGGAAACAGTCTTCCAGACAGCTGTCCATTATTCATATGAACTCACAGAAATGGTGACAGCATGCAAAGTCCACAAGCTCGAAATAAAAATCCCAGGACAGAAATGGGGAAGTGGGTAAGAGATCCCAACCCAAGCTAAGGAACTTCTGGCAACTGGTGGCTGCTGGGTGCGGAGGAGACTGTGTCTTACAGAGATGGGACTCTTGGTGGCCAGTGGATGGACCCACACTGAAGGACATCTGAAGACACAAATCAGACTCTATAGGCCGTATTACATATATATAAGACAGCACATTAAATTGGGGAGGGAGCAGTGGGGATAGGTGCAGATAAGGGGGGGAAATCGAATACACAAAACGATTTTAATTGTATGAAAATCACAAAATTCATGGAATTAAAACAGTGTCTCCTTAATCCATAGGAGTGCTGTTGAGGCCTTATGGAGGTAGGCCATGTGAAGTATTTGCATAACAGGATTTCACCTGGCTTAGTGCATGAAATTGCTATCATCTGTCAGGCCTCCTTAGCATTATCCTTGCTCCCATGGAGCAAAATCTAGAAGAAAGAGAGAAAGAAAGAAAGAAAGAAAGAAAGAAAGAAAGAAAGAAGAAAGAAAGGGAAAGAAAAGGAAAGAAAGGGGAAAAGGAAAGAAAGGAAGAAAGAAAGAAGGAAAGAAAGGAAGGAAAGAAAGGAAGAAAGAAAGAAAGAAAGAAAGAAAGAAAGAAAGAAAGAAAGAAAGAAAGAAGGAAAGAAGGAAAGAAAGAAAGAAATGAAAGAGAAGAAAGAAATAATTCACATGAAATAATTCACAAATCTAATCTATGTAGATGTAATTCTAAAATTTCAGCAGACAGCGCATCAGGGCTGAAGAACACCTGCAAGGAGAGGAGGGGCACAGTAGGCCATGCCCGGCTAAGTTTCAGCAGCCAGAGGTGTCCCATCCCATCCCCAAGGTGTCAGACTCCAGGAGTCTCCAACCTCTGGTGTCCCAGAAATTAAACCTCCACCACCATATCAACAAATGTATCTATCTTTAATCCACAGAGAAGTTAACAGCTAAAAAATACAACAAAACCAGCATTAACCTTCTTCCCCTGCCAGTGTGTGGGCTACCCCCCAGGAGGAGCCAGCAAAGAATATCCTCTCATTGTGTGAGAGGAGGGACGCCTAGAGTCCACAAAGGCACCGAGTAAATTAGATCTTAAAAATACTTTCAGTCTCAGTTGTCTCTGTTCCAAGAGTCACAGAATGCGGCTGGAGAGCCTGAGTGTTGGGAGTGACGGAGGAGAAGTGCGGTGATTGAAATTCTTCACGTCTCCTCCCTAACTGATTAGACCAGGAATTTGTCTCATTACAGATGCTTCTACCTCCTTGTTGACTTGTTCACAGTTCCTGCAGCTCATATTTTCCACATCAATGCCCACAAGGAACCTGGCATGGCCCTCGAGCATGTGGGGTGATGGATATCCCCAGCTGCCTGGGCCCTCAGCACAGCTCTCCTCCTTACTGACGTTCTCTCATTCCTCACTTTCCCTGGCTGGCTGCCAACCCTTCTTTCCCTCACTTCTGCCATCCGTGCTCTCACCTTTGGGCACCTGGTGGGAGGGAGGAATCACAGAAGCACATTACATCTTCCACCTTAATACCCACGTCCTTCCTGTTCCATCCTCTGAGAAGGTCAATATACTGCCCAGAACAAACCAGAGCCACACCTGGCATCGCTATGCGCTGAGCCCAGACAGTACAGTCAATCACTGTTCATTCACTGGACGAGTTGTATGGTCCACATTTTCACCCTCTTCTTTTTCCCTCCAACATCTGTGCCTGCCTCTCTGGATCATCTAGGATGTCAGGATTGTCTTTTCTCCATTGTGTGTGTGTGTGTGTGTGTGTGTGTATGTGTGTGTGTGTGTGTGTGTGTAGCGGGAATGTACACTGCTGATAATTATCTTAGATTTAAGTATCTAACTACAATGTGACTAGTACACCAAGGGGTCTTTTCCCTTGTCTACATTTTGGCACTAGGGATTGGAGCCACTGCCACACACACCAGGCGAGTGATCTGGCATGGAGTCACAGCCCCAGCCCTCTCTTTCGACTTTTTATTTTGAGATAAGTTCTTGCTCTGTCACCCAAACTAGGCCTGAATTCACTCTAGAGTCAAGGCTCAACTCGAACTTGTGATCCTCCTGCCTCAGCCTCTGTCTAGCTGAGGTGGCAGGCTTGCCTTTTCTCTTCACAGGGACCAAATCTGCTATAGTTGTTTCACCTAAATTTGCTATACTGCTTTCTACTGGCTCAATCAAAAAATTTTTTTTCACATAAATTTATTTATTTATTTTTAACAAATCTAGACTCATGTTCCCGCTCATTCCCCCACCCCACCAGAGCTCGTGCATTCTGCCAAACATGCTTTCTATCTCTTAGTCTTTCTCAATATTTTCCATGAGAAAGTTGACTGTTTTGAGCAGAAGTTCACTGTTTCATCAGTTCTTTGATGCAGTATTTTCTGTTGTTGTTGTTGTTTCCAAAATGCATTATGCCCAACTGCTTTGTACAAAAGCTCAGGGGGCCCTACACAAGAAATACTTACAACTGGGTAATTGGCACTAGCATCCACAGATGAGTGATACCATGCATCGTTTGTTTTTCTGGGACTGTGTTACTTCACTCAGCATGATGTCCTCTAGCTCCAGCCATTTTCCTGCAAAGCTCGTGATGTATGACGGTGTCGTCATTTCTTGTCACTCCCTGCCATCTAGAATTCTCCAATTCTGTAGACTGTCTAAGCCCACATTTATCTCTATCTCACACTCGTCAAGTTGAGGGGCATTTAGGTTGGGTTCCAGCTCCTTGCTAATATAAAGAGAGCTGCAATAAAGCCGATGGCCGGCTGCACTGTGTATCTCTGTGGTGGCTGTACAAGATCCTTGAGGGTACGATGCCCAGGGGTGTAGGGCTGTCGGCCACTCGTGGTGGCACAGTTCATTTCCAAGTCTCTCCAGGGTTCTCCACACTGCTTTCATTACTGCCTGTACAAGTTTACGATTCCCACCAGCGAGTGGAATCGAGTGTATCCCCTTTCCCCCACCAAACCTGTCGCACTGGCACTTTGGCTATCATTTGTCGTTTCCTTGATTCCTATGCAGCTCCTATCTTTGGAAGTGAAGCATTGATATCTAAAGTGGTTTTAACTTGCAATTCCTTAATGCAATTAATGCATGCTTCTACTTTGCTTACAGCTCACAGCTGCCTGACTTGTGAGCAGGTTCATTGAGCGGTTTCTCAGGACATACTCTAATCTCCTCGCTGTCTGTTGAAGTCTCTGTTCAGGTTCTTACTCCATCTAGTTGAAGCGGTTCGTCGATTTCAGATTCTTTTTCTCTTGTTTTCTTGAGTAGTTTATGTATTCCTGCGGAAATCATGGCTTTGTCAGATGTATCTGCTCTGAAGATTTCCTTTCCCCATTCTGTGCATCTTCTCTTTCACTCTCCTTCGATTTGTTTCTTTCTGTCGAGGTAACCAGAAACTTTTGAGTTTAATGAAGGTCCCATTTGTCAATTGATCATCTTAAATTCTTGATGCACGCATGCTGTCCGATATTAGGGAAGTCTTCTTTCTACCGCCTAGTCTTCTGATGCTCCTCGCTGCCAAACTTGTCTTCTATCACCCTCCAGCAGTTCGCGGGTTTCACTTTGAGGTCTTTAATCCATCTGGACCGCTGACTATTTGTACAGGGCGCTAGAGTAGGGCGACTTAAATATCACCTTCTTCCTATCAACGTATCGCGTGACCTCCCAGCTCTTTTGCCAACGATCCAACTTGCTTCGTGAACTATGACTGTCCACCTTTTCGTTCCATGGTGGTTTTTCTTTGGCCCACCTTGCCAAATATGAACCTTGATATACTGGCCCTACAATTGTACATGTGCCTCAAGCATTATCGTTTGTGGTTACCTCTCAGGTTATATGTCTCCCCATCGCGCTCAACAGTTCTGCCTTCCATGTTGCTCCAGTACCAGGCTGTTTTTTTAGGACTATAGGCTCCCTTAGTCTTACTTCTAAGCGCTACTTTAAAATCTACCTGGACTCGTATCAAGCAGACCTCCTCTCCTGTGTACTGTATTCTTTCTCACTCCAGGATTGATTTAGCTGATTCGCGGTCTTTTTCTTTTTCCAAATGATCATTGCCAACGAACTCTAGTTTCTCGAAAGCTATGCTCGTAAGTATATGAAACTCTTGTGGATACTACTTGATTTGAGATCGATGTCACTTAAAGAATTCATACTATCCAAGCAGTTTCTTATGGCTAATAAATGTGCTATCCATTCTTGTAACAATGTTAATTTTCCCAATCCTAATGAGCCGAATGGAGGTTTTTTTCCATCTTCTGAGGTCTTCTTCAATTTGTTTCCTTTAACGCCGATCTAAAATTTTTGTTGTAGATGGCTCTTGTATCTTTGGTAGGTTTGTTCCTAGGTATCTTATTGTTTTGAGGCTACTTGTGAGTGGGAAGGATCTCCTTGTTGAAATTCCTTTCCCAGTTGCTTGTTGATGAGTGGTATGAAGAAAGGCCATTGATTTTCCTAGGTTAATATTGTAGTTATCCTCCCACTTTGCTGAAGCTGTTAATCAGTTCTAGAAGTTTCCTGGTAGAACTTTTGGGATCCCTTAAAGTAAACAGATCATGTAAGTAATCAGAGCAAAAAGGGATAGTCTTGACTTCCTCTTTTTCCAATTAATACTCTCTTAATATTTCCCTTTTCTTGCCTTATTACCATAACAAGTGTTTCAAACGATCAAACACAAACTAAAAGCTAAAATGTGCACTATGTGAAGGAGGACACTCGCTCAGATGGTCGATACGCGGGCGCCACTTGCCTGCTGGTTGCCCTACACCTTTAAAGTGGAATGATCTCTGTCATTTCCCCACTCGTTAGGATTGATAATTGGCTGTGGGTTTTCCTTGTTATACTGGAGTATTTGCTCACATCTGAGGAAGCACTGATCCCTCCAATCCACTCCCTAGGACTATCTTTCAGCATGAATGGATGCTGGATTTTGGTCAAAGGCTTTTTCCCCATAAATTGAGATGATCCTGTTGTTTTTGTCTTTGATTATACCATTTACTGTGGTTTGATGATGTTTATTGAATTTTTGTTATGTCTGAACCATCCCTGATCTCTGGTATGAATCCAAACTTCGGTCATGATGCCGATGATCTTTTTGATGTGGGTTCGTATGCGATTTGCAATTATTCTGTTTAGAATTTTGGGATCTATGTTCATGAGGAGGATCCGCGTGCTATACGTCTCCGTTTTTAGTTGATCTTTAGCCTGGATGTTTGTATAGAGTCATAGTCTTGCTCGTAGCAGGAATTTGGGGAGAATTCCCTCTGATTTGATCCTTCTAAACAGTTTCAGTCAGAAATAATAGGTGTTTGTAGGGTCTTTTTGACAAAAGTGTGTTTATAGAATTCTGCTTGTGAAACCCGTCTGGGCCTGGGGCTTTTTTTTTCAGTTGGGAGGCTTTCTATTACAGTCCTTCTATTCGTTCATATGTCCGATGGGTCCTGTTTAAGCTGGTCTGTCCTTCCTCTTCGCCAAGCTTTCGGCTGCATTTCCCAGGATTTCGGTTATTCATCCATTCCTTCTAGATTTTCAAACTTGTCGAGTGAATAAAGGTTTCTTGTAATGATTCCCATAGTAATTATCTTGAGTCTTTTCCCTTGTCCGTCGCGAAGATATTGTGATATTTCCCCTTTTCTTTACATCCAGCAGATTGTATTGATTTGGATTGTTCCTTCTTTATTTTTGCTTAACATCGAATAGCCAACTGCTAGAGGTCCTGTTCATCTTGTTATCTTCTTTCAAAGAAACCAATCTTCTCGGCCTTCATGCGATTTTTATGTATTAGTTTTTCTTGTTCGCCCATGATTTTTGTTATTTCTCCTGTCTGTGGTTCGTTAGGGTTCATCTGTCTGTTGCCTCTCAAGCGCCCTCTTTAGCTGGTAGTGGTTATCATTCACTATGTGCTCTTTACTTTTTCCTAATGTAGGCCGACGCCCAGATCGGCTATTCAAATCTGCTCCTCTTTGAGGAGCTCTTTCTAAGGTATCTGTGTCCCATAGGTTTTTTGTGTGTTGTATTATCACTGTCATTGCACCGGCTGTTCCAGGAATGTTTTTTATCTCTTTCTTTATCTATTCCTTAACCCCGATTTGACTTATTTCACAGAGTCATTGTTTTGTTTTAGTCTGCATGTGCGTCTCTGTACGGTGATTATGGCAGGGCCTTCTTGCCGTGGTCGCTTTTGATGTTGCAGCTCAATTGAGCACTGTTGGCTCTAGACAGGAATGCAATGAAACATACTTTCAATCTCTTTCTGTATTTGTACGAGGTTTCCACTTCCTGTGATCCCCAGCGGACGTGGCTCGACTTTCTGCTGAGAATGCTTCCCGTCGCAGGTGCTGTCAGTAGGAAAGTTTGCATATTCTTCCTCGTTGTGCGTATTAGGAGTGGAATGTTCCGGTCAGAGGTCTATTGGAACCATTTGTATTATCATATCGTTCCCACGTTCCAGATGTCTCTCTGTATTACTTTCTTTTGTGTCCTGTTGACCAATCCAACAGACCTACTCGGCGGTATCTTAAGTCGTCCCATCATGGAGTGTTGCTGCGGGTTAGCGTCTGTGACCTACTCGCTCGCGGTGACACTGGAGAATTGCTCTTATATAAAGTTTCGCGAGCAGTGACTTTGCACCAGCAAGTTTGGACGGGCCATATCAAGTGTTCATAATTGTGAAATACTTTCCTTGCATGGATTGGTCCTTGACTGCAAACAGTAATTGGCCTTCTTTGCCTTCTGCATTTCTCTTTTACTGTTGAAGCTTCTACTTTTATCGCGATATTAAAACTAGCAACACCTCTCTCTTTTTTGGGTGTACCCACTCTTGCTTTGGAAAGTATTTTTTTATCCGCCATCCACTTCCACGCTTAACGGGCTGGTGCTCTCCCGTCTGAACGCGTTTAAGATCTGGTGTTCTTTAGACAGCCATACTCGCATCCGCGAATTACTCCGCTTTCCTTAACTCCAGCGGCTCTCCCATCTTGTCACTTCCTTGACTCTGGGGAATGTAGTCCATTAATATTTAAGTTCATTACTGAGCTAGGTATCTGTGTGTCCTCCTTCTCTGTTATTATCCACTGTCATGTGTTATTTGTTTTCTTACTCTGATCAGTTTAGTCTGTGAATCTTCCTTCTATGGTGCCTGCTAGTTCTCTCTGCTGTGGTTAGGTGCTCCTTCTTTGTCGTTGTATACCTGTTTTCTGTTGGATATTGCTTTCAAGTATTCTCTGAAGTGGCTTTGGTTTTTGCTGGATATATTATTTTTAGCTCTCTAGTGTTTTATTGTCAATATGGAAGATTTTATCCTCTCTCAAACATAACAACACAAAACAAANTCAATTAAATATGCCTTAATCGAATATACACCCGTGTCCCTCTCCCACCCATCCCCCCTTTCCAATTCACCATTTCAGTCCATTTTCTGATGCAGTCTTTCTGTTGTTCTTTTACTATGCATCCCTCTCCATGAGAAATATTTATATCTGGGTTGTTGGTACTAGCATCCACATATGAGGGACACCATTTGTCGTTTGTTTTTCTGGGACTGTGTTACTTCACTTAACATAATGTCTTCCAGCTCCATCCATTTACCTGGCCTGGCGCGTTATGGCGTCTCCCCTGCGACCCCGGTTCCCGCCCACAATTCCATGGAAATGGACTTTTTAAAATTTAAGATAATTTTTAAAGACCCTCACATTAAAAAATTATATAATTTCCAACTCAGGAGATTTTCAATTTATATATTGAATCTGATTTTAAATATTTCACAAAGCAACTACTGTCTAGTAAAATCAGAATTGTGATAGTCATATTTTAAGACTAGTCTGTGCTTGAATTAAAATAAATAGTGTAAGGGGGTAGACTAATGTGGATTGGTAACATGTTATCCAGATACCTGCCTACTGGTCTCTCCACATTCCATGAAAGCCAAAAGGTTTCATAATTGGTTTGGAGCAGTTATTAATGTCAGATCAAAGTTTGATCTCTAATTCCACAGCTAATCCTTCCTTTTTAAATAAGATATGTATTCATCTTATGCAGTCCTTGGAAATATCTGAAATGCCATAGCTGTAAGTTCTCTCCCTCTTACACATCCCAGATTGAAAATCCTTTCTTAGATTCTCAGATATTTTCTTACCCAGCAATAGTGGAGTCTTTTTGATTGCTTGCTTGCTTGCTTGATGGAGTGATTGATTGACAGATGGATGATTGTTAAGACAGTGCTTCATTCTTCAGACTTTGCTGGCCTCAAAATTGCAGAAACCCTCCTGCCTCAGCCTCCCAGGTGCTGGGAAGACAGGAGTGCAGCACCGCGCCCACTCATGGTTATCCATATAGAGTCACTGGCCACAGCCTGCCCAGTGTTTCCTGAGCCATAACCTGTTAGATAAGCTTCATGAGTTTTCACCAGGGCCCATGGATCTGTGATAGAAACCGAACAATACAAACCTTTTTGAACACATTGACTCCATTTAATAATTTTATATCCAGCTACTATTTTCTGCATTCATTATCACGAATACCTCATAGAAAGAAATGTTTATAGACCAAAAAATATACTGGGAAAATAGTCTGGGAAAAGACTAACTAGTGTTAGAGGTTAACTCAGAATGGGAATATTCGAATTGAGCAAATGACCGAAATTTCCCTCCTGCACACACACACACACACACACATATATATATTATATCTTATAAAATATGTACATATCACCTGAATTGGAGAATTTTCTTTCTTTTCTTTTTCTTTTCTTTTTTTTTTTTTTTGCTAAATGATGTCATGTTTTCCTTAAGGAAGTGTGTGAAGGCTCCTCCCTGGCAAGCCCAAACAACCATCAATCCTGCCCTTGTGCTCCACACTGGGGTCTTTCCCTCCCATGGTCTCTCAAATGAGGTCCAGTAAGCATGTGTCCTGTCTTGATCTTCCTGTACCGGCCTCCATGATACAGTATGAGTAGTCCAACAATGGCAGTCTATACTCTGATGAGGCTGAAATCCCCGTAGCTGCTCAGTCCACAAGCTGGATATCTCAGCAGTCCCTATCTGGCGTTGAAGGTTTGGAGGATTCTTGGAGAGACATGAGTCTTCAGTCCATATTGGAGGGTTAAAAGCTGTGTCTCATGTCTTTGAAGAATGGCAAAAGCAGTGGCAGCCACAGAGTATATGCACTTGCCAGTAAGAATTAAAGGCAGGCCAAACAACAGTGCTCTCTCTTTTTTCTTTTTGTCTTTTTACTAAGATCTCAAGTTTTAAAGCCTGAAATTGTGTCCTTTCTTAGACTAATTAGTAAAGGAGCTTTTGGAAGCAGAGTCTTACATAGCTCAAACCAGTAATTAATTTAGTCACTGGCGATTCCAATTTTTAGTAGTGCTCAACTCCATCTGTGTAATTCCCCCTCCATGGAACCCCTGTGTTATATAACCTTCTGTGCTTTCTCCAGCCTCCATACCTTAGGCCCCACACCACGACTCTTGTTAGTGCAGGACCTGACTTACAGTCTTGGGCTTCCCAGCACAGGATGTGTGTCCCTGGTTCATTCCATCACCTGACTCTAGCTCTCTCTTTGCAGAAAGCCAGCTGACCTACACAACCTGGCTCCCGGCACACATCCGCCCTTCCTGACCTTTAACGGGGATGTGAAGACTGACGTCAACAAGATTGAAGAGTTCTTGGAGGAGACCTTGACCCCTGAAAAGTAATGAACTGCTTCTTTCCAGAGCTACTGAAAGGGAGAGAGGGTTAACCAAGGACAGGCAGATTTCTAAAGGAAATGCCTTACCTTGGAGCAGGAGCCTCTGATTTTCCAACAGAGAATATGGAACCCACCCTGGAGGATGCCAGCCTCAAAAAATTGGTCTACTAAGAACACTTGACAGTAGATTTCACCAGTCTGTTCCTACTACATAGAATAACTCTAGGAGTTATGGGAAGGTTACCATCCCTTCCTCCCCCACCTTCCAGTTATGTTCCACAGTTCACTGTATCTAAAGAGCTCTAGGTGGGTCAAAATCTCCCTCATCTTCAAAGAAGAGCTGAAAGGCTGGTGTACTGAAAACAAGGCAGGAAAGGCAGCCCAGTGACTGAACGACCTGACCGGAGGCCCCACACATCTGACCAAACCACAGTTACAGACGAAAATACTGACTCGTACTGGATGGAGTAAGAGCAGGGTCTGCAACTCCTGGGGGGCAGATTAACTGCTATTGATGGAACAGAGACAGCAAAAGATGCAAAAGGTTGGCTTATGTGCTGTAGGACATTGAAATTAGAGATGAAGGAACCACACATTTGAAAACATTTTTTTCTTTTTTTTTTATTTTATCTCATGCGTATGAATGTATTGCCTGCATGCATGGAAGTGCACCTGTATTGTGCAATGCCTGCAGAAGCCAGAAGAGGGTGTGGGATCTCCTGGAACTGGAGTTAATGAACGTTGATAGCCACCACGTGGGTGCTGGGAACCAAACCCAGGTCCTCTGCGAGAACAACCAGTGCTCTTAACACTGAGTGATCTCTCCAGTTCCAATCACACATTTAAAAAACCTAAAAAACAAATTATGTATGTAAAGTGAAGCACTGTCTTCATGTTGCAGGACACCAAAGGAGGATCTCAAGCTCAGCATTTGGAGAATCAGTGTTAATAGTTATCCCTGGGACTGGTAAAGGAAGTAGTACAAAGGTGAGGATGTAGCTCAGGTGGCAGAATGCTTATCTGGCACACAGGAAGCCCTGAGTTCAATCCCCACCTGTAATCTCAGCCTCCAGGAAGTAAAGCCAGGAGGACCAGAAGTTCAAGGCTTTTCCTATTAGTCCATAGGAAGTTCAAGACCAGCTTGGGATCCCGTCTAAACAAACAAACAAAAAAATAAAACAAACAAGCAAAATCAAGCCATAGGTTCAGAAGTCAGGTAGGAGGTTCCACTAGCGCCAGTCCAGGTAAGAGAAGGTCTCTGTCAAGGGAGAGGAAAGAGGAGTCAGGATCTACTTACAGGCCAGGTAAGGAGAACTGAATTCCAACAATCGACAGCTTGCCTTTATCTTAAAGTTTGTTTATTTGTCAACACATGTAGCTTTTCAATTGAGTCAGGCACTGTCACACCACACAGCTGATCTGGCTCAAGCCACTCTTCCAACAGCCCTGGGACCTAGGAGGAAGGCGCTGTCTACATCCTCATTTTATAATCTGGTGTGGCATTACACAGGGCCCAGCAATGGTACTTTATTGTTGGGAAATCACACCTCCAGGTTGAGCTGTGGTGTCACCCTAAGCAAGGATCCACCCTTTCCTAAGAGCACCTTTGTCATCACATCAGAATGGTTCATTTCACACTGAGAATGCAAAGCAGGGTGGAAGCAGCTGGGTGTAGTTTTAGTAAGGGCATTAATTCAACCAACAAGGCAGCCACACACACAACACCCAGTCGACCACAGCCAGAAGCCACACTTGTCTCTGAACAGGACCCCAGCTAGCCGGTTGGCTGGATGTGCCCTGACGGGGCTGACTTCCAACCCTTTCTCTCTCCTCTGGGACATTAACCTCCTTTGTTACTTGGACTGGTTGAAAATCCTGCAGAACAAACATCGACAATGTTTTCAATAACTCAAGCAGAGTTTAGCCTTTGCCTGGTGAAGTTAATATTATATCTTTGCAATTAATCCTCCCACTCAGGAATGTCTGCTCCCACCCAGTTCAGCAGGCAGGAAATGAAAGTGGAAGAAATGAGGAGTTGAGGGGTTCCCTGGTCCTCTGCCAAGGCCACAGGTCAGGGGGTGCTTCTGCCAGGGGACAAGTGTGCTCTCCTGATCCATCTTTCTCTGTCCTGGCCCTCAGTCCTCCTCTATGAAAGAATGACCCCTATATCCTTCCCTACCCTAGTCCTTCATACTAACTTTAACCAAGTCCCCCCCTACACACACATCACCCTAAACCTAGATATGTTTTCTCCTGTCCGTTTAACTCAACTGGCTCTAATGTGTGTCCACAGTGAGACCAACGAGACACAAAGACTCTGAGGTTATATATGGCTGAACATTCTTCCCGAGGAAGGTCATCATTCAATCCATCGTCATCTTTTTCTTGTCACATAGTAAAGTTTCCTTGATGCGATCAGTGTTGGGTGGGGACACTTTGTCCTCTCCCAGGCCATCTGTGCTACCTGAGCTGAGCACACTGCTTCTCACCCAGGTCTTTTCTGGACTACAGTTAGGTGTAGGACATTTGATGAGGGGCATCCTTGCCATGCTAGTGGTCTGAGTATCCAGCAGTTGAGGTAGCAGCCACTGTAACTTTATTTTTTTTAATTTTATTTATTTCCGTACATGTACGAATGTATTGTCTGCATGCAAGTCTGTGCGCCCATGATGTGCAATGCCGCGGAGATCAGAAGAGGGTGTCGGACTCCCCTGGAACTGGAGTTCTCCTGGAATTGGAGTTTCAGACGGCTCTCCGCCACCATGTGGGTGCTGGGGATTGAACCCAGGTCCTCTGCAAGAGCGGTCGGCGCTCTTAACCACTAGGCCATCTCTCCAGTCCCCAACCCCCTCTAACTTATTAAATGCATGCTTTCTGAATGCCCCTAAAGTAAGGGCATTAGTGACCACTGACTCTTCTGGATACCATCCGCAGGAGTGTCCTCAGATGCCCTTGTGACCATCGGATGGAGGCGGGCACTACAGGGACATCCCAGCAAATGCTTTCAAGCCAGGGCCACAGCTCCAAGCCTAGTGTTCTGCCAGTCTGCCTGCAAGCCGCCAGCCTCAGTCGCCCCACTGCCTTGGGCTGGAAGGTGGAGGGGTTTGTGTTCAGAGGCCCACGGAGCAGTGCATGGCCTTCTGGTTCTCCAGGGGGCAGCAAACCCCTCTGCTCCCGGAGGTTGTTGGGCCATGTGTTTCTCATCTGCTGTTTGTAAAAACTGCCAGAGACTCAAGATATTGAGACCGACTTTCACCCCTCTAGCTTTATTTCTTAAGGAAGAAAAAACAGATACAAGTACTCCAACAATTTTTTAAAAATGTATATGTTCTCGGGCTGGAGAGATGGCCTAGCGGTTAAGAGCGCCAACCGCTCTTACAGAGGACCCGGGTTCGATCCCCAGCACCCACATAGCGGCCGAGAGCCGTCTGAAACTCCAATTCCAGGAGAACTCCAGTTCCAGGGGAATCCGACACCCTCTTCTGACCTCCGCGGCATTGCACGACACGGGTGCACAAACTTGCATGCAGACAGTACATTCATACACATAAAGAAATAAATAAAATAAAAAAATGTATATGTTCTCTAGAACATGAGCTGTCAAAATGAAGAATCCCGGAAATCTCAAGTAGTTTCTAAATGAGACTAACATCCTGCCCTTCCTGTGGACTGATCCAGTCAGCTAGTGCTCAACAAAGAAGCGTTTGAAGGGATGGCAGTCTATAATCTCTAAACTTCCTTTCACCTGAAGTTCTGTGATTCCACGAGTTTCTCAAAGGCTTTCCCAGAACTGACTTTTGTTTCAAATAATCCTAGTGCATAGAAGCTGAGATAAAACTCAGCAGGCCACAGGCTATACAGACGGCCCACTTCGCTCTGTGAGGACCAGAGTCTGGATACCAGAAACCCACATAAGTGCTGGGTAGGGTAGGCATGGTGGCCTGCCTGTAATTCTGGCCTGTGGTGTTGGAGAGAGGAGATCCCCAGAGCAAGAGTAGCTGTATCAAAGAGCTCCGGGTTTGATTTAGAGACTTTGTGTCAAGGAATAAATTGAAAGAACGAGGGAGGATGAATCCAGACATTAATTTCCAGCTTCCACACGTGTATTTGTGCCCCCACACATGCAGAAACATGAATACACATGATACACATGCAGCACACACACACACACATACACACACACACACAAATGCAAAGGGGCTTTGATTTAATTAAATCAAAGGATGGGGTTGTGTCAGTCAGGTGGCACTGAATGTTAATGGGACTCAGAACACTGCAAACTTTAATACACTGTGAATTTTTCATTTTTAAATAATGTATGACTCTCTCACAGTGATGAAAATCAGTAATGTTCCTCTGGGAAGTAGAGAAACAGCTTTTGAACCTGACGAGGGATGCCATAATAATTCCTGTTCAAGTCTATACCACCAGGTGGCGCTCTCATGCAGTAACATGAGGGGCGCAAGGCAGCAGCGGTTTCATAGGACTCAAGTCTTGCTGGGTGCCTTGTGGCTGTGTGTGGCCCCCAAGGTGTCTACAGCTGAGGAAAGCAGGAAGTGGGACAGTGCATAGTGTTTTTTGAAAGCCAGTGTCAGGAGCAATGAAGTCTCTTCTCATCTTGTCCCACTGTCCTGAACTCCAGTCAGAAAGAGGGTGGAGGGAAATGCAGAGAAGCAAGTGGATATTTAGTACCCAAGAGCAGGCTCTGCCATAGGCGAATTATAAACGTTTTCTGATCTTCGATTCCCACACGTCTTATGGCACTTCCTGAAAAGACAGTACCAAATGTCTATTTGGTACCATAGCGGACTAATGAAATAATTTCACTTAAGTCTGGCTTGTGAAATGGTGAGTTTATCAGAGTTACTTACAAAGAAGCACGGAAAAGACCCTCTCCAGTTGCATCCTTGGAACTTCCTGTGCAACTTACAGGCAACTCTACCAGGGAGTCTCCTGTTCACAGATGATAACCGGAGGGACAGGCTTTATGAATCCTGTCACTTTCTGAGCTTTAGTCTAAAAACCTTCCTCTCTAGGAAAGAAAGTTTCAATTTGGAGGAAAGATCTATTCAATACCAAAACTATAAACAGAGGACCATAACGGTGGTCTTAAAGGACTAGTATTGGAGATTCTACTGCTTAGCCCAGTACCTGACAGAGGGAAAGCTCACTAAACGATAAAGCGTGATAAACCATTCACGCCTGTTCTGTGGCTGCATCCCGGGTATGGTCCTAAGTATGCTTGGTGAACTTAGGTCTTAACAGATCTAAGGAATGGACTATAACAAATAAGCAGGACCTCTGGGATCTCACTCTTTGCTAGCATAGACAATAAAACCGACACACAGTTAAGAGTCAGTAAAGTCAGAGCCATTAACCTGCCCATCAAGTGAGGGTTTGGTAAAGTGAGGAAGCAAGAATTATGGAGGAGAGGAAGTGTTCTTGCTTCTAGGACTACACTGAAGCTGCCAGGTGAGATCCCTGAAGAAACAGATGTAACTCCATCAAGACTGGGTCTCTTTTTCTCCAGTGCACCCCCTCCAAATAGGTACAGAGCCTGGCACTGGTTTGGGGCTCACTACACGTTGGTTTAATTTTTCTTCAGGGGCATGGCAGGCTATGGCTGAACTGTAAGGAGTCATCTGGGACTCAAGTCAGAGCACTTACCAGCTGCAATTTTTTATTTGTTTGTTTTCCTGCTATTTGGTGTGTGTGTGTGAGATACCAACTGTTTTATTTCCCAGAATGAAGTTTAAAGTGCAGATCTGGGGGGATGAGTGTGTTGAAATAAGATACCTTAAAGACAGGGCAGAGAGTAATTTTCATCAGTTAAGTCAAGACTGGCAAATGTTATCTGTTGAAGGCCAGATTGGAAATGTTTCTGACTTTGTGGGTTACACGGGTCCGTGGTACCTCTGCTGTTGTACCATAAAGGCAGCCGTGGCCAGTGTGTAAATTAGTGGGGGTGACTATGCTCCAATGAAACTGTACTCATGGGCCAGGGAGATGGCTCAGTGCAAGCTTGAGTACCAGAGCTCAGATCTACAGAACTCACATAAAAGCCAAGAAAACCTGGTGGCTGCCTGCAATCCCAGCACTCGGGAGTCAGGGACAGGATTCCTGGAGCAAGCCAGCAAGGTAGACTAGATGAATCAGTAAGCTCTGGGTTTAATTGAGAGACCTTGCCTTGATAAAATGGAGAATAATTGAAGACATCAGATGGCAATACTGAGCCTCAACATGCAAATACATACATGTGTTCACACACATGTGTTCACACACATCCACACACTTATACACATAAGCACGTCACAGACAAGCATGGAAAAATGGATTCATGAGCAGTGAAATTTGAATTTCTTATTATTTTCACAATCTGATGTTTCCAACTGTATGAGTCACTTTTCTGTTGCTATGATAGAACCCCCATGGCCAAGGAAACTTATAAAAAAGGAAGAGTTTATTTGAGCTTATGGTTCCAGGGAAAGTAGAGTCCATCACGGTGGGAGGCATGGTGGCAGGAGTTGCCTGAGCAGGAGGAGAAAGCATAGCTTCACATCTTCAAGCAGGCACAGGTAACAGAGAGAGCCACTGGAGATTGGCAAGGCTTTTTGACTCTCTAAGCCTGCCCCCAGTGACGTGCTTCCTCCAGCATGGCCATACTTTCTAAGACCTCCCGAAGCAGCGCCACCAACTGGGCAGAAAAATGTCCAAATACTTGGAGCCTATGGGGGACATTCTCATTCCAACCATCACACCAACTATTTATCTTTTTGAAAATATTTTATTATTTTTATTTTATGTGTATGAGTGTATTGCCTGCATGTATATAAGTGTGATGCCCACAGATGTCAGAAGAGGTCATCAGATCTCTTGTAACTAGAGTTATGGATAGCCACCATGTGGGTTCTGGGTACTGAGCCCTGGTCCTCTGCAAGAGCAGCCAGTGCTCTTAACCCTCTGAAACATCTCTCTAACCTGAAGTTTTTTGTTTTGTTTTGTTTTATTTATTTATTTATTTATTTTTGTTTGTTTGTTTGTTTGTTTACTTGAGACATGGTCTCTTTATAGCTTCAGCTGGCCTAGAACTCACTATGTAGACCAGGCTAGCGTCCATCTCCTAGAGATCCACCTGCCTCTATCTCCCAGGTGCTGGGATTAAAGATGTTCATCACAAGGCCTGGTTTCTTTCCCAACTATGTAGAAGTTTAAAAAGTATTGAGCCACTGTTAGCTTGAGAGGCATGCATAAATGGAGGTCACGGTCCATTGCTCACAGACCTTTGAATTAGAGAAATGAATCTTCCTTTCAATTGTCCTCAGACTCAGAGGTGTTTCTAGGAATGAAACATTGTTTACTGGCTTTTTAGAGAAGCAAAAAATGCTCTGCAGCCATTATTTTCCATATTTAAAGATTTGGTATTTGTGTGTGTTTGTGTGTGTGTGTGTGTGTGTGTATTGTGTGTGTGTGCATGTGAGTGCAAGTGCCCATGGGCAGAGGGCAGCATATCCCCTAGGTTGCTCTTAGTGCTCCATTGTGAGTACTGGGAGCTGAACTCCAGTTCTTTGAAGAGCAGAAAGTGCTCTTAACTACTGAGCTGTCTCTCCAGCTCCCTTTGCATATTTAAAATTGGGCACAGAAATAACTACACTTAACATGTTCCATGGTAGCCTCATTCAGGTGCAGTCATTGAAATCTGTGAGATTTAAATCTTAGAGACCTATTCTCTACAAGAACAAACTTCAAAGGCAAGGTTATGTTCTGCAGGAACGTCTCAGTGAATCACAGAGAAGAGGAAGCAGTAGTCCCTTGAATGGAGAGCCCTTTGTTCTCTGTCTTGGATCTGATATCCTGGGCCCATCTTTAGCCCACCTGACTGTAAAGACATGGAAAGATTGTTAGAATTTTTTTCAAAGGATAACATAGGGAAAATAAAACAACAAACTCAAACAAACTATCAATTAAAACACACATTCTTGACCTTGTTCTTTTTAAACCATCAAGGATAAACAAAATTATGATGAAAATTATGTGATGATGTAAATCTATTAATTGCAATATTTCTAGAATAATCAATCTTATGTTAGAAGGTCAATATAGAGAGATGATGCAAACGTCCCACATTTTGGCAGATTACCTAACATCTAGCAGGAAACCTCGCTTCAGCCCCACACTGTATTGTATTATACTGTACTCTACACTCAGGGACAGCTGTGGATGGAACTCTGTGCAGAGTGCCCCCTCCTGGTAGATGGAGACTGCTCATCATGATGCTGAGCCCAATCTTAAGGCCTCCGTGTTTTCAAGATCAAATAAGAGTGGCCGAGAGTCCACAGTACAGGGGGTAGAAAAATTGGGCTTCCAAAATAAAACTGCATGGGCTAGGATCCCGGTTCCACCAACAACATGGCTCCAGGCAAATTGCTTAACATTTCTGTGCCTTGGTTTCTTTGTGTGGGGAATGAGAATGGCGGTGGTACCAATAGGATTTTGGGAAGGTGTGAGTGGTGAATTCACATGAAGCTCTGGGCAGTGCCTAGCACTTAGTAGCTACATAGTACAAGTTAGGTGTGTTTTTTTTTTCCTGGCATCAGAACAGTACAGTTATTAAGTAGGAAGACATTGATTTATGGTCACAAAACAAGGATCTCCCCTGCCCTAATTATTATTTGCCTCGTGCACTAAATGATCATTTAATGTAGGCCTCTAACAACTTCTGCTATAAAATGAGAGTAATAACACTTCACTTTCCTCATCTGCCTGACACAGTGATGGGCCCCATATCTTTCTGAAGACTTTTCCAACTGTGGTATGTCTGACATTAAACAGCCACTTGCCATGGCCCCAAGAGCAGACAATCCTAGTGACTGGTATCATTGAAGAGCAAAGAAATGTAAGAATAATAACAAATGATGTGTGTGTGTGTGTGTGCTTGTATGTGTGTACACGTGCACGCACAGGTACAGAGGTGTGTGGATATGTATGTGTACAAATAGACACCAAAGGTCAATCTCGGGTATGATTTCTCAGGTGTCGTTTGTTTGTTTGTAAGAGGGCCTCTCACAACCCAGCACTCACCAATTAGACTAGGCTGGCTGTGGAGCCTCAGAAGATCCATCTGTCTCCATCTCTCCAGAGCTGGGATTATAAGCACGCCACCATATCCAGCTTTTCGTGTGGGTTCTGGGGTCAAACTCAGACCTCCATCTTCTTATCTCTACTGCCCGAACCACCTTCCAGCCCCACAACAACCAAGAAGTTCACAGTCAGAACTGTCCAGTCCCGACCATCAACCCCACCTTCACTGTTAATAATGACAAGCAGACGGCCTTCCGCCATCGTCACCCACTCCTGCCTGGCCAAGCACGTAAAGTGCTTGTAAAAGAACTGTTTAAATTCGAATGACTGATGTGATGATGCTGTTGTGTCAAATCCAAGGATTCCCACACACGTTCCTTTACTTCTTTCAGTCCCAAGGCCAAGGTTCCTAGCCCACTCCCCCTCTTGTATCCCTTCAACTTCAGAATGAAAGTTAAATAGACAGGGCGGAGGTCATTGCAAATCTGCCCCCATACATGGAAATCAAAACAATTGAAAACACGTGTCCCCTGGGCAGAACCTGGTGAGTTCTGCACCTTATTACTGTGCACATGTAATAAGCATCTCTGAGTCATTTTAGAAGCACACAGACAACACTCTCTTTTGGAGAAATGGTTTGGCAACTTGGTACTAAGGGGCCAGGCATCCACTTGCTCTAGTTAGCTAGAATTTTGATGGCAGGGCTGATAGTAGATGGGTATTTTCATGGGTACAGGGGCGATGTCAGGGACCCCACCTGACAGAAAGGCCAGCATTGTGTCACCAGTCCATGACTTGAGGGTGCTTCCAGGGAGGGGACATACCCTGAACCCCATGCGTGACATTCTGGTTCCTTACTCAAGACAACTTTCAGTGCCTCAGTGACCTCTGGTTTCCTTTATTGTGGATGATGGCTGAGTGCCCACACTCCCCGTAGGAGGTTGCAAAACCCAGAAGATAGCTAGATCCCTCCAGGAAGGGGAGCATTGCTCACGATGATAGGACAGCATCACCCTAAAGAAACTTTCCTCTTACAGTTTCATAGAATACTGTGTCTTCCCTTCCAGATACCCCAAACTGGCAGCGAAACACCGGGAGTCCAACACGGCAGGCATTGACATCTTCTCCAAGTTCTCTGCCTACATCAAGAACACCAAGCAGCAGAACAACGCTGGTGAGTGACTCTTCTTCAGGACCTGGCGGGGTCTGCTTCCTGCCACTTGGTATGTCTTTGGTGCCTGTGGCCACGTCAGACCATCCAGCCAGAGAAACGTCTGGAACCAGCACTGCTAACTCACTTGCCAACCCCAATACCTAGATTCAAGATGGACATTAGACATCTGGCCACCCGACTAGCATGGGAGAAGCAGCAGTCAGCTCCGATTCAGAGGCAGGGGAGCAGCTTGCTTGGGGAGACTGCCTTATAGAACAACAAAATACATGACATGGGAGGGTCCTTGATACTGTGCGTCTGTCCCACGCATACAAACTCATCTGTATACACAGTGTGAGAGACATCCCTACTTCTTTCTTGTCGCTACGTGACTTCTCAGGGGCCAACCAGAAGCCATGCAAGGGGCAATGAGGCTCACACTCGAGTGAATGATGCAGACCCAGTTCTCTGTATCCTCAGCTTGAGCAAGAGGAAGGACTTCTGAGAGCCCGGCTCCTCCTCCTCCAGGCCTTTCAGTTCTGGCATTGACTATAGACCCAGGACATGGTTCTCTTGTGGCGCCCTTTTATATAGGGATCTGAGCACCCCACAATTAAGATCAGGGTGACTTTAGCCCCTTATCCAGAATTATCCTATAAGGATTTGCTGAAGCCATTTGAATGGGCATGAATGGCTCCTGGTGCGAGGCCCTCAAAGGAGAGGCAGGAGGGAAAGCACCCCTTTGACCTCAGTGAGAGGATGAATTGGATCCCTGGGACATCGCACCAAGCCTAGAAGGGGAAGCAATGCGTGGATTTGCATGAGTGGACCCATCTGGGATGCACGGTGGACCATAGGAAGAGGGAAGTTCTAGGTACCCCTGGAGTTCAGAGGAGGAGGCATCTCTGGGCAGCTGCAAAGGAAAGGAATCAGTTGTAGGGCTAGAACCAGCACAGTAAGTCTGTTGTTGCTACTGAGGACCTGGATTGTGTCAAGTGCAGAATAAGACCCTGGAAGTTCAAAGAAAAAGCCTCTTGAAGGGGCTTCAACTGGGGCACAAAGGGTGCAGGAGGGGAGGAAGGTGGCAAAGGCAAAGAATTGTTTCTGGACTCACAGTTTGAGGATCCAGTCCGTCATGGTGGGAGGTCATGGCGGCAAGAGTGTGAGGCAGATGGTCACTCTGTGTCCACAGCCTCCTGTGCCTGCTGGTGCTGGAGGAAAGTTCCGAGTCACACACAGATCAGAAGACAAGAGGCACAGCACGCTTTAATCACAGGAAAATCTGATAAATGGCCCCGCAAAAGAAAAATGCAATTCCTATAAAGCTGTTTAGAGTAGGAATCCATCTGAGTCCTCCAAGGATATCAAGTGGAGCTAAGATTACTGTTCTAGTCTGCCTTCCATTTCTGTGACAAAACACTCTTACCAATACCAACTAGAAGAAGAAAGGGTTTATTCATGTTACATCTCCAAGGTCACAGTTCATCATTAAAGGACCCCAAGGTAGGAAATCAGGTCAGGAACCTGGAAGCAGGAGCTGAAGCACAGGCCATGGAAGAACGCTGCTTGCTGGCTTGCTCTTCCCTTGGCCTGTGCTCAGCTTGCTTTCTTATATAATACAGGACCCTCTGCCCATGGGTGGCACTACCTGCAGTGTACTGGGCCCTTCCACATCACTCAACAATCAAGAAAATACCCCACGGACATGGCCACAGTTTAGTCCAATGGAGGCAATTCCTCAATTGAGGCTCCTCGGCTAGGTGTGTCAAGTTGACACTAAAGCTATCCACATAATCATGGAGTGCAGGACATGGGAAAGATGGGAAAAAGTTGGGCGGAGTCCAGAGAAATAGCCAGGGCCTGCAGTGTCAGTCTGGGAATCTTTGGCTTTATTCTGTGGGCAGTAGTAGTGACTATAGGAGCATTCGAGTGACTGTGAAGAAAGAGACTTTCAGAAGACAAGAAGCAGTACTTGTAAACTATTTTAGCCAGACTCTGTAACCCTGCATCAATGCTGCTTGGGTCCCATCATTGGTTGAATCCTGCCCCTCTCAAAGGCCATGTCCATGTCTACCTAGGACCGTAGAATATGACCTTCATTTGGAAATAAGGTCTTTATAAATGTGATTACATCAGGATCTCAAGCTGAGACATCCTGTATTTGGTGTGGTCCCTAAATCCAGTGACAGGTGTTCTCATAAGAAGATGGGTGGACACAGATGCAGCGGAGAAGGCTATGTGCAGATGGAGGTGGAGAGTGGAGCCATAGCCAAGGCCACGGCCACAGCCACAGCCACAGCCACACCCATGCCTGAGGAACTCTTGGATTTCCAGAAGTTAGAAGAAGTGAGGAAAGACAACCACTGACAATTTAATTTTGGAATTTTCAGAACTTTGACGAGATAATCTCATAATTTGAAGTCAGCCGCTAAGTGGTTCTCTGTTGCTATAAGTGTTAGTGTCATAGTTGGCTTCAGCTGTCAACTTGACACAAACCTTGAGTTAACTGGGAATAGGGAACCTCAAATTGCCTTGATCAAATTGGCTTATGGCCATGTCTGTGGGGGAGGCACTTTCTTAATTGCCAATTGATAGAGGAGAGCAGGTCCACTGTGGGTGGTGCCATCTATAGGCGGGTGCCCTGAGGGAGCCAGGGGAAGCAAGCCAATAAACAATGTTCCTCCAAGGTCTTTGTTTCAGCTCCTGCCTCCGCATTCCTGCTTTGGGTTCTTGGCGTTCCTCGATGAAATGCATTTTCAGTCATAGTGTTTATCACGGTGATAGGAAGCAAACTGGGACATCTAGGAAACGAACACAACCTAAGATAGCTGTTTGTCAGGCTGCTGTGATACATGTGCTACAAAAGCTACTTAAGGAAGGGTTTATCTTTGTCTCACAGTTTGAGGGTTCAGCCCATCATGGCAGGACGGCCTGGAGACAGGGGATGGAGAGAGCTGGTCATATTGTATTTACAGTCAGAAAAGAGAGAGAGAGAGAGGAAGAGGAAGGAAAGAAATGCTGATGCTCAGCTTCCTTTCTTCCTTTCTCCCTAATTATTCAATCTGGGACCCCAACCCATATTCGGGGTGGGTCTGTCTTCCTACCCCCCTTAACCCTCTTTGGAAGCACCCCCTCATAGACACACCCAAGGTGAGTCTCCTAGGTGATTCTAATTGCAGGCATGTTGTCCATCTAGATTAACCATCACGCGGCCCCTTAGAACCATCATGGAAAAAAACAGTTATTACTACTTTCCTGGCCTAGGACCCAGGGGGCCCAGCAGACTCTTGAACCCTGTTTTGTTCAGATTCTGCATCCCACGTCCTTTCATCTCAACCGCACATATCTTCCTTCATACTTGTCAGAGCGCCCTCAGAAAGATTATCTTATTTGGACCTTCCAGATTTTTAAAATTATAAGTGGCATTTACATATTATCCGTATTTACAGTTCGCTTCCCCCCAAAACCAAAGCAACAGTTTCCACAGAGTACCGTGTATCAATTTCCTATAAACTCAATACTCTCCAATTTTCGTTGTTTGTCTTCTTCTGTTTCTCTTTGTTTTTCTCCATAATGGGCTTTGCCCTTGTGACTCCTTCTCCCCCTAATCCATTTGCACATTTCAAAGCTGTGGCATGTCTCCTTTCCAGAGAGCTGTCCTCCACGTGTGCTGTTCTTCTTCACCCCCTTTTAATGAGATCGCCCACCTTCCTTTCTTGTAACTAGAACTTGCCCAGACCCTCACCTCGCCTTTACTTTTCCTTCCACTCAGTTTGGGTCAGCAGGGTTCAAAAGTCCTTGGGATTCAGCAAGCCAAACACTCCTATTTCTACAGGCCTGTTGTCCTAACGCTGTGCTCCCAGGCCAGCCCCAGCCCCAGCCCCAGCCCGAGCCCCATATCCCACATGTCCCCGGGGGGAGGGCCATGACTCTGTCTGCCTTGCTGGAGCTGTCTGGTTCACAGCTTCTAGTTCCACTCTTCCTTGGGCGGGCATTCTGACATGTCCTGCAATCCACTTTTTCTGTCTGGGTCTTGAGTCGAGCATTTGTTTTTCTTCACTTCAGATCAGACATCTTATGACTTTATTTTTTCTTTCTGTCTTAAAAAAACTGGAGGGTGGGCACTGGAGGGATGGCTCAATGGGTAAGAGCACTGATTGTTCTTGCAGAGGACCTGGGTTCAGTTCCCAGTACCCATATAGCAGCCAACAACCATCCATAATTCCACTTCCACGGTATTCAACACTGTCTTCTGACCTCGATGGGCATTGCACAACATGGGTGCATTATGTGCATGAAGCAGTACACTCATCCACATAAAATAAAAATAACAAAATAATTTTAAATATATATTTTGGGGTTTTTTTGAGACAAGATCTTATTATATAGTCCAGCTGGCCTGGAACTCACTATGTAAACCATCCCAGGCTGGTGTCCTCACAGCAATCCACCTGCCTCTACCTCCTGAGTGGTGGGATTAAAGGTATGCACTACATGTGTGGCTCTTTTAAAATTTTTAAACCTTTTTACTTTGTGGGCATGTGTGTGCTTGTTCATGGGTGTGAAGGTGCATCCATGTGTATGATGTGGTAGGTGCACGTTGACTTGTATGCACATATACGTGAAGGCCAGAGGTCAGTTCTAGAAGTAGTATTTATCTTATTTTCTTGGGACAAGATCTCTCTCTGGCCTGAACTCACCATTTTGGTGAGGATGGCTGGCCAGACAATGAGCCCCCGGGATCATTCACCTCTGTCTCCTGGGTTCTGGGATCACCAGTTCATGCCATTAAGTGCAGCTTTTTCACATGAATTTTGGGGGTTGAACTTTACCAATTAAGCAATCTCTCTTTTCTCTCTCAAGCAGAGGCTTCTCTTCCTCACTCTTCTAGGCACACAGGCCGTGGTCACAGCCTATCCCTGTACCGTCACCAGGGACACGTGAGGAAAGCCAGTCCTGCCCATGTGGCTCTGTGGGGTCAGTCACCCTTACACTTACATGTGGCTACAGGAACCACCATTCAAAATGTTCTTGTTCCACAAAGCCTCGGAAGTTCCTAACCATTGGAACCTGGACCTCATCCATGGAAAATACCCCAACTAGTCACCAAGAGAATTTCCCATTAGTTCGCTCAGCCAGGCACTCATTAGCCATTCAGCAAAACTGCATGGGGTTTAGAGAGATGGCTCAATGGGCAGGAGTGTTTGCTCTGCCAGCACTAGGAGCTGAGTTCAGATCCCCATCATCTATGTGAAAAGGCAAGCATGGCTATATGAGCCTGTAAGCCCATCACTCAGGGTAGAGACAGGCTGATCCTGAAATGCTTACCCACCCTAGCCAAAATGGAAGGCTTCGGCTTCAGTGGGAGAACTTGTTTCAAGGCAATAAGATGGGGAGCAATACAGGAAAATACCACCTCTGACCTCAGTGTGCACCTGCACCTCCACACACATGTGTATCTAACACACACGCATATGCATATAACACACAAACACACACACACACACACACACACACACACATGCACATACTGCCTGGAGTGGCATCTAGCCTGAGCTTCTTTTGAAAGAACATGCCTTATGTGTCAGGCACTGAACCTGGCACCGGAGCTACCAAGAGAAACAAAACAGAGTCATTGCCCTCAGTAAATGAACTTGAAAGGCTGGGAAAACATGCATGCAGACTGGTCTGGGTTTACACTGCA
Source organism: Rhizomys pruinosus (assembly GCA_009823505.1). Taxonomy (NCBI): domain Eukaryota; kingdom Metazoa; phylum Chordata; class Mammalia; order Rodentia; family Spalacidae; genus Rhizomys; species Rhizomys pruinosus. Next base: position 880,710 of record VZQC01001715.1, on the reverse strand, counting down.
GTGTTCATTTCTAGCTACAAAATTGTATCTGTGAGATGTGTTCTCTCCGAGCCTGTTTCTATAACCGTAGAGTGGACTTACTGAAATCTCTGCCAAACAAGGGAATGAAACAGGCACAGTCTCGATGGCAGATTGATGCATTTTCTAAGTCAATGCAGGCATATCCATCAGCGCAGCACCAGCCACACAGGAAATGCTCTCACTAAATGCCAACTACAATCGCTGTGGTCACAAATCTGAGACAAACTCTCCAGCCAGTGTCTCCACATCTCTCATCTCTTAGTCCCTTTCTACTTCTCCATTTGTTTTTTGCTTGTTTGTTTGCTTGAGACAGGGTCTCCCTGTAGCCTCAGCTGGCCTAGAACTTGCTATGGAGACCAGGCTAGCCTTGATCTTAACAGAAAGCCTCCTGCCTCTGGCTCCTGAGGACTAAGATTAAAGGTGTTAGCCATCACAGTTGGATCTTTCCATTTTTGAAGCTTTCTTTCCCCTTTCCTGTTTTTAATTTTTAAAATTATTACTGTGTTTGTGTGTGTTCGGTGCAGTTCGCTTGTGGAGGTCAGAGGACAACTTCGTGGAGTCAGTTCTCCCTTCCACTTTTCTGTGGGCTCTGGGGGTTGGACTCAGGTGGTCAGGCTTGCATTGCAAGTGCTGTTATGCACTGGGCCACCTTGCCAGCTCTGTTACTCCTTTCTTGACATTTGTTGCTCCTTCTCAAAGCATGCTCCCAGGAGTGCCATTGGCCTGGATAGTTCTCGGACCCTCAGCTTCCTGTACTGCCTCCTACTCACGGCCCTATTACCACATCCAGATCCCCTTGATCTGCGGGGACCAGGTACTGCTTCCCGGCTCCTCCCCCACCCTTTCTCAACCAGCTCATCAAGTCCCTCACAAATGGCCTAGATTGTGTCACAGATGTCCATAAGACTCCACAGTCAGTTAGGTGTACATAGGCAGATTGCTTTGTTTTCTTTTAAAAACTATTTTATTTATTTTATATTTTAGGTGTATAAGTGTATTGTCTGCACATATGTAAGTGCACCCATGTTGTGAAATGCCCTTGGAGGTCAGAAGAGGGTGTTGGATCCCCTGGAACTGGAGTTATGGATAGTTGTTAACCACCATGTGGGTTCTTAGAACTGAACTCTGGTCTTTGCAAGAGCAGGCAATGCTGTTAACTGCTGGGCCATCTCTCCAGCACCCTGCTGTGGTTTGGAGGTCACATACCACCCCAACCCCTAACCCCATGGAGAGCCAAGAGCTACGTGACATCCCGTTGCACAGTTATACCATCACAACAGTACGTACCACCACCACAATGCTACATTTGACATCAGTATTCTCCATTTGATATCACGACGCCCCAGTATGGCGTCACCATGCCTGGACATGCTCTGTTTCCCACAGCTCAGATCCCAGCAGCTATGAGATTCAACTCTCTGACCCCAAAACCACAACCTAGGTTCACACACTAGCCTGAACTTTTGTTGGCCTCACTCCCAGCATGGGAGCTATCTCAACTCTCCATCTGTAAAGTGGGGAGAATAGCGGTATACCCTCGTTAGCTCCTGTACAGTAATGGCTGCCACCATGCTCAAGGCCAACTTGTCAGAGCTGTTATCTAGGCTGACAGCCATACCTTGTGCAGTTTGAGGGGTTAGATATTTGGGAATTAAGTCAGTGACTGAGCAAAACACTAAAGCCAACAGTCAAGGATCATCATGTCTGAGGCAGGGCACAGGGAAAAAAAGATCAGCCTAAGAGGGAGGGGTACGTGGGGGGCAGGGTCATGATGCAGCAAGGGCAGAACACTTAAAAAAATAAATCCTGTAGTTGACATGGCAAAACCCACTGTGCAGACGGGCACGGAGACTGGCCGCCCATGTTCGGTTCCCTGGGACTGAGTCCCTTTTGACTGCTTTTCCTGTGGGCCATTAGCCCACTGCTCGCATTCTCTCGGAGAGAAGCCCAGGAAGCAGGGCCCTTCTCCTCAGGGGACATGCTGAGAGGGAGTTGAATAGACACAGGAGAGCGGCGCCAAGAAAGGACACCTTTGAGATGAAAAAGCAGCCAGTCTGTAGCTGTGGCTCAGCGTCCCTGATCTGGCTTCTTGCCGGTGGCCTCTTCTAACAGGGCAAAGTTGTCACTTGGTTGGTATTGGGGGTTCCCAGAATGCTGAAGTGAAGGGATTCAGGGAGCACACAAGCCCCTCATCCACTCTTTGGCAAATCCTGTACCATTTCAGAAGTTCACATCATCCTCCTGAACACCATGCCCATACACGGTGCCTGGTCACGTGGCGGAAAATCCAGCCTCCATCTCCAGCTTCCCACCATCTCTGTCTTCTGCAAACACCCCTTGTCTCCAGGTCGTGTTCCCTGTACCCTCCTCTGAGACGTCAGCAGAGCACAGAGACCCCAGATCAACCAGGATGGGCAGCAGGCAGGGTGTGCTTGCTGGAGATCTCAGAGTGGCTCCGCAGGCCGCTCTCTTCCCAGGAAGGATTTCTTTTGCGCCCTACTTGACCACACCTCTCCTTCATTCTCTGTCATCACCCAAGACAATTTAGACTTCCCCCGCTGAGTTTTACAAATCGCCCTCAGGACGGGCTCATCACTTGGCTTTCAATCTCTGTTCTTTTCATCTACTTACCCTAATACAAGCATGGCGTCGTGTATTTTACTTCAGTTTTCACATCTTTCTTTCTCCTTATGCTTCAATACTCAGTTCTCAGGGGTTATTTCATGTTTTGAACGTATGGTGCATTCCAGGCAGTTAGCAAGTGGATGGCATGCTTGTTTAATTCTCTCTCTTTTTTAACTCATTTAAGAGTCCTTTTATTTCTTCCAACCCTATCACATTTCCCTCAGACACAGTTACCGTTCCTGCCCAGAATTACCATCCTTGTTTTGGGTAAGAGTGTCGGGTTCTCATGCGTATTCTTTCTAGCCAGCATGGAAGGAGACCTGTGTGTGCATTGGACTAGGACAAAGGTCTGAGATGCCTTCTACTTGGTCCTCATTCATGTCTTCCATCTGTAGTCTTTACACACATGCCCATTTCCGGGGGGGGGGGCTCTCTTTCCCTACTGAGGGGCTAAAATGTCCTATTTGCGGCCTCTAAGGTCACTTACATGTGGGGAGGGGGCAGCTTTGCCTACTAGAATTCTCAGGCTGTCTGAATACATGTCTTTGGGCTGAATATGCTTTTTCCAACTGTAAGACTTCCTTAGAATTCCTGCTTCTCTTCCTCGTCCCAATCTACTTTTCTGTCTTATTTCTGGGGGTCTTTTTTTCTATTTTAAATGTATAATCCATTTGTTTCTGAAACCTGTTTTTAGTTCTTCACAGAAAAGAAACTTCGACCAGAAGGAGGTAAGAAAGAAAAACAGAAGCAATGCATAAAAATGGAGCTGGTGTGTGTGTGTGTGTGTGTGTGTGTGTGTGTGTAAGCCAGGACCACCATTCCCCAGGGCTGTGTGACTGATGACGACTTGAAACTTACAAGTAGATGAAGCAAAATAAGGACCCTGGTTGACTACAGCCTGGTTTCCCTAGAAGATAGAAACAAACCAAACTTCCCAAAGAATAACAAATATTCCTGACTTGAGCCCAGACACGGAGGGGCTGCTGTTTCCATTTGCTTCGGCCGGTCCTTCTGTGACTTGCCTTCCCACCCTCGGGAGAATCCAGGCTCAGCTCTGCATGCAGGCCCTGTCTGTGGCTGCTCTGCCTTTGGGCTGCACCCTCCTGTTGCCCTGTTCTCCAGCTGTGTTCTCTCTGTTCCCCAAACCCACCTGCTGCTTTTGGTCCCATTTTTTTTCTGGAAGACCCATGAGACTTTGCTGCAGCCTCAGGCCCCTGCTATCAATTTCTGCTTCCTATAGTCTAACCAGGATGTGCACACAACAGCCTGACCATGGTGTTTCTATTTTACTTGATTTATTTATTTATTTATTTATTTATTTATTTATTTCTCCCTCTGAATGTAGCCTAGGGTGATCTGGATCTCATGAGCAGCATTCCTGCTTCAGCCTCTCGAGTGCTAGGATTAGAGGCATCGGTTGGGTTTGTACACCTGTGTCCATTTCCACTACCAAGGTCCCGGACTTCTGTCTTTACAAAAGACTGTGAGGTCTTAACAGTCTTGCTGAAATGCTTGTCCTCTAACTTCCTAAATAAAGTCTTGAGTTGCCTTATTTTATGACAGGCACTTGCTGAGCATAGGGCTATGTTCTTGGGGTATAAGCTCCCCCGCCAGGGAATTGTCACTCTAGTGTCCACCCCTGTATTCATTATAACCAAAGAGGCCATCTTTTCCAAATGGAAAATCAGATGTCTACAGACGGCTTCCATTGAAAATAACGAAGTGTTGCTGAGTGTGATGGCACCCGCCTTTAATCCCAGCATTCTGGAGGTAGAGGCGGATGAATCTGTAAGATCGAGGTCAGGCTGGTCAACATAGCAAGTTATAGGCAAGTGGGGCTACAGGGAGACCTGCCTCAAAAAAAAAAAATTAAATAAATAAAACAGTAAAAGGAAAGAAAAGAAAAGGTACTTACCCAGAAGGCGCAGGAAACATATCCCCTCAATGAAAAGCCCGAGGTGGAGATTGAGCCTAGCCTTCCAAAGTACCTGATTGGGACTACACTGAAGGGGCAGGGAGGTGCTTCATGCTACCCATCACCCCCTGCTCCTGAGCCTTTGGTGTATGGCCAGTCACTTAAAAAGTCTCTGAGCAGTTGCAGCTCTGTTCCTGAACATGGGCCAAGGATTCTTCCTTCCCAGGGCATCAAGGACCTCGGGTCACCCATTCAGGCCAGATCTTCAGAGGCCCAGCTTGTCTTTCTCAGAGACCCTTTTGCAGTGGCTATGCCCCTGGCTGATGCTGGTGGCAGAACTCTGTCTGCACCCAAGCCAACTTTTGCCTCAGTAAGTTTTTGGTAGTTTGTATCCACACTAGCTCACCCCTGTTCCCAATGGCCACCTCTGGACAGGTCTAGACCCCCAGACCCATTTCTTCATAGCTCCAAGTGTCTCCTTCCCAGCATGTGCTTCTCCTCCTTTTTAATGAAATCTCCTAGCAAGTCATAGATTAATGTGTGAAGATTGATATAAACCCATTAGTAACCCTAGAAGTCATGTATTAAGTAATGCCACCAATTTTTGAAACATAAAGAGTTGAGGGCTGTAAGCTATGGCTTGACATTTAGAAGTTGACAATGGACTCCCAACTAAAGAAATGAGCATCAATGAAAGGGACAAAGAAAGGCTGGGTCTGTGGCGCTCATAACTCCCTAATCTAAGTGCCATTTATTGTAAAACCTTAACCAAAAAATGCTTTCTGGGCCAAAGAGAAAGCTCAGTACATAAGAGTGATTGTTGGTTCTGCAGAGGACCCAGCACCCACATCAGGTGGCTCACAACTTCCTGTAATTCCACTTCCAAGGAATCTAATGCCCTCTGGCTTCCTTGGGCACCTACATGCACGTGGTGCACATAGACTCACTCTGGCACACACGTATGCATGTTAAATAAATCCGTAAATACATAATCAAATCTCTTTTTTGAGACACAGTCTCACTGTGTTGTCCCAGCTGGCCTGGAACTCACTATGTAGACCATTTCAGACTAACCTCAATCTTACAGCATTCTGTCCACCTCTGCCTCCTAAGTCCTGGGATTAAAAGCATGGCACAGACATCATACCCCTGCACAAATAAATCTTTTTTAAAACATGCTTTCTTTTAAACTCTACTGCTTTGATTGATATTTGATCTAGTATTCCAAGTTCCAATGATGTGAATGTAAAGACACATGTATCTTAGACTTCACAAAGTGTGGGAAAAATCCCTACAGCCCTGTCTTGAGGCTGTTTGGTGATATGTCACACCCTTCCTTCTGTTTGACTTTGAGCTTCCCTGTTGGAAAGAAGGGGAATCCAGGTCAGCCTTGCATCCAGATCCCTGTAGTCCAGCTGTACTAACCCAGACGCAGAGAAGAGTCCAAGCTGCCCCATGTCTCTGGCCCAGAAACCAGCAGCACTTGCATCTTAGGTCAGGGGCTTGTGAGGGTCAGATAGGAAATCTTGTGGGTTTGGCAAACCACATAGACTCTGCTCCACTCTGATCAGCAAAGCTGTTAGAATGTTAGAACAGCCCAGACAATCCATAAACAGATGTGTGTGGCTGTGTTCCAGTTAAACTTCATCTGTGGATCCTGAAATGGGAGCTTCACATTATTTTCATGTCACGATATATCATTCTTTTCACTCCCCCCTGCCCCCCCAACTATCAAAAAATGTAAAAACCACTCTCAAGTATAGTGTAAATATAGGTGGTGGGGTTGCTCTGGTCCTTGGACTGTAATTTGCCCATCTCTGTCTGAGGCAGTCCCTAGCTTCAATAGCAAGTTCTCTTGATTTCTGTCAACCTTCTGTCTGCAATAACAATATTACAATAGTCCAGTCTCTTGATGTATGGTCAGGTTAATTAAACACTTGCATGCATATAAAGCCCTTAGTTTCTGGCACCTAAATGTGGTAGCTATTGCTGCCGTTTCTGCCCTTGCCCTTAATTTCACGAATCCTTCTCCAAATGACCTGGCGTCCACCCACCCTCAGTCCTGGGCAGCCGGACTTTGCCTGTGATGGAGAGGTATGTGCTGCCCTCTTCTGGCGGGTAGAGGAATCAACCCCAGAAATGTCCTAGGGGATCCAAGTTAGCCTCTATGATCTGTGCTGACTCTAAGGATCTGCCCACTATGCCTGACAGACCCTCCAGAAGTCTCTGATAAACTGCATCCAACAGGCTTTTTGTCACTTTCCTCCCCCACTTCCACCACAACCAGTCTGCCTGTCTACAAACTTCCTTGACCTAAAATAGGAACATATTTGAAAGTATTTGAGCAGCCTGGGAGGGCTGTTAGGTTAGAACTAATGAGCCCTTGTTATCAAAAAGCCCGTGCCTATCCCAGAGGGCCATGAAAGACCACTGCTATTGGCGACAGAGGCAAGGCCAAATATATTTTTCTCCCCAGATCACCAGGATGTGGCAAGCCACTGTAAAAAGAGTGTGTGTGTGTTTATTATTCCAATAGCAAGTTTCTTAATACCCTCCCTTTCTCCTCAAACTCCACACCCCCCAAGCCCCCAAAAGCCTGGCTTTTCCAGAAGGCTGAGCTCAGCCTCAATTCCTTCAGCTTTCTGCTTTCTAGGGCCTGATGAAAAGATGGCTGGACTATGAGCACAATGGCCCTGTAGCCTCCTCAGAGTCAGTCACGGCTGTGCTCCAGAGTTCTATGTCCATATTCTTCTAAAGATATTTTATTATTTATTTTTATCTTACATGTTTTGCCTACAGGTATGCATTTACATGCACCATGTGTGTGCAGTGCCCCTTGAGGTCAGAAGAGGGCGTCAGATCCCCTGGAACTGGAGTTAAGGATGGTTGCTAGCCTCCATCTGGATGCTGGGAACTGGCCCCTGTAAGGCAGTTAGTGCCCTTAATCGCTGAGCCATGGCTCCATGCTCATTTTCTTGGGAACCCTCTCTGCTTTCTTTATAAGACAACACTTGGTACCAACGCAAGGCAGTTGGCTCCACCCTGGAGGAGCCCTGGGTGGCGGCCAGAGTGGACAGTTGTCGTGCAGTTATCTCTGGGCTCCTGGATGGTCAGATGTTCCACATAAAGCAACTGTGGCTTTCTTTCCAAAAGGTCTCTGCCCGAAGGAGCCCTTCAGGCTGCCTGTCCTTGGCACCTCCTGCCTGCAACTTGAGTAGATTGTGCTTTGATTAGCATTCTTGCAAGGAAAAACAAACAGCCCGGGTGCAGTGGGAACCTCCGCCTCAGACTTGGCAGGCCTTACACTGTTAGTCTTCTCTCAGGGAGGGTCTTTGAGGCTGAGAGCAAGAGGGGCTGGGACTTCCTGTGGCACCTCCTAGGAGCTGCCCAGGGGATTCCTCCAGAGGGTCTTCGATTTGATGCTTTATTGAGGAGGAGTCTGTAATTTTTAATTTAATAAAATCTGCTCCTGAAATGAATGAATCCTTGGGTACTCATGAGGAAGGTGGCTGATGGTGGTGCGGGGTATTAAATGGGGCCTGCTCAGGTGGGAGGAGGAGGAAAAGGACGGAGGGTCCTACGTGGGTGGGCTCATTCATTAGCGAGGCTCTGCTGTGTGGGCTCCCAGACTGCAGTAGAATGGAGACCACCAACACCCTTCGTGTGGTGGGATTTCTCGCTGTCTGGCCAGAATGAGTTCTGCTGGTCTGGCCTGGCCTCAAATCAAGTCCAGGGGAACAGAGAAGCATTAAATGATTTGTACAAAACTTACACATTTCTTCACCTCTGACTACCATTGCCTTATCCCATATGACTGACACCTCTTGTCTCTGTGCAATCGGCAAATGTTTCTCTCTCTCTCTCTCTCTCTCTCTCTCTCTCTCTCTTCCTCTTTCTCTCTGTCTCTCTCTTCCACACACATACAATTAGATATCAATTGATCTGAAGAAAAACATGCTTACTTCAGCTGTATTCATGATAGGACACACTACAACTCTACTCTTAAGCACAATGTGTTTGGACCATCTCAGCCCTGAGTAGGTGTCAGCATCTCTAGGACCTTGTGTGGGGTAGGTTGGAGACATCGTAGTCATTTTGTATGGTGTCTGCACTCATGAACCCTCATCCATGATTGGGAGAATGATTTTTTCATGCTCCTCTTGACTCTTGGTGGAGAATGGTTCTGGGGAATTAGCATGCATAATGAAGTCCCTTTGCCCGGTTTGGAAAATCCGTGGCTGAAAATGACAAGATGTGAAAGCCAGGTGCCTGCTGAGCCTGCTAGCAACAACTTCATCAGATAAAGTCTGTCAAGCGTCTCTATCTTGTGCTGACTGAGTGGATGACCCTCTCCTCATCTCCCACAAGGACACTCTGCAGACTTGAAGGGGTCAGTGACGGGTCTGAGACAACCTTGCTCAGCTCTTTTTAAAAGTATTTTATTATTATTTTATTATTTTATGTGTATGAATGTGTTGCCTGAGTGTCTGGAAGTGCACCCGTGCAATGCCCATGGAGGTCAGAAGAGGGCATTGGATCCCTTGGAACTGGTATTATGGATGGCTGTTAGCCACCACGTGGATGCTGGGAATAGAGCCTGGGTCCTCTGCAAGAGCAGCCAGTGCTCTTAACTGCTGAGCCGTCTCTCCAGCCCCTCTTCTCAACTCTTAAATTCTTGCTACAAATAACTGTTATTAACACATCAGAGTCAGAATCAGGAGTTGGATCAATTCTAGTATTACAATTTTATCACAGACGTAGAGAGGATAATTTGAGGGGTTATTGCTACATTAACTTTGTTCTTAAACTCCTTTCTTTCAAGCCCCTCACTACAGTTGTCTCTTAGGAAGTCACCTATATTAGTTAATTTTCTCTCTCCTTGCTGTGACAAAATATTTGGGAAACACAACTTAGGAAATAAGGATTTATTTTGGCTCACAGTTTGAGAGTACAGTTCATCATGCCGAGGAAAGCACTATGCATACAGTCAGGACATAGAGAGTTACATATAGTGCTCAGCTCAGTTTCTGCTCTGTATTCAATCTGGGACCGCAGTTTAGGGTGGCTACCACCCATCTTTGGTTTGTATCTCAATCATAGTTTCAAGTCTCTCTCTGTATCAGGCTATGCAGCCTATTCTCTGCCTTGAATGTATGAGTCCCTTGGAGCTGTAGAAGAATAATCTCTACTTGTTCTTAGTTGGAATGAGCCCTTGTAAGAAAAGATATATCCACTAGAAAAGACCGCAAGTTTATTAACATGTAGATCTCATATATCCATGGGAGACACTTGGGGAATGAGTAGTTTCCAGAAAAAGGGCTTTGAATTCCAGCTTGTGCAGCCTTTTCAATTGGGGAAAGTACATTTTTAGAGGAACCACATGAAGGCTGGTGAGTAAAACCCATACCTCCAGACTGATCAATGTTCACCGGTTAACCTTTGCTCTCCATCTCCTATTTCTTGGTAAAGGTATGGCTTTTTCAGCAGAGGGGATAGTAGCAAGGTCTCCAGCAGCGGCTACTACTGCATCATCTTCAGCACAATTACCCCTTGTGTCCTAAGGTCTTGTATTCTGGTCTTGCTCCTAATGTATACCCCTTAGCTAGATGGATGTAGCCGCATGTGCCTGTAATCCCAGCATTGGGAGTGGAGACAGGGGAGTCCTAAGAAAGCTTGGCTAGCCAGCCTGCCTAGTCTAAGCAGCGAACCTCTGGCTCAGTGAGAGACCTTGTCTCAAGGCAATAAAGCAGACAGACAGCAGGACAACATACTCCTCTGACCTCTCATGAATGTACAACCACACACATACACAGGCACCACACACACCTCTTACTCAGTACCTGGTACTGTGAAAGGTGGTAAAATAAAAATATAATAAATAAATATTAGAGTGCCTATGAGTATTGATAAAGGGTATTTATATATATTATATATAATACAAACCTAATTGCAGTGGCTGAAGCAAAATTCTCTTTTATTTGACTTAGCAAGAACTATAAACTACTTTACTATGTGCTATGTCCGGTTCTAAGCACCCTTGATGAGTATTTACTTCTTAATAGGAGTTTGCTTTCCTCACATAACAAGAAACCAAAAGAACAGAGTTTCAGGTAAATATAGTGGCTTTAAAAGCCATGGATCAGGTCCTTAAGACCCTGATTCTCCATCTTCAGTGTGTGCCTTTGTGCATGTGTGTATTGTACGTGTATGTTGTGCATGTGTGTGGCGTGCATGTATGTATGCACAGTGCATTGTGTGTGCATGCGAGTGTGCAATGTGTGTATCCATGCGGGGGCCAGGGAAGAATGTCCATGTCTTCCTCTATCACTCATTTCCTTACTCTTTGAGACAGGATCTTCATTGAACTAGAAGCTTGCCATTCAGATAGGCTGGTCGGCTGGGGAGCTCCTGGGATCCACCTGTCTCTAACCCACAGTGCTGAGGTTAAAGGCCAACTTTTTATGTGGAGGCTGGGGATTTAAACTCAGGTCCCCGTGCTTACAAAGCAAACATTCTTACCTACTGAACCATCTCCGCGGTTCCCAATGTGTGACTTTGGTCTTTATTTCATAAGATAATTGCTTCAGTTCCACACATTAGATGTGAGTATAGGGCACTGCTAGTGTCTTTCCCAAAAGCCCAGTGACCACTTTCTATTTGCATCTCATTAATTAGCTGGATCTTCTGCTTGAAAGGATGGCATTCTGAGAACATGTGTCTTTGTGAGTGGGCACATTGCTACACAGAGGGGGAAAAATCTGGGTTCTGTTTTCTATTAGTAACAAAGAAGTGAAGAGTGGATTCTTGCATATAATTCACTTTCGGGTTAAGGTAATTTTCTTCCTACGGTGAAAATATCTGATCTAGCCGTGCCGCAAAAGACATGCAATTTCACATGCTCCTTTGGGGTGGACAAAATATAAATCAATACGCTACCTGGAATTTGGGAAACAGAAGTATAAAATTGAAAACTGAATTTGCTGTGGTCTCACTTCAAACCAGAAGACCTAGACTCCCATGGTAAGAGCTATGCTGCTAAAATACCAGTAGGTAGATCCTGTCCCCAAAGTGAGGGGGAGGAGAGGACTCCCAGGGGACTGTTCTGAGTAGGGTGAAGTTGGAGGCTGGATGGAGTTTGAGCATACCCAGGAAACTCTATAGAGGTTTCCATCCAAACCCTAAGGCTGCTGCATCTCAGGAAGGGTAGGAGGCTTACTGTGGTCAGACTGTGGTTACAGCAGCTTCAGAGTTACAAAGAAAGACTCCGCTGAGGGCTGAGGAAATGCTTCCATGAGTAAAGTGCTTATTGCACAGACATGAAGACCTGGATTTGGATCCCAGAATCCACATGAAAATCCTATAATTCCGGCACTGGGGAGGCCCAGGCAGGAAGGTCACTGAAGCTCGCTGGCCAGTTAGTCTCTTCAAATTGGCAAGCTCTAAGTTCAGCAAGAGACTCTGTTTAAAACCAGTAAGGTAGAGAGTAACTGAAGAAGAAACCCATCATGACCTTTGGCCCCACAAGCAACTGTGCATGCACATTCGCACAGGCATGCATGTACACACACACACACACACACACACACACACACACACACACACACTGGATCAGTTGAAAATCTCAGTTCATATGACATGATGATCACTTACTAAATGTAAGAAAAGGCTTCATAATTTCTCCAAGGGGACTTCCCAGGACAGATGAGTCAAATACAATATTTATCAGTGAGGACTACTTTTGTCTTGCAACTGCGAGGAGCATTTTTCTATTCTCAGACATCAGCAACTTTCTGCATTGTATAGAATACCCACCTACTGCTTGCTAGACACTCTCTTAAGCTCTCTGCAAACAGTGACTCAATTATAATGCCCACTAACTAAATGAGGTGTGCAAGGTTGTGATCTTTATTTTGCAAATGAGGAAACTGAGGTAGAGTTTAAAATATCCCATGCATGCCATTATGAGGCAGAGCCAGGATCACCAGCTCAGCAGCTGGCCCCATGATCTGTATTCTTGACTTGTTCCATGTTTAATATTATCCGTTGTTTAAAATGCATGTGGTGCTGAGTTTTCAAATGAGAGTAGGCCGTTTAGGAAACTGTGATCAAATCAGTTCATAAACCAACAACTAGTCATTGAATGATTACCATGTGTGTTTCCTTAAATATAATTAATACAAGCCCGGCTTCACCATGAATCCTGACTTCATCATTCATGAGGGATTGGGGGGGGGGACAGAATTGACCAGACCCTACCCACGGTGGACGCAGAGAGTAGGCAACTAGAAAAGAATGTAAAGGGTATTCATAGAATTACCCAAACCAGTAAGACTGGTGGCAGGGGGCTGTTTCCAAACCTCTCAATGAGGTTTGGAATATGAAAGATTTGGCCACTTTAGAATGAGGCCAACCAAAGGAGATGGAATCCCTTAGCCTAAGTGTTCCGTGGGAGAGACGATGGGTCAACAAGCTCCAGATATGTAGGTTTGAGTGGATAATCAAGAGAGGTAGTCTTTCCCTGACTAACTCACTCATAATATTGGAGCATCCCTGTTAAACACCTTCTGTGGTCTGCTACTTCAAAATAACCACTTACAAAGCAACCTTAAACATCCAGACTTCAGCCTGATTCAGTCTACTGCATGGACTACAGTGGCATTAACAGCTTCAGTTAGCATTTATGTTGTTCTTTCTATTAGCACAATGGATTTTACAACCATTTATGAGTTTCTGGAAAGCCTAATAGGAAACATACACATGTTCCTATGGAAGAGACAGATAGTCACTTTGCTTAATGATGGCCAGAAGGGGTCGCCACTGCTCTGCGGCTGGGTTCAGGGCTGATTTCCCTAATTAGGAACACATTTCTCCTCTTTTCTCTTCTCTTCTCTTCTCTTCTCTTCTCTTCTCTTCTCTTCTCTTCTCTTCTCTTCTCTTCTCTTCTCTTCTCTTCTGGCTCTCAATCTCTTTCTCCTTTGCTTCTTTGTACTCCCTCCCTTCCTTCTTCATAAATAAATACAAGCATAGGGGACTTGCACTGGACAGATCATATAGAAATCTACATTGGAAGACCTAAGCGATATATTTCTTTTTCTCTTTAAATTTACTGTGGCTTTGAGGAGATTTGCAAAATGATCCACACCTGGAACTTGTCAATACTATCCATATCATTCTTTAAAAATGAATTCTATGAAAGGCATGCCGAAGTAGTTGCCCTTAAATTCCTTACCATGATGTGCTTTAGACATAGCTGAACAATTGCTAAAGCTTCTTGCCTTCTAAATAAAATAAAATGTATGTTTTTGTTTGGCATTATTCTTATGAATGTAGACAGGATATAAACTGACCTGGGGAGCTAAATTAAACAAAAAAACCAAAATGCTCTTCACCAGGGTCCCCTACAGAGCTTGGGGAAGAAGCTCGATGGAGAATATATCTTTTCCATGGAAAAGTCCCTGCATTCCTTGGAAATATGTCTGAGAGTGTTCTGTTCACTCCATGACTCTCTGAGGGCCCTCAGAGTGTCCTGTGTTCCAACCACCCAAGACACAGGATTTGAATCCTGTCTATGCAACAAAAGGAATCATTTCTGGACTATCTATTGGAAAGAACTGAAGGAACTTATTGAATTCTTCCTCCGCTCAAAGCTGAATTCCTTTCTAGAACAAACAATTCATGCCCCTGGCAGCAGGTACTGCAGCCTCAACCTTAGCCCTGCTTGACACCTCAAGGGCACAACAGGAAAGCTGCTGGACAGCCATTGCGTCTCACTTCCTTTGTCTCCCCACCTCCTCTGTTTTGGCCTGTGCTTGGAAGTGAAGGGCCAGGAATCGCTTCCCACATGCGTGAATGCTTGGGTCTTCCACAGCCTAAGCTGATTTCACAACGTACCCCGTGATGGCTGTTGGGCCACATCTAGTGTTTTTAGTCTGAGGTTGAATGTGGACACAAGTTCCCCAAGAGGTCAGACGAAGAAAACTGGAAACACCTCTATAGTGTGGAAAAAAATAAGGTGGAACCCAAAGAGATAACAGCCCACAATTGTCAGTCCTGTTGGGAGATGTGAGCCTGTTGTCTACCAGGCTCTCCAGGGTCTTCCTCACCCCTAGAAAGTTCCAGTGTTCTCAGTTTTCCTTTCTACTTCTGCCTTGAACTGACCTCTGGGTCTCTCCCGTATCATCTATCTCCTAAACTTCAGTTCTATTCTCAGAATGGTGATTATGATGCTAGGTTCTTTGCTGGGTCACGTTATTCACTGGACACTGTGGAAGTTGCTTTAACAGTAACTATTTAGCCATAGGCAGCAGCGACAGCAGCAGCAAGATGCAAAAGCAAGTTACTCTGGGGTAACATGTCACTGAGGGATGGTGTCTGTTGTCCCTTGTCCTCAAAGGGCAGCCTGGTGCCCTTTGACACCCCTGACTCAGGCTCTTTCTTTATCCATGATGACACTCAGGCTCAACAGAGGAGGCCGCCACCTTTAAATCTTCTAGAAGACCCTCCTTTCCGTCTTTTAGAATCCTGTGCCAGCTTTGGCCCAGTGAGCTCTAAGGACCTGATGGCTTGTAGGGCTAGGGAGGCCACAAGGACCAGCCACCTTTAACACGTTATGCCTTCCGGAAGGGCTGCGGTCAGAGGCAACAGCGCCTCGGAGTCTACCTGCTTTACATTATACATTTCCAAGTTGTCGTACATACTCACATAACCTTATTATGACTAATTCTCCAAATCTGTAAGGTGAAAGTCGATCTTTATAGAGGTTTCACATGCTGGGGGTAGGGAGGGACCACGCTGCCAATCACAGAAATGAACACATAAAAAATCTCCTTAGAATATTTCCGACTTCCGCAGAGATGTACTCAATGTACAGTATCGATATGTCTGCCCACTGGCCGGGACCTGCCCTCTTCCTCATAACTCTTCATAGCCGTGCACTGCTCCAGACCCTGAACTCCTAATTCCTGAGTCTTTGGCCCCAGGCAACTCAACATTTCCATTTCTCCTTCTCCCACAAAGCAGAAGATGGGAAGAAAAGCTTCCTATTCCAACAAAGATACCGGGGATGCGATGTACCTTTTTTGTTATGAAAAGTAAAACCTTCATTTGGTTCTCCAAATATTTCTTAGTATCTTCCTTCATAGTTAAAAGTCCAAGTGAAATCTTCACTTTGTAACACAGGGCATTGCCCCTCTCCCTAGCACAGCTAGACGGCTACTCGTCATTCAGAAAGGGTGCCAAGGCCCTTGCTAGGCTCTATGCTGAGAGACAGCTCTTTCTAGAGCATTCTGGATGATTCTTGAAGTATTGAAAATTCTAGTTGAAATATCAACCATTAACAGCAAAATGCAAATGTGTTATCAAATTCACTGAAAGGTAGGGCATAAAGAAAGGATGCCCCATTTGGCCAGGGACATAAGGCTGTATGTGACAGGCCATGGTGTGGGTGCCGGGCCATGTGGGTGACGGGCCGTGTGGGTGCCCAGGAGGAACATATATTATTCTGTACATTTCTGAGTATAGGGTTCTAATTCAGCCTAAGCATCCTTCAGCTTGAGAGAGTAGGATTATTTTAAAAGGATTTATTTTGGGGAGAGAGAGAGAGAGAGAGAGAGAGAGAGAGAGAGAGAGAGACTAACTTTGTATATCTTATATCACTGTCTACCTTATTTTATAAGAGTCTCATCACTGAACTTGGAGCTTGCTGTTTTGGCTAGACCGTCTGGGCAGACATCTCCCAGGATCTACCTGTCTCCACCCTGCACCCGCAGAGCTGGGATTACAGATATACATTGCCACACCCTGCTTTTACGTGGGTGTTGAGAATCCAAACTCTGGTTTTCATGCTTGCACAGCAAGTACTTTACCCACTGAGCCATCACCTCAGTCCCATTTTCAAAGGGATTTCTAATAAGGAAAAAACAACTCAGGATATAACTTCACTCATCAAGAACCCTGTCTAGGGGCTGGAGAGATGGCTCAGTGGTTAAGAGCACTGGCTGCTCTTGTAGTAGACTTGGGTTCAATCCCCAGAAGCCACATGGTGGCTAACACCTGTTTGTAGCTACAGTTTCAGGGGGATCCAACACCCTCTTTGGCCTCCACAGGGATTGCACACATGAGTACACTTACATACATGCAGGCAAAACCACATAAAATAAACTTAAAATAAAATAAACTTAAATTTTTTTTAAAAGAACCTTATTTGGAAGACTCAAGGGAATAGACAGCCCTTCTGCCCATGACATATGAAAACCAAAAAAAAGGTCTATCCTGTCTGGCTTGGAGGATTTGTAGATGAAGGAAGACAGAGGTGGGGCAGTCAGCAAACCAGAGACGTGCCGTGTCTAAGAGACCTATGCAATGCTCTCTTATGTAACTTTCCAGCATTCATAAGGAGGCAAGCAGCCTACCTATGACCTACCTTTAGGGGCAACACCCCCTCACTCTAGAAAGACACCAAGGCCTGTATTAGCTCCCAGAGCCTCCAACTCTGTAAATTCTAACTTCTACCCCCAGTTCCCAGTACCATGGGGTCACAGGACCATCCTCCCCAACCCCATAGAAACAGGGAGAAGAGTGAGGGAGAGACAGTCTATCTGAGAAATGAGCTCTTCTATGCAAAGGGGACTGAGAATTTGGAGTATGACATCAGACTAAGTTATAATCCAGGAAAGATTAACAAGCTGTTGTTTTCCCACTGCCTGGGTTATGAGATCCTATAAGGAAGACCAAGTAGTTGCAAAAACTAAACAGTGCATTTTCACTCACACCCCAGTAGCCTGAATTGTTCAAGGAACCAGCTCTGTATGTTTGTACAAGCAGAGGCACCTTGGCTAAGTCTATGGCTCAGTTGTCTTAACTGTTAAATGAGGATCACACTAACTCCCATGTCATCATATCCTTAAGTGCTGGAGACACCCACATCCCAGAGCCCCTTCAGAGAGACAGTGAGTGTGTTTCCTTGATGGGTGTGGACAATGAAGGGAACAGAGCTGGGGGAGGGTGCACAGCCTGGGGCCAGCGCCCAGCAGCCACTCTTTCCATTGGTAGGGGGGTCATGCAGACACCCAACCAGGCTGTGGACCTTGGTTGGAGGAAGACTTTCCTCTTTTTTTTTTTTTTTATATATATATGTATGTGTGTACTGTCTGCATGTGGGTTGGTGTACCTGTGTTGTGCAATGCAGTGGAGATCAGAGAGGGCATCAGATTCCCCTGGAACTAGAGTTAAAGATGGTTCTCAGCTGCCATGTGGGTGCAGGGAATTGAACCTGGGTCCTCTGCAAGAGCAGTTGGCGCTCTAACCACTGAGCCGTCTCTCCAGCCCTGACTTTCCTCCTTTAAAAAAAAAGATTTATTTCTCTTTTTATTTATGTGTGTGTGTCTGTGTGAGTGTATTGGATGCCATGTGTGTATTTCTCCCCCCACCCTGTACACGTGACAGAGGAAAATACACAGGGGAGCCTATGTAGCTACCCAAGCCCACCGACCTGCTTTCCATCTTCTTAACGACCACCCTTAACATCTGCCCCTCTCGGCATGAAGTTTGAGACTCGGAGTTGCTGCTGGCTTCACGCTCATCAATTTCTAAGCTGTACCCAGCTGCCAACAGGCTGGGCTGAGCCATGCTTGCAGGAACTCGTTGGAGGCTGGATTAGAGTCTTGGCTCCCCGGTCTCCATTCAGCCCCCATGCCCTTGGTAAGACTATATTATTTTCTTAGCTCAAATTGCCGTTTCCAAGTCATTATTTCTCTACGATGAGAAAACAATATTAGCTCTTATGTAATACCAACCTCAATGAATCTGGAAGCGATCATGGAATGGGTGGATTTTCCCCCCTCCTTAAAAAAAAAAAGAGAAAAATAAATTTGAGATTGTTTGCATATGGCTGAGAATATTTATGAGCTAGTCCCCTTTTTCCTCATCACATATTTTACCCAGCGCATTTGTGTGTGGTGCAGAATAAATCTTTATGGGAGCAGAGGCAGAGAGGGAAGAAAGCAGTTAAAGGACTGGGCGTCCATCAAGTTCATGTGACGTTTGCCATCATGGGTCTCTGGGTGCCTTGAGTCTGCGCTCATGTGTTCTACTCAGTCTGAGGTTAGGCACCCATCTCGCTTCACCGGGGGAGTCTTTCTGAAGCGATATTTTAAACAGGAGCACTGAAGGAGTTACCATCTCCTTGTCACCCTGATTTCTTTCCTGTCCCTCTTACCAGACCAGAAAGTTCACCATGAGTGGTTTCATGACCTCGGTACCATCAGCCAAAAGAGATGCTTCAGTTCTGTGGCTCCCGGATGGAGCTGTGGAGGGGGAGGGAGCTGAAGAGAATGTCCAGGGACTGCTCTGGTGATACAGGATCCTAGCAGTGTTTCAGTGCATGCGTGCAGTGCTTCCCTCCGATCATGCCTACCCACAGGGTTTGTCACTAAGGAGGATCCCAGAGAGTATGAGGGACACAGCTGTACAGAAACATGGAAGGCACAGTGCATGTAAGGCATGTTCCTATAATCCCAGCACTTGAGAGGCAGAAGCCAGATCAGAAGTTCAAAGCCATCTCTCATTCTCTGTCTCATCTTGGAATTTTTAGGAAAATGTTGATAGAGCATATGGGCGGTTCACACAGACGGGATAAATGCTGAAATTGTTAAGACAAAAACAGTCATTAACCACGGACCTACCTGTAGACGGGATCACCCTCTCCCTGTGCACTATCTGAGTTGAGCTTCACAGAGGTCACCTCAAGTTTCAGATCTTCATTTTCATGACTGAGATGAGGAAGCTGCTACTCAGTAAAGCTGGACACAGAGAGATACCAGGACCAGAAACACAGGCAGGATTTGTGGGGTTCAAAGCTAATCCAATAAACATTAAGGAACTTAAAACATCATGTCCAAGACCTTGCAGAGACTCCTACAGTTATGGGACCTTGAGGGTGTGTTAGCAGCTTCCCAATGAGTCTGCCCTAGACAAAATCAAAATCCAAACCTGCCCCTTCCCTGCCATCTCAGCTCTATAACGATTGTAACCAACTATAACCTCAGCACCACTAAGCAAAACTATCCAGATGCAGGTGAAGTTACCGACAAAGATGGGCCATGCTCAGAATGCGGCATACGGTGCTATGTGGTAGACGTGAATACGGCCTGCCGCAATGGCTCCCAGTGGCTAAACATCATCTCTTCCATTTTAAGAGCTCACTAGACAGATAGGTGGGATCTATACAGACAGAGCTAGCCTTTCGAGTCTTCTATCACTGTTACCAAAATTCATTGGCATTTTCAGACCAATAACATGAGTGTGGACTTGTGCACAGGTCTCCAAGCAGCATTTGGAATTAGGACATGAAATGTCTCATTTCCTTCATGGACTTCTTTGTGTCCCTTAAATGATGTAAGATTATCAAATCATGATGGTATGATCTGTATGATGGTTAGTTTTACATTTGCCACAACCTAGAATTGCCTGGGAAAAGTTTCAAATGAGAAATTATTTAGATCGGTTTGGCCTGTGTACTTGTCTGTGGGGCACTGTACTGACTGTTTTTTGTTGTTGTTGTTTGTTTCCTTGTTTTTGGTCTTTTTGAGATAGGGTCTCCCTTTACTCCTGGCTGGCCTGGAGTTCACTGTGTAGACCAGCCTGGCCTTGAACTCACAGAAGATCTGCCTGCCTCTGCCTCTCAAGTGCTGGGATTAAAGGCATGTGCCACTACGCCCTGCCTAAGATGGTTCTTAGCCACCATGTGGGTGCTGGGAATTGAACCCAGGTCCTCTGCAAGAGCAGTCAGTGCTCTTAACCACTGAGCCATCTCTCCAGCCCCTGTACTGACGAAGGCCCAGCCCATTGTAGGTGGTACCATTCCCTAGGCGTGGGGGTCCTGAACCATATAGGACAGGAGAAAGCAGGAAGCAGGTGACATGGATGCATTCATTTCTCTCTGCTCTTGACTGTGGCTGTGGTGGGACCAACTGTCTCGGACTCCTGCCTCTGTGTCTTCCCTGCAGTGGTGAACTGTAACTGGGAAGTGTAAACCAACTAAACCTTCTATTGCTTTTTGTCAGGATGTTTTATCAGAGCAACAGAATGAAGTTAGAATACTATGTGATTTTTCCAGTATGGTAGGGCTTTTACCCTACTCTTCCCCACTGAAAGTAAGGTTTGAGTAAGCCCCTAACAAATTACTTTAGGGAGAAAAGCACTTTGGGGAGAAAAGCATAATAAGTATTGTCAAGTACCCACTCTCTTTGTGGCCCTTGAATAGTCTGGTAATCCCATCCCAGTCTAGACAACTGCTAAGAGGAAGACAAGCATTTTTCCCAACCCTTCTCACTCTGTTCTCCCAAACTGAAAACACAAAACAGATGATTAAGCACAAGTTCAAATGCCACACCAGGGGAGAAGGAAGTATTGAGAAACTATGACCGTCCTCCAGCCGGTTTCCAAACATTCCGGGAAGCATTCAGCAGCATTGTCTTGGGCTGATGTTGCTCCATTGTCTCAAACAAAAGACTTTCTATGAAAGGACAAAAGTAGGTTACATGGGAGTGGCCAGTTAGTGGCAGGCATGTCTGGGAAACTGACCGTGAGGACAGTCTCTACAGCCTGTCCTCCAGACGGCAACGCACCTCTTGTATGCAGGGCTCTTAGGCCAGGAGACGTCCATGACCCTGGGAGCATGTTGTGGACCAGAGTCTCGGGGTGGGGCTGATGACACAGGCACCAATGCCCAGCTGGACATCTCTTCTGCAGCCAACCCACGCACTCAGGTGGAAACTTTTATGTCACTGTTCGGTGGCTGAAAGAGACTGTGAAGGTCTAGGTGGTTAGAAACATGGTGACAGAGACTTCCCCCTTGATGATTATTGGGATGAGGCCATGAAGGTCTTCTGCCACATCCTCCCCCTCTAGGCATTCACCCTTTGAGCTCCATTCGTGACTGGTGGCGGTCTATATGCAACTGGCACTGTTCATTGCTGGTGGCTACTCCTGCCTGCTGCACGGGCTTCCCATGGGAACAGCTCTGAGTTGTAGACAATCAACCCCTGGTTAAATTCCAGTGAGTCACACTGATATCCACTGCATCTCTACAAGGGGCACTAAACAGGGCTGGAGAGATGGCCTAGTGGTTAAGAGCGCCGACCGCTCTTGCAGAGGACCCGGGTTCCATCCCCAGCACCCACATGGTGGCCGAGAACTGTCTGAAACTCCAATTCCAGGAGAACTCCAGTTCCAGGGGAATTCGACACCCTCTTCTGACCTCCGCAGCATTGCACGACACGGGTGCACAGACTTGCATGCAGACAGTACATTCATACACATACAGAAATAAATAAAATTAATAAAAAAATTAAAAAAAAAA
Source organism: Rhizomys pruinosus (assembly GCA_009823505.1). Lineage (NCBI taxonomy): Eukaryota > Metazoa > Chordata > Mammalia > Rodentia > Spalacidae > Rhizomys > Rhizomys pruinosus. Next base: position 858,790 of record VZQC01001715.1, on the reverse strand, counting down.
CAAGTGGCACTAAACAGTATGGCTGCCATTCCTTTGTTAAGTCTCCTGGGGGTCTGGTCACCTCCCCATTTCAGCTTGAGTAAGTCACAGTTAATACTGCCACAACATCTGATCATGCTTCTATCCCAGGATTCTGAATCATTTATTTATTTACCTAATACCCATTTCTACAAAATTAATGAGTCAAGGGCAACAGCCCCTAGTGGGTGTATTGTGGAGTACTAACAATATAGAAGTAGGTAAAATAAGAAAATATAAGTTGACTAATACTGTACATTCTAGAGAGCAGCACTACAAACATTTAGCATGTAGCATAAGTCCCATACTTTTATATTTACATATTTTATTCAAATTAAAAGGAATAGCTAGTGTTTATTGACTGTCTAGGGTTTGCTTTTTATTTTTTCAGATTTATTTTTACTTATGTATGTGTACATACGTGTGCCCACAGAAGCTAGAAGAGGCCACCAGGTCCCCTAAAGCTGGAGTTACAGATGGTTGTGTGCTTCCTGACATGAGTGCTGAGAACCAAACTCTGGTCCTCAAGAAGAGCAGCAAGCCCTCTTAGTCTCTGAACCATCTCTTCAGCCCCATTATTTTCCTTTTTTAGGCCATTAGTACATGCATCAAATCATGTTCACAGCTATCAGGTGTTCTATCAGGTGTATTAAACTGGACAAGACTGCATAAGTTAGTCTATTCTGAATTCCCTGTGACTGTAACCACTGAGAAGACAGTTGAGCCTCCTTTTGCTCTTCCATCCCAGCCCTTGAGAGAGGCCTGACCAAGGCATTGAAGAAGCTGGATGACTACCTGAACACACCTCTGCCAGAGGAGATTGACAGCAACACCCGAGGAGATGATGATAAGAGGTCCCAGCGCAAGTTCCTGGACGGGGATGAGTTGACCCTGGCTGACTGCAATCTGTTGCCCAAGCTCCATGTGGTTAAGGTAAAAGAGGGTTGTCCCTGGGTGCTGGCTCCATCTCAGTCCCCAGGCACCTGGGTGAATGAATAGGGTGGTAACCCCTAGTGGTTAGATATATTAGGGACTCAAGGTTGACTTACACAGCAGATTGCTGGTATATGGCCTCTCTGAGTTTCTATTTGCCTTCATGACATAGGCATATATTGGGTCATCGGAAGAGAGAACACAGTAAGAAACTGCTTAACAGACCATAGGTGCTCGGTGTGTAGACAGTCCTGTCATGGCTTCTTCTTAGATTTGGTCCTGACATACTCACACCTGTATTTGTGGAGTCCTCATGAGTCTTCATACATGTCTGTGCACAGACCCTGGAGCAACCCCTCCAGGGCACATACACACACCACCTTTCTCATCTACCAGCTGAGGAGGTAGAGGCTGCAAAGGGGTAGAGTGGAGGGCTACTTGTTCTCATTGAACCTGCAGACCACCTGCATCATGTCATGCAATCCTTTCTATACAAAAAGAGGTAATAGAATCTGAGAGCTTTAAAGAAGTACATCTAGGGGTCATCTAAGACAACCTCCAAACCCAAACTGGCCTACTGCCTGCTGAGTCTGTGACAGGCTTCTGTGAGGTGTCCCAGCACATTTCTGAGTGATAAGGAAGCCTCGGCCTTTCTACTGCACATAGCTCTGATTATTAAAGCATCTTTCCTTGTACAGAGCTCAAGTTGTTCCCCAGAAAAACTCAGAACAACGCTGTTCTCCTCTTCCGTCATTAAAGACAACAGTTTGATCCCCTAAGTTCTCTAAACAGGAGCTTCTTCCCGTGTGTGTGTGTGTGTGTGTGAGTGTGTGTGTGTGTGTGTGTGTTTGCACATATGTGGACGTCAGAGGTCAACACTGGGCATCCTCCTTAATTCTTCCTTATTTTATTCTATTTTATTTCATTTTACTTTCCTTGTGTGATCTTTTTGAGATGGAATCTCTCTGTAGCTCCAGCTGCCCTGGAACTCACTGTGTAGACCAGGCTGGCCATGATCTTACAGAGATCTGCTTGCCTCTGCCTCCTGAGTGCTGGGATTAAAGGCATGTGCCACCACACCCCACCTTTTACTTTTCTTTTTTCTTTTTTTTGGAGATGGGGTCTAGCACTGACTGGGCTGGAACTCTACGTAGATCAGGCTGACCTCAAATTCTTAAACTCACAGAGCTCCTCCTGCCTCTGCCTCCCAAGAGCTGGGACTAAAGGTGTTAGCCACCATGCCTGGCCATCTCGTTTTATTGGAATAGGGTCACTCACTGAAACTGGAGCTTAGCAATTTGGCTAGATTAGCTGCCAGTTTCTCTTGTCGTCCCCCCCCCGCCCCCGGGCACAGGAATTCTGAGTGTGCATTGCCACACCTGGCTTCTTAAATGAATATTGGGGATCCGAGCCGAGGTCTTCATGGTTACAAAGCAAGCACTAATCTGGGCCATCTGCCCAGCTCTCCCTGCCTGCCATTCTTTTCACTGTTCTCCATCCAGAGGAGCATGCAGTGAGATCTATGACCAAACTATTCCCTACATTTTCAGATGATCATGTCTTGATTATCTGAAATAAACTCTGTATGGACAGCATCTTCTCCAAGCATGCTGGCCCTTTAATAAGCACCCATCGATGGGCAATGCAATGGCCCAGTGTGTGTCTTTTACAGTGTCCAGGCTATTCTGCCCCTCATTGAGTCACCATTCCATCATCCACCAGCAGGCATGTACCTTTTTTACTTTCCAAGTGAAGTCCTGAGATTCACATGCAGGCTTTCCTCCAATCAGAGCACACACAGCTTGTGGGGAAGTCACTTAGCCATCTAGGAGAGTCCCACAGGCCTGCTTTAGAGCTAAAAGCTAGGAGGGAATCAACGGCTTATAGGGCCAATAAATACAATGCTTTCCTATGAAGACATCTGGGGCTCAAGGCCAAACCAAGGCTCTCTTGTAGGTCCAGCCTTCAAGTTATATCACTTTGAAGTTATTAATTATTGGATGCCTCACCCAACACAATGTGCTTTATCCTCCTTTTCCTGAGTACACAGCACCATTACTATGTATGGTGCACACACAGACACACCATCAAAGTAAATAACAGAATGATAAGAAGACCGGAGTTCTAGTCCAACATCTGCCACCGACTAACAGCATGGACAAGGGCAAACCATTTGATCTTTCAGGAATTCATTTTTCTCATGCCTAAATGAAAGAAGAGGTGTGGATCACATCCCCTCTTGATCCCTTTTTCTTTCTCCCTCCTTTCCTCTCTACTCCAACATGTATGGGCGATGCACATAAGCATCCTTTGTGAAAGAAGGCAAACGAATGGCCCTCCCAGGCTTGCACATCATCCTCTGAATGCCTCAGCTCCTTCCAGCTCTAAATGACTAAGATAATACCCTATACTTGGAGACAGTTCAGTGGGTTGCTAGCTCGGAGAAGCTAGGGATCAGACAGAGGATGGCCTGGGAGGGAACAAAGGCTGGACCTGGGCTCCTGTCTCCTTGGATTTCTGCTGATCCAGCTTATCAGATCCAGGGACCTGGCAAACCTCCGCAGTGCAGACAGCAGGAAGGGGAGCCAAGGCAGGCCTCCAGTTTGGCCTGAGATGCCAAAACTTAATCTGGGCTGTGGGAGCTAACTGTTTTCATATGAAACAGCAAATTCAGAACACAAGCACAAATGTTCCCCTGGACATCGGAGCTCTGTGTGTGCACCCTCGCTCCTGCCTGATTTCTTTTCACATTGTCCCCATCCCAAAATGGTGAGTGGCCCTGGCCTACACTCAGAGAGACCCTGGTCTCAACTTCAACGGTCAAGCTTTTCCTGTCTTAGCACAGTGGCTGTGCTCTCCTTGAAGTAACCTGGAAGACGGGTACACATATAATAAATTCATACATAGATTCACTAATTGCATGTCTATAATTTTAAGATAATGGAGTTAACCTGGAGCCCTTGTTTAGCAGGCATGAAGTCCTGGGTTTGAAAAACAGAACCAAAAATAAATAAAGAAATAAAATGTCATAACTTACAAAATATGGGGCTATCAATTGGTATAAAATTATAAATACCCTTTTCTTTTGAGGTAGGTTTGCTGTCTTGATATACAGTTCAGGCTGACCTCAAATTTGAGACCCTCTTGATTCAGCCTCCTGAATATTGAGATACAGGCTCGAAGCATCATGTCCAACTTCACTCAGTATCTCTTGTTAGATTATTTTACTTTACTATGTGCAATTTTCATCATGTCAAGGTAAATTCTAGCTAGTTCCCTTGGTTGAATCACTATTGCTGTAGATTTGCTATGAGCCAAGATAAGCTCTTCTTTAAATTTTTTGATTTATTTATTTTCATTTTTATGTGTACGAGCATTTTGCATGCAAGTATGTAGCTTCATCTGTGCATACAGTGCCTGCGGAAGACAGAAAGGGGCATCAGATACTGTGAAACTGCAGTCGTGGATAATCGTTAGTTGCCATGTGGGCTCTGGAAATCAAGAATGGCCAGTGCCCTGAAGCCACCTCTTCAGTCCCATAACATCTTTTAAAATATATTTTTTGTTATTTTTATTCTATGTGTATGAGCATACTGCCTGCATGTATGTAAGTGTACCACGTCATGCACTGCCCATGGAGGGCAGAAGGGATTGTCAAATCCCCTGGAACTGGAATTACGGATGATTGTTAGCCACCACATGGATGCTAGGAATCGAACCTAAATCCTCTGCAAGAGCAGCCAGTGCTCTTATGAGCTGAGCCATTTCTTTAGTCCCCCCATAACATCTTTATAAAAGCCCTTGGACAAACACAAGCACTCTTCTCTTGCAGTGACTAGAGGGATACCAAAGGCAACCAGTGATTAGTGTTAACCCATCACCCTTGCGGACCGCATACACCCAAGCCAGGTAGAACATTGCTAGTAGCTTCTATGGTGCCCACCCCAAATCAGGATTTTAACTTCATATGAACAAACAAGTACTGCATCCTGAACCCTAGGAAAACCAAACAGATCTTGAGCTTACCGTTCAGAGGCATTAACATCGCCTGGGGCAGGAAGAACAAAAAGAACAGTCTGGAGTTATGAACATTTATTAATTGGGGCCTTACATGTACAGGTCCGATAGAGAGGAAACCTGGGCCATTGAGGTGGGAGGGCTTCTTGGCTGTGCTGGGAGCCAACCTCTGTGGCAGGGTCTTTGCTGTATGTGCCCGTCTTTCTGGGTCAGAACAGTGAATCTAGTTCTAGGTGTGTAGGTAAAACAGCACACTAGATTCGGCAGATGCTGCGGAGAAAAATTAGAGGTTAACTGGAAGGGGCTTCTAGAGAGAGGGAGGGTGTTCACAGCCCCAGCATCTCAACAAAGATAATAGAAGATAGATTTGGAGATACACACAGGTTTGGGGGAATGGGCTGATAACAGAAAAATTCTACAAGGGGAAAAAATACAAATTATTAACATACAGGAACACAGGGCCATCCATAATACTCAGAACTACCAGAGGCCAGAATAGTTAGTTTATCTGCCCTTCTCACAGTGGGGGGAGGCAGATAGGAATAGAGATTTGAGGGTCCCTCACTGGGTATTAGGAGAAGAACGGACCTGGAGACACAGTCGCTGTTAAGAACATTCCCTTTTGAAACTGAGTGAGCCAGAGGTTAGACTAACAAGGCTGGGTGAGGTGTGCTTAGAATCTCAGTCTTTGTTTCTGACATAGACAATAAGATTTCAGGGTATGGTGGGAGACAATTATCTTCTCTCTGAAATGACCCAGAGAAGCAAGACAAAGTCAGAGGAGCTTTACGTTGAGGAAGCTTCTTGAGTCTCAAGATGTCAAAGAGCCACGAAATCATTCTCGTAGCTCTAAGAGCAGTCACAGATTAATAACTGGCACGTGGGGGCAGGAATCTGAATTAGCCTATTTCTTCTTCCTTTGCATACAAGTCTGAGTAGGAAGAAGTGTGAATTGGAGAGCTGCAATAAGAATTCCTGATTGCTCAATGAATATTGGTTTGATTAGTTTCCCATGTAACATGTCATGAGCCTTTCAATCTCTTTTTTAATATTTTACATATTATTTTTATTTTATGTATATGCATGTACTGCCTGCATGCTTGTAAATGCACCCCTGTCTTGCAATGCCCTTGGAAGACAGATGATAGCATTGGATCTTATAGAACTGGAGCTATGGATGGTTGTTAGCAACCATGTGGGTGCTGGGATTCAAACCTGGGTCTTTAAAAACAGCTAGTGCTCTTAACTGATGAGCCATCTTTCCAGCCCCAGAACCTTTTAATCTCTTTTGGCTATAGTTTACTCCTTGCTAAAGTGCTTCTGACTTTAAAATGACATAATTTTGGAGGCTGGGGATGTGACTTAATAAGAATGGTTTGCCCCGCATGTGTGATGCTCTGAGTTCATTCCTTTATAACATACATACATATATACACACATGCATACATACATACACACACAAACAGTTGGTTCATTACATACTGACAACAGATGCATCTCATATGATGTTGAGATAACTGCAGAAACCAAAGGTTAGAATTAACTGCTTATGGATTTCTTACTTATTAAACGTCTGGCTCACTTTTCTTATCTGTATAATGGTAATGTAATAGACTCTTCCTTATAGGATTATTTCCAGATTTAAGTAATATGCAACATTCTTACCATGGCACCTGCTCTCAGATGTAACCACCTCAGTCTACATCATTTTCAAGATCATGGAGGGTCCAGAGATAAAGAGACTGTGTGTGACTCCTTCCTGTTGCTGCTGCTCGCTCTCTGGGGAGGAAAACACTGGACGTGTGCTGACATGGCGCTTGTGATTCAGAACAGACAATATCTTGGCGCTGTGTGAGAAGCTCAAAACTGTCTCGAGAGCCTAGAAGGGAAGATGCCTTCTCCCTGGGAATCTAGAAGGATCTGTGGGGCTGAGATTTTTCATGTAATAGGTCACTGTTGTCTTCTACTTGGCACAACTTTCTGGGGACCCTGTACGCCATCAGCATCAGAAGGAAGCCCAGCCCGGTTAAGCTGGGGTTCTCTCAGCAGGAGGATCCCAGAGCCCACAGTTTGGTGCCTGTACTGGCACATTCTGTTGCTGTGACAAAACACCATAGAAGGCAACTTACAGAAGGAAGAGTTGATTTATCTTACAGTCCCAGAGGGAGAAGAGTTCACCATGACGGGAAATCATGACAACAGTCCAGCCGCATCCAGAGCAGAAAGCTGAGTGCTCTGATCTTCAAGCAGACACAGGAAGGAGGGAGAGACAGACTGGAAGTAGGCAAACTGGATGTTCTCAAAACCTGGCCCGGTGACATGCTTCTGCTGGCTTGACCACACAACGCAAGGATTCTACGACCCTCCCCAATGGCACCATCAATGGATCAAATGTCCAAATACATGAGACTAGGGGAGACACTCCCCATCCAAGCCATCATGGCGCCCTCTCCAAAAGAGAAAACAAAGGGAGTCAGAAGCCAGAGCTCGGGAGCGATGCTATGTTCTGGCCCCACTGGCCAGCTCTAAGGAACAGGGGCAGGCATAGCTGATGACTCCAGTGCACACTGAATACAGGGGCCCCTTGTTAAAAAAATATATGAGGAATTTGCATATGTTGACATAGCATTAAACCAAGAGCAAAGCCTTTCAGTGTGCCAGGCCCTGGGAGAATGCACAGGTCCCGTGTCAAGAAAGCTGACTACTCAGACCTCATTCAAGAGATTACCCTGGGGGACTGGAAAGATAGCTCAGTGGTTAAGAGCACTGGATGCTCCTTCAGAGAACCCAGGTTCAACTCCCAGCACCTACATGGTAGCTCACAACTATTTGTAACTCCAGTTTCAGGGGATCCACCACCCTCTTCAGGATGCTTAAGGCACCTTGGGAGTGCACCCATGGGTGCACTATATGCATGTAAGCAAAACATACACATAAAATATAAGTTTACCAAGAGAAATTTCTTTAAGAAGAGAAGAGACTACCTTGCTAGCCTCCATGAAAGAAATGTACAAAAAAGGGCATAAGCTATGTCAATGAATTATATTATTGAATACTTCACTGTGTGCCAAGCCCTCTTCTAAGCATTTTGTGTGTTCACTAACCCATCACTGGAGGGTAAGATTTACTATTATCTCTATTTTGGAGACAAAGAGGTTGGGCTCAAATAGGTCTCCAGAACTGGTCCTAGGTCATAGAGCTGTCAGAGAGAGTCAAGATTGGAAACCGGCATCGATGAGACCCAGACCTGCTTTGACCACAACAACACTGTTTCTGTCAGTGTGACTGCCACGTCTCCAGAAGTCCCAGTGTGTGGCAGTCCAGGAAGAGACTAGAAACCTGTCTGCTCACATGCACACCATAAGCATACATATATATTCTAATACCTAACTGACTTTTTGGTCCGCTTCCACTATAATAAGGATGCTTACTTAAAACAAATAGGCAACGGACCAAAAAATCAAGAAAATTTGAACCAGATACTGTGGCATATGCCTGTGATCCTAGCACTTGGGAGATGGAGGCAAGAAGACTGGGATTTCAAGGTTATACTCCGCTAAATAGGGTGTTTAAGGCTAGCCTGGGCTATAGGAACAGGGGTAATCCATTGGCCTGTATACTTATGGTCACCATACATATTTCCTTATCTGTGTCTACTATAAACCAAGTATGTCAGTCCCAGAGTTCTCCACATCACTGGAGTTTCCGAACATATGCTTTTCATTTTTATCTTTGGCTGTGTGTGTGTGTGTGTGTGTGTGTGTGTGTGGTGTGCATTTGTGTATGCATATCTGCATAGGTGTGGGCACACGGGTGTGGGTGTGCACATACATGTGGAGGCCTGAGGTTGATGTCTAAAACATCCTAGGTCACTCTGCCACCTTATTCATTGAAACAGGTTTAAAAATAAAATTCAGGGATCACTGATAAGGCTAATCTCCCTAGATGGCTTGCTGTCGTGATCTCATGTCTCTGCCATCCAAGGCTGGAACTACAGATGGGCCACCATGCCCATCTGGGATTTATGTGGGTTCTGGCAATCCAAACGCTAGTCCTCATACTTGCACAGCAAGCAATTTAACCCCTGAGTTATCTCCCTATCCCTGACAGCACCATTTTTATCAGCTATGTGGTATATCATTGCATTCACGTCTGGTAAAATACTTGTCCACTCAAAGATTGCTATGCACTGGCGTCATTAGCATTTTTAAAGCTATTCTGAATAGTTGTGTGATTCCGAATGCTTGGCTAAAACTTGATATATAGTTATGGTTATTTCCTAATAATGAGTCCCTAGAAGTAGACCAGACGGTCAAAGGGAAACTACATTCACTTCAGAAATATAAAAGATAAGAGGCTGGTAAGAGAGCCCAGTCAGTAGACTGATTGATCCACAAGCTTCAGGAACTGAGTTCAATTCTCAGCACTTAAGTAAACAGTCAAGTGTAGAAGACACTTGTAATCCTAGGGCTAGAGGTGAGGACAGGAGGATCCCCAAATCAGTGAGCCTCGAATTCCAGTAAGAGACCGTGTCTCCAAAGATAAGATAGATGACTCCTGAGGTACAATACTTGAGGTTGACTCCTGGCCTCCACTCACTGGTGAAGACATACCCACACCCGCCCACACACGCTCTGTACACACAAAAAGAGCTGTAAGATCCAGTAAGAGGACAGCATGCCGCCATGCATCACAAAGGTTCTGTGGATGGCCCAACACAGCCATGTGGCATGCAAAGGTATCGATGTACATAGCCAGCCATGGCATCATGACCCCAACACTCCCCAGTGATTTGTTTCCTGCCTTCCCACCACCTCTGTCCTATCATCTCTGTTTAGATTGTGGCCAAGAAGTACCGCAACTATGACCTTCCAGCCGAGATGACGGGCCTGTGGCGGTACCTCGAGAATGCTTATTCGAGGGACGAGTTCACCAACACCTGTGCGGCCGACAGTGAGATCGAGCTGGCCTATGCAGATGTGGCCAGGCGCCTCAGCCGATCCTAAGCTCAGCCATCTGGCCCATTTCTATTGCAGAAGAACTCTGCTTCTCCCAAAGGCCTCTGACTCGAGACTCTTCTTCCTCATTGCCTTGGGGAAAACTTGTGTTTGTTATTTTTATTATTATTATTAATTAGGCCACATCTTGCTGGCAGCCCTGAATTCAACTCCAGCCTGCTTTCTTTTTAAGATCAGCACCATCCTTTTGCCATGTCCTGCAGGAGCCTGGCAAAGCAGAGAGGGTAGAGCAGTCACGCTCTCCACTCTTGGTGTAATCTGGCTCAGTGTATTTGGGGTCAGTTGGAGTTTCCATGGGATTATTACTGATCCCTTCTGCCAACATCAGAATGCCTTCCCAGATATTTTAGTTACCTGCAATGCCAGCTCCTCTCTCCAGCTTGTCTTCCTCAGTAACCACAAGGCCAAGGACAAATGCCATTCCATTATCATTAGGGAGAGATCCACCTCGATGGGAGAGAGTGGCTTTATGGCTCTGGGAGTCGGGCAAAGCAGTTCCAGCCGCTCACTACTTCTGCCAGGACTGAGGGCCAGATTACAATGTCCCCTGGGACACATCCCCAGTTTGCTGTGGAGCTGGGAATGATCAACGTCAACGTTGACCACACACTGCCTGGCATTGATCTCAGCTCTCCCGTGTCTCCACCTTTTCAGTTAACATTACAATTCCAAACTGAGGTGACCCAGCTAGAGAGGCGGTGCAGGGCAGCAGTGCTGATGCCAAAAGGCCTACCCGGGTCTATAGCCACGGGGGTCACTAACTTAAAAGTAGTTGTTCATCAGAGATCACGTGTGGGTGTGACTGTGTTGTTCAGTGAGTGACTTTAGGTCCCGGAAAGATATGGGAGTGGGAGGGGCAGGGATGGGAGAAGATAAAATTGTATATGAGTTTGATGTTGCCTAGTTAACCTTTAGAGTAGTCTTTTCTCTCTTGAGCTACGTCTTGGATTGGTGATAAGCTATAACTACCAACTGTAAAGCAAACACTCAAACTTTGGCCCAAAATGTCTTCTGGTATTTCTTAGTGACTCCTGGATATGGGTGGCTGTCAGGATGCTCTCTGGCTGTAGGTGGTCAGGCAGCTCTTTCTGAATTCTTCAGATTGTCCTCTGATGGTAGGGAGAAGTTATTAGGAAGCAGTGTGATCGTGGGCCAGGTTAGGAAGAAAATCTATGGCTCTTTCTGACTAGGTAAACTACATGGTTTGAACTGAAAGAAAAATATATACCCACATGAGTCCACTTTCCCACCACCAGGGTCAACTAATTACCAGACTGAACAAAGGGGCAATCTGGGTTTTTTAGGGAATATTTCTCTTCTTAGTCATTCTCCTTCAGCTTCACCTACAAAGCTCACAGGCCTGATACTGGGACCTGGGCTTTCCTGGGCACAATGACAAATTAGATAAGCATGAGCTCTCCCTCAGCCAGTGAGCACCTAGACGGAAACGTACCCTCAGCAGGGCCTCTCCTCCAACAATCCTGCCTTCTGTGTGGCTGCTGGTACAGGGTGAGGCTCCTGAGGGCCATTAAGCCCCCAGACTTGGCTCATTGCTCTGGAGGGTGGGACACCACGGGTCCTTTCCGTAGAAACATCAACACAGCCTAATACAAGCAATCGCTGGACCTACCTGCCTCCAGGGATCTCCAAAGCAAAAAGTGACCATTGATCCGAAGGAGGGAGGAAGCAGGAGGTTTCCCAAGACCGTTGAGGAAGAGGACTCCACTGACTGGGACATTTTATAAGCCTTGAGAATGCTTTGAAAGGGGCAAAATGAGTCGATTCATTTCCACTGCTAAAAGGAACCTTTCCACAGGCTCTCGGCAAGCTGCCCCTGGAGATATTTAAAATGTTGCACTGGTGAGGAAAAGGTCCTTTTTATTACAGGGAAGAGCCCCAAATGGGCCTCCTGGGGATGAGAGCTTCCGGAACCATCCGGAAGGCCTTTTAATTAGCAGGAAATCACGCTGTTCTCGAGAGCCCTTCCCAGAACTTACAAGCAGGCTGGGTGACCCCCAGGCAGCTCATAGCCCTGCGCCCCACAGATGGACTGATGCTTAAACTGTGAATATCCCACATGTTGAAGGCCCCAGAGGGAAGTGGGGGGATGTTCAAGACCCTGATGGGATATTCTGAGTACAGCCACTAGCAAGTCTTTAAGAACAAACATGCCAAGCTAGTCGATATTGCTGTTTCTAGAGTTCCTCCTGCGGTTGAATTAGTTTTACATACATAACAATATTTAGGCACTATGGGGGGTATTATAGGATCAATTATAACTACTTTGAAGAGGAGCAGGAGTCATAGAAGGCTCTTCTCTGTACTTAATTCAGAAGTATCTTTTAATTTCACCAGGTTGTCATTTAATGCCATGGCCAACAGGACGGAGTTAGGATGTCTTATAACAGACTTATCACAGTGTATAAAAAGCAAAACTATGAATGATGTTACCTTATTTGTTTTTCCAGAGATTTCTTTCCAGAAGGTCTGGCTTCTCTGGGCTTTGGCCTTAACCTTGTGTGTACAGCTCACCATCCCAAGTCTCAAGCTCATGGAGTGTGGAAGGGTTTTCAGTGTGGACAATGTACTTCAGAGACTTTGGATAGGAGGAGATCTGGTCATTGATCCTGAACAAAACTCAGTCTCCCAGAAAGCATTTTAGTAGCATAAAAAGGGAAGCTATTTCTACTAAGCTCCGATTTTATTATTATTCTTACTTCTCTTCATGACTAATTTTCGGTGAGGTAAGTGGAAGGCAAGACAGACCCAGAATTCTTGAGCTGAGTTCACCCACCTGTTTAAAACTGCACTATTTCTCAGGTTCACCCAGAGAGAGAGAGAGTTCTCAATGAGATTTTAATAGCTGTACACAGTGAACTAGAAAGTCAATTTTTGATTGATCCAGAATATAATTCCTCCTTCTCCTGAAAAGGGAAACTAAATTCCTGGTGAGATCTCCTCTTTTAAACAAAGGGTCGTGTAGGTGTTTGTAGTGGAGTGGAGCTGGCATCAAACGAATCAGTTGCTAAGTAGGAAACAGTCAATCAGTTCATTTGGCCTCAATATCCCGAACTAGTTACACCTTCCCAGTAGATGGCACCATCCCTGGGTCTCCTTTCTAGTCCTGGTAGGGCCACATAAGCTATTGTTCTTTTTAAAAATATGCCACTCTAAGAACGAGGTCTGGGACATGTTTCTGGCACTTGTTGGGTGAAGCAGCAGCATCTCTTCATGCGCTTGTGCTTGGGGGTAGACATTCTGCAGACAGTCACAACCATCTTAGGATTGTCATAGGTTGGAGTACACCTGGCATAGACAGCCCTTGGCCATGGAAGAGTCTCGAGAATCAACAAAGCCAGGCAAATTTGCATTGTGAAAAGAGGCCAAGACAGCCTGGTTCCAAGACACTTTCTTCTCATGATTAGGTATGAATCAAACCGTGCATAATTTTATTTAATTTTGTTTAATGAAATAGATCTACTCCCCCCCCACCAGACACACAGGCACACTACCAAAATACATAAAACATTGCCTCAGTAGAAGGTTTGGCCTAAACTGTAATTTTTATTAAAGCAATCATTTTTTAAACATAGTTTTAAAGATATATTCATCTAATGTATTTTGTAGATGTCACAATATTAGCTATGAATATATTTAAAATAAAAGTTATCAGGCCAGGGATGTAGCTCAGTTGCTAGAAGGCTTAATTAGCATGTATGAAGCCTTGGGTTAGAGTGCCAGCATCACATAAACTAGGTAGGGCAGTGCAAGTCTTTAATACCAGCACGAAGATCAGAAGTTCAAGGACATCCTCAGCTACATAGCAAGTTTGAAGCCAGCCTAGGCTACATGAGTCCTTGTCTGAAAATGAACAACAAAGCAAAACAAACAAACAAAATGATGCTTGAATTTGTCATCTTTTCTTGTCACCTGGTTGTTCCATTTTATAGGCTGGGATGTTAACCAATTGAGCAAAAGATGCCTAGCTTTTCTTAAAGGCAAATCATTTCATCCTATATAGACACTCCAAATGGTGGTTACTTGATTTTCTTGAGAATTTTAACTGTGGTGATAGCATAACAAACCTTGCTTTCAAGCCTTAACAAATATAAAATGCCTTTTAATGCGAGTGTTTTCTTCATGACCTTGAGAGTCAGTTACAAATGTATTTCCTAGTCTTGATTGGTATTGACTGATTCAAATAAAATTGGTTTATTTTCAAATACTACAAAAGTGATGATTAGAGTTCTTTTAGGGGGATTTCTTTTTTTAATTTTTATTTATTTATTTTCTCTGTGTATGAATGTACTGTCTGCATGCAGGTCTGTGCACCCATGTCGTGCAATGCCGCGGAGGTCAGAAGAGGGTGTCGGATTCCCCTGGAACTGGAGTTCTCCTAGACTTGGAGTTACAGACGGTTCTTAGCCACCATGTGGGTGCCCGGGATCGAACCCGGGTCCTCTGCAAGAGCAGTCGGCGCTCTTAACTGCTAGGCTATCTCTCCAGCCCTTAGGGGGATTTCTTATGCTGTTTCTATTAACAAGTATGAAATATCTCCTTTTCTTCAATAAAGGTTATTTTCCCATTATATGAAAAAAGCAGTCATTTTCTTAAAAAATCAAAAGCAAAAATAAATGGAAAAAAAAGGAGAGGTAGGTATTGTGTGAAAGCCCGACCTAATATTCACAATGCCATAGTTTGTATCTCTGGGACAGAAGAAAATAAAGAAAAAGTGAGAGGAGGGAAGGAAGGAAGGGAGTGAGTGGAGGAGGGAGGGAGGGAGGGATGTTCGTTCGTCTGGTTCGCTTGTCTTTGCGCTGTGACCTTTTTCTGGGCGTATGTGCTTGGAGTTCGTATTGCTTTTCTTTCTTTTCTATTAGCTTTGTCTTTCCTTTCCCGTCCTTGTCCCGTGCCGTCCTTCTTCCTTGCCTTCCTTCCTGCCTTCACTTTCCTTTCCCGTTCCGTGCCCTTTACCTGATGCACTTCCTTGCACGGCCTCTCGGTTCTTTCTTTCGTTCCTTTTCCCCCTGTTCTCTTCCCATAGTTTCACACATCGTACTCTGCTCCCCACGTCCCTCCCCTTGCTGTTTCTGCAGCCCCTCCTGCCCTACGCCCTGCTTTTATCCTCTTCCTTGACAAGTTCCTTTACAGACATGGGTGAGGTACAACACGCCCCCACCTTTCAGGACCTTCGTTTCCTCTCTATGTTCTCATACACAGAAGTAGGTCACTTAGTAGGTCAACAAGCTAGAATCCAGGTATGATTTACACTATCAGTCTACCTATGCCTAAAGCTCTCTCCTGGCTCTCATGAGCCCATCAGCATCCCTGGCCTGAACTTCACACCATTAGCATGACACTGGCTGGGGACTGTCGTTCCCAGGGTCTCTGTAAGTTTTACCTAAAGTCAACATACTCTATGATGAGACCACCCATGAGCCAAGGTCTTGGCTATTTGTTAGGATCTCCGTCCAGTCAGAACAGCCTCTGAGAGTCCTGGGAGTGATGAAACAGCTGACTCCCAGAGGCGTCTCAACTCTGGACTTCTTTTCAATGTATTTTTTAAAATTTTTTATTTATTTTTCTCTATGTATATGAATGTACTGTCTGCATGCAGGTCTGTGCACCCGTGTCATGCAATGCCATGGAGGTCAGAAGAGGGTGTCGGATTCCCCTGGAACTGGAGTTCTCCTGGAAGTGGAGTTTCAGACGGTTCTCAGCTGCCATGTGGGTGCTGGGGATCGAACCCGGGTCCTCTGCAAGAGCAGTTGGTGCTCTTAACTGCTAGGCTATCTCTCCAGTCCCTCTGGACTTCTTATTCTGTAATTCATCTGGATTATTTGAATGTTTCGTTTATTTGCTGTTGTCTTTTTCCCACCAGTGACCAAAGGCATCTTAACCATCACAGTGGCCAAGTCCATTGTTCCCAGCCAGCAGAATCATCTGGGGCTTCATTGTTTGAATGCAGAGATGTGTGCACAACACAGCACAGGCTAGAATCCTGGGAGAATTTGTCTCTCTGGTTTTAGCTTTCTTGACTGTGCTATGAAGAAACTGTGAGGTCCTGGAGTACATGTTGGTGTGAATGTGAAGTATCTCCCATAGGCTCATGCGTTTGAGCACTTGATGCTCAGTTGGTGATGCCTCTTTGGAAGGCTGTGGAACCTTTGAACCTTGGAGCCTTGCTGAGGAAGTAAGTCACTCACTGGGAGCAGAATACCAGGTGGTACTGCCCAGTCCCACTTCCTGTCTGCACTCTGCTTCCTGATTGTGGAGGTCTATGTTTCCTGACCTTGGATATGCAGTCTGGCCAGCTGCCTCTTGTGCCTGTTTTTACACCTTCTTTTCTTTTTAAAAAAATGTTTGTTTGTTTTTTGAAACTTTATTTTTAATGGTTTGATCGATTTTTTTATTTATTATCTTTTATGTGTATGAGTGTACTGTCTGTATGTAGGTTGGTGCACCCATGTGGTGCAATGCCACGGAGTTCAAAAGGGCATCGGATTCCCCTGGAGCTAGAGTTAAAGACGGTTCTTAGCCACCATGTGGGTGCTGGGAATCAAACCCGGGTCCTCTGCAAGAGCAGTCAGTGCTCTTAACTGCTGAGCCACCTCTCCAGCCCCTCTTACACCTTCTTAAACTGTGAAGCAGAACAACCCTTCCTCTCCTAAGTTGTTCTTGTCAGGTACTTGCTCACAGTGATGACGTGAGTAATTAACACGGAGAGTTATGCATGTTTGTGGCATTGGAGATGTCCGAGTCCCATTCCAGAAACATCTCCCAAAAGTGACCTGGAAAATGGAAGTAGTTCATTTTACTCAAAGATGTTGACAGCTTGTCCCTTATATTTTTATTTTTATGAGTGCATATATGTCACATAGATGTATGTGCCTTGTGTATAGATATACATATATGTCACATAGATGTATGTGCCTTGTGTATACATGTACAGAGGCCTGTGAAGGTCACAGGTGCAGTGCTCTAACACTCTCAGCCCTATTTATTCCCTTAGGCAAGGTCTCTCACTGAACTAAGCCTGCAGCAGCATGTCCACCTCCTGCCTTTATGTGGTGCTGGGATCTGAACTCAGCCCCCAGGCTTGTGCAGCAAGTGCTCTTACCCCTAGGCCATCTCTCCAGCCCCATGCCTTTTATTTTAATGCCTAGCAGCGAGGCTACTCAAGCATGCAGTGTAGTAAGTTTTCTGTTAAGGAAAAGGCTTAGAGAATCAGAACAAGGAAACAGGCAATTCAGATGGAAGACAGGATCATAAATCTACTTGTGGGTCTACAACTTAATTACTCTGTGATCTTGGGCAAGGAGTCTTTTGTCTTCTTGAAGAGAGTGATAAATTTGTCTGGTCAGGAGATAATACAGTCTTCAATGAAGAAAACTTATGGATAGTTAGAAATTATTTCATATGGAATTATGTTCTAACTGACTGGAATATTCAATAAGGTTTCTCTATGGACTTCAGTGGAAAAAAGCCAACTGTCTGAAAAGTACACAGATAGCAGGCATTCATCTATGTGAGTTTTTTTATTTTGAAGTAAATTTCAGGGTATATACCTTGCAGTCAGTCCGTATAATATATTCTTATTTTTCTACCAAGACCCAATGAAATCTGTGTCTCCATACAATGAATGGGACTCCAAGGCCATGCCATGAGGCTTATCAGGTTGCAGCTATGTAAGACAGAAAGAACAGATTCAAATTTTGAAAACATTGTCAATAAAGAATTGCCTCCAAACTGGGATATCTGCAGGAAGAGAGGCGATAAGGCCCTGCTGTTGAAGACCTGATATAAACATGGGAAAGATGTATGGAGACCACACTTGCAAGTATACAGATGGTCTCTGGAATGCCACAGAGTGTTACCAAAGGCCACTAAACCAATAAAGCAAATATAGGTCTCCTTGAGTCAAGCAAGACTCCTCCATCAGCACCAGCTACACCTCATCTGCCTGGAAATACTGTGCAGCAGTGGCAGCCATATGTCTGTATATCCCAAATCTAATTGGCTATTAGCTCTCTCCTTGGAGGAATAACCCACGGCTGATGCCACAAGCTTACATCCTCTAATGGTTAGGAGATGTTGTAAAAACCACACTGAAGACCCTGGCACTTAACAGAAGAAAATGTAATTCATGAATTAAATACATAACAAACATCTGTGTCTATACCAAAGTAACCTACCAAACAATCAGTACTGTTTAAATACCTATATATCTAATTGTGTGGTGCTTCATTAATAGGAATCGAAAGGCTATAATAATGATACTGTTTAAATACCTATATATCTAATGTCATGTGCTTCATTAGTAGGATGCGAAAGGTTATGCCTGGACAAGCTGGCAGCCATGAAAGAAAACAGCCAGAATTGACTAGAGACCAAGACTCAATCTCCAGAGAAAGTAGACTTTTTGCTTCTCATCCACCTGTGCCCCTTTTCAAGCCTAGGGAACAATCGGCAGAAGAGGGGCGTGGTAGAATGTAAGGCTGCGATTGGGGTTGAATGGTAAAACTACAACAATATGGACTGACACATCATTTGATCAACTGATTGAACATACAAGCCCCCCCTGCTGAATGGTGGGACCCATGAGCTGTGTGGGTTTGGGCACAACTGCGCGCAAATTGGTTTCTACATGAAGGATCGTATACTCACAAATTATCACTTATTGTTAAAAAAATGAAAACCAAACAAAACAAAAAAAGCAGAGAAAGATGAGAAAAGTTATGGCAGAATGCATGATCTGGATGGGTAGGGGTGGGGGGGGGAAGGGAACCGGGGAGAATATTCCTGAACTGAATTGGAAAATGATGTATGAATACACAAAGCATCATAAAAAATAAAATAAAAAAAAAGAATGTGAATGAAGGGATTGGAGAAATGGCTCAGCAATTAAGAGTGCTTACTGCTCTTACAGAGGGCCCAAGTTCATTTCACAACACCTACATCAGGTGGCTCACACATGCCTGTAACTCTGGCTCCAGGGAACCTATGCCATCTTCTGGCCTTCTCAGGAACCTGCACTCATGTGCACACACTCTCACACAGACACACACACAACTAAAAAAAAATTTAAAAGAATATGGGTACCTGAGCATGGTGGTGCATACCTTTAATCCCAGCACTTGGGAGCAGAAGCAGGTGGATCTCTGTGAGTTCAAGGCCAGCCTGGTCTACATAGCAAGCTCTAGGTCAGCTGGAACTAAAGGGAGACCCTGTCTCAAAAAGACTAAAAAAAAAAAGAAAGAATATGGGTGAAAAAATTCACTTTATTGTATTTTAAATAGACTATCTCAATGCCCTAACCTTTCTTATCTCCAAATTTATATACTTTGGAATAAGACCAGCTAACATTCATGATACAGGTATAGAATTAAATCAAATAGCATTCACTTGTGCTTGATTTTGAAACATCTTCTCTCTATATGGAATCATTTTCTTGTGTGTTAGTTACTCGTCAACACTTTTCCCCAATTAAAAACTAATATCTTTGAAAGCATGAAGCATAGGCTATCTGAGTTCTCTAACCCTGGTCCCACTTTGTCTACCACACAGCAATATTAGACAGCCCAACAATATTTATTAGTGGTTGATTGGTAAGGGCAGTATTCCAGCCTTCTGGGTTCACCTCAGATCTCACTCTTCAGCTCCTGTGGTCAGTGACTCCCATCACACTCTAATCCTGATACAGTGATAACAGGGAGCAGCAGGTGTCACTTAGTTGGTTAGTTAAGGAAGGGAGGAGAGTGGCAGGTGCCAGGTAAAGATGACACCAGCTTCCGAAGAGTGAGGCCTTTGAAGACAATCTGCATAGCATTTATCTGTCTGGCTGATAAAACAAATATTTGGCTAATGTTCACTGGATTTTTAGGTGTGGATTAGGTAATGACTGAGTCAATTTTTCAACAGGGGAACAAAACTGCCTAGATTAAAGTGCTCTGTTAACAGGGTCAGCAAGATGAGTCAGCAGATAAATGCACCTGTTTCAGAGCCTGGTAATCAGCAGATAAATGCACCTGTTTCAGAGCCTGGTAATCAGCAGATAAATGCACCTGTTACAGAGCCTGGTAATCAGCAGATAAATGCACCTGTTACAGAGCCTGATAATCAGCAGATAAATTCACCTGTTACAGAGCCTGGTAATCAGCAGATAAATGCACCTGTTACAGAGCCTGATAATCAGCAGATAAATGCACCCATTACAGAGCCTGATAATCTGAGTTCTATCCCAGGACCCTCATGTTGGAAAGAGAGAAGTGGTTTCCATAAGTTTTCTTCTGACTTACACACATACACACACACACACACACACACACACACACACACACACACACGCACACATTGTTTTTTAAAGAAGAGAGAAAAGTACTACATTTACAAATGGACTGGAAGGATTAAGATAAAGGGCATTCTGATATTATGGTTCCAGAATTATCTGGTTAAATAAGCATTAATATGTCTTTTTTCTAAATATATGCTTATTAGGCTGACTTCAGAAAATAAATAAGCAAAAAAGTAGAATTTGAATGATACTCATTTCTTCCTACACCATTACTTCATGACTAATTATCCTCCTAGTCTTCCACCTACTAAGATATAAGTATGAAAACTTTCTTAACAAAAAGAGGGGTAGGGGCTGGAGAGATGGCTCAATAGCTAAGAGCACTGGCTCTTCTCGTAGAAGTCCTGGGCTCAAATCCCAGGACTCACATAGCAGCTAACAACTATCTGTAACTCTAATTTCAGGAACTCAAACACTATTTTCTGACCTCCCTGGGCGTTATAGACCCCAGGTGCAGACGGGGCATACAGGCAGGCAAAACACTCATGCACATAAAATAAAAATAAAATTAAAAAATTAAAGATGGCTAATATTGATAACTAAACCCAAAATATTTTTCTAGCCCCATGATAAACAACTTGGGCAAAATATATTTCTTGATTCTGTGCCTAACAATTCTGGGTCCAGACCAAAAGTAATTGCCTTTTGCTTCAGGAAGTATTTGTTTATTTATAAAGACCAACAACTTGCTCAACAATAATTGCTTCAAGTCCTCTCCTTACTGAGCCCACAAATCCTAGGCTATTGCATCATAAACTCTACCCAGTTCCAACCACTTCCCTGTCTTTCAAGACTCATCTTGTAATCATTCAATCCCAGCCTTAAACTCTGTAATCCTTCCCCCCCTGAATTCCTCCATTGGATATAGTACCAAGACTTTATCAAGGAAGTCTTAGTTCTTGAAATAAATCCAATAAACAGCTTTGATTAATCATCAAGTTTTTTCTAGTAGTCTTTTTGAGTCAACTTAATCTTGCTTTACTATGGGGTATTTTTACATGTGTATAGTGAAATTTTCATGACCTTTTAAATTCATAACGTTATTGTTATATAGTACAATCCATGTATCCAGTTATCTCTTATTTTCCCTTTAAGATCTTACTAATTTTTTTCTCATAAAACCTATGCTACAATGACATACCACTATGTTAGATCATTCACTATTTTCCACATCTTTATTTGGAACAGATATCTAGCGATGAAATTACTAAGTCAGAAACACAAATATTCTAAGGCTGCTGGTATATATTGCTAAATTTGCCTTCAGGTTCCATTGTACATTCTCATCAGCGGAATACAAAAGTGCTTTTCCCCACATCATCACCAGTATTGGGTTTTATCATCTTTCAATGCTTTTCAATTTGACATTTGACATACACCTCATGATTATGTCTTTATCTACTTGTTGAACACCTTTCCAAAGTATACAACTCAACTTTATTTACTGTTTAGCTTCTCTCTTTCTCTTAAAATAAGTGCACTTTCCTCTCCTGCAATTCAGCTGCTGTGATTTCCTGAAGCTACCACAGGGTCAGGGAAGTTGAGGAAGTATTGCTCTTCCACCTTCAGACTGCTTGGTGCATTTTTAAAATGGACACCATCACATAAAATTCTTTGTTAATTTTGTTTTGGATTTATTTTTGTTTTATATGTATGAGTGTATTGCCTGCGTGTATGTAAGTGCACCTGTGTTGTGCAAGGCCTGCAGAGGCCAGGAAGGGGCATTGGATCCCCTAGGCCTAGAGTTAGGTTGTTTGTTATCCACTACATGTGTGTTGAGAACCAAACATGGATCCTCTGCAAGAGCAGGCAATACTCTCCAGTCCCCCAACTCCAAAGTCCTTAAAGGAAACTTAAAAATAAAAGTAAAAATACCCCCTGGAACACCAGAATTGCTGTCCTAGGACAAGCCCAATATCTCTGCTGCCAGGCAGTCTCAAAGGGATAGGAACATATTTGGGGGAAGAATGGATGAGAGGTATAAGCAGGGTGCACAGGGGTGGGGGGGGTCTTCTCAGACTTATATATAACATTGGAAACAGTACACACACACACACACACACACACACACACACACACACAGAACTTGTAATGTTTCTTTCTTCAGAAAAGTCCTACCAGATATCCTCAGAATTTGTTGATCTCTTGGTGTAAAGAGTTAGATCAAGCCCATCCTAGGGTAGATGAGCAGGAGTGAGGATAAAGATAGAGAGTTGGTAGCCACTGCCTTGGCACATGTGGAAGTGTGAAAACAAAGCAAGAGAACCCAAAATCTAAGTGTCTATTTCTAGGATAATGGCCTCCAAAGTACTATATACTCTCAAATGAGACCCAAGAGGCAGGCAGGTCATCGCTCTTAAATCCTAGGCTAATTAGTGGTTGAAGGAGACTTCATTCAGCTGGAACAGATGGACATTTGGGAAACAGTCCCTCCACCTTTCCTGCTGATGGTCACAATACCATGCATCTCACAACTCCTTGAAGGTCATCCCCTGTTATATAGGTGGTGATTCTTACAGAGATTCTCAAGGAAAACAAGGCAGTGCTACATTTTTGGCTCTTACCTTAACAAGGTGCCGATTATCCTACAAAGAAAGACTAAAAGAAAGTGACAACTGTGAAAGATCATGAGAGTCTTGCTAAATCACGGAACAATAAGGAGCACAACAAGGCCAAGGTTAACATTCAAAAAAGACGTGGAGCCCCAAAGCGATCGTATGGCGACTTAATTTTAGAAAAGGGAACTATATAAGAGTGTTGAGGATAATGAAAGGAGCAGTAAAATTGTAAACTGCCCACTAGAGACTATTTTTAAATGCTTCTTTTTAGTACCTTAAAAGGACCTCCAAAGTCAATAATAAAAGACCGTATAAATGCATCAAGGCAGAAAGCCCACTAGATAGTCAGCAAGACAACTTGACCCAGAGCTATACTGAAAGAAAAATGGGAGAACATGCAGGGTAGTTAATTTCCTTTTTTAACTCTATAAAGGTAAAGAAAGACATCACAGATATGTTTTCATTTCTTTTAGTAAAGATGTTCTTCATAGGTATAGGCTCAAAGACAAAGGGATTTAATGGAGTAAAGGCAGGAGATAGCAACAAAGAATGTCCAGGCAACAACACAGGACAAAGCACATACTTTTGCTATGGGGATAAGCTTCCCTACAAGGATTACTAAATCTCTCCATGTAGGTAAGAACACACAACAACTCACATTAACAGTTAAATCTTTGAGACTCTTACCTTCCACTACTGTGACCAAGAAACCCAGGCAAAGGGGCTGAGAGATACCTCAGCAGTTAAGAGCACTGGATGCTCTTGCAGAAGACGGGGCTTGATTCCCAGCACCAACCTGGCCACTGACAGCCATCAGTAACTCCAGTTCCAGGGGATCTGATGCCCCCTTCTGACCTCTAAGAGGATTGCAAGACACAAGTGCACCTACCTACATGTAGGCAATACACTCATACACACAATATAGGAGAGATGGCCTAGCGGTTAAGGGCGCCGACCGCTCTTACAGAGGACCCGGGTTCGATCCCCAGCACCCACATGGTGGTCGAGAGCCGTCTGGAACTCCAATTCCAGGAGAACTCCAGTTCCAGGGGAATCCGACACCCTCTTCTGACCTCCGCGGCATTGCACGACACGGGTGCGCAGACTTGCATGCAGACAGTACATTCATACACAGACAGAAGTAAATAAAATTAAAAAAAAATAATAATAAAGAAAATGTTTTTTAAAAAAAGAAACCCAGGCAACGGCTGGGCTTTCTCTGGAACAACACTGGTCATAACACATGATTCTGTCTCTCCTCTATAAAACCAGGGTGTGGTTACTTTGGTCTATAGTTCCAACTGGCCTGCCATATCACAAAGAATATTAACGATGGTGTCACATGCTGAATAGTACATATTTATATTATCTCAGATTCTTTTCAAAAATATTTTACTTATTATTTTTATTTCATGTGTATGAGTACATTGCCTGCATGTGTGTAAGTACACCCATGTTACGCAATGCTCACAGAGTCAGAAGAATGTGTCAGATTCCCCTGGAACTGGAGTTAAGGAGGGTTGTTCATTGCTATGAGGGTGCTGGAAATCAAAGTTGGGTCCTCTGCAGGAGCAGTCAGTGCTCTTAGCTGCCAAGACACTTCTCTTGTCCCTATATTGTCTCATATTCTTAAAACATTCCTGTAATATTTTCTATCTTTTATTTCAGAGAGCAAAGAGCTAGGATTTCAACCCAAAGACTGATCACATGTCAATCTTATATGTGGAGCTAAAATGAAATATAGCCCACCTTAGACAGAAGAGGAGAAATGTAATGTGATCAATCCCAAAGTAAAATCAATGGATCACTAGATGGAATGTGAACTGGGAAGCTAAAGCAGTTAAGCAGTTAACCTTTTCTCGTGGCTTGAATGTCCACTGTCCCCATTGGTTCATGTATTTGAACAGTTGCTCTCCAGCTAATGACACTGTTTGAGAAGGCTGTGGAACCTTTAGGTGGAGACTGATTAACCCCACCCCATGCTTCCTGAGTGTGGATGTGCCGTGACCAATCACCTCCTGCTCTCAATGTCATGTCTTCCCCGCCATGATGGACTCTCATCCCCCTGGAACTGTAGGCCAAAATAAACTCTTTCTTCTTTAAGTTGCTTTTGTTAAAGTATTTATCACAGCAGTAAAAAAGTACCTAAGGCAGTTTTAAGTACGAATTGCTTTGAAACGTGTCTTAGCATCTGTTCTAAGTACACAAAGAACTATCTGTTTTACATATGCTTGATTTTCATTGTGCAGATATTTATAAATATTTTTAATTTAAAAAAGGAAGCATGCGCACAGTAAAAGAAAACACATGCAATTCAAAAGCATTATAATGAAGAATAGGCAGCTTCCTCGCCCCAGGGATTCTCACTGTCTTCCAAAGACCATTATGATCTTGGGGATGGTTATTTAATGTCACAATTTTGCACCCCTACACAGTGCTGAGTGGCACTACTCCTAGGGAGATATGAGCACCAGATAGGCCAACGACAGACCAGTGTAACAAACTCTGGTTTGTCAAAAGCAATGCGTTTACTGGGGATGCTCGTAGGAGTATTGGTGAGCAGTTACTTATAGGAGCAGAGATGAGGAAAGGAGCTGCACTATGGAAAGACCAGCCCAGCCTAGGCGAGGAAGCAGGCACCCTGGAGCTCTCTGTATGACTCACAGGCAGCTCCACAGGTGGGGGAGTCTCCTCTCCTCAGCAGTCCTTACAGGGTGTATAACCCTGGGAAGGGAGGGGGCTTGTGAATCTCTAAGTTTCAGGGACTTCTTGTGTTTTCTGAGTTGTTTACGTTCTGAGTCGTCCAGAACCTTGATAGAATGCCCTGGTCTCAGAAAATTAGAAGTCCCGTGAAATTGCTGATAATCTCACCTGCCTCCAAAACTGCTACTGACACTTATCTACCTCTGAGACTGTTGGAGACCCACTGTTCCTCAAGATAGCCTGTCCTGTTTGAATGAGTGCTTCCAGAGAATGAGATACAGAGATCCTCCCCCTTCCAGCTGCAGATGGAGCTTCGTGCCCAAGTGCTCACTGTGTGATCACTAACTCTCCTATTCACAGGGTTTTGTGTCCAGGATGTGGGCAGAAAGGCTGATGTCACTCCTACATTAGAATAAAATGTAGTCTGAGGTCTGGTATAATTTCTTTCTTTCTTCTTTCCTGTATCCTCCCCCAAACCTATTAAGCCTCCTCCTCTTAGAACTTCCTGAGTCTTAAGGAGTTTCTATCTAGGATGGAACCATTCTAATTCAGGGGGAATTGCTACACAACCCACATATAGCTGTAGATGTCACTGGACACGTGTGTTCTTTTAAGAACATTATGATATGTGGGTGAATTATATTTTGTCTATCAAAAATGAAAGCATGGTGTTTTTGATCTTGCGTATATATGCATGTATTATATAAAAGAGAGCTTTACATATCAATATGTGCTTCATATTCTTTGTACCATCTCTAAAGTATTTCACTGTGTAAATATAACTTCACTTAATCTTTCTATCCTTAATGCACACTTGAGAGACTTCCAGCTTCCTGCCCCGAGTGCCTACCTCAGTTTCCTTTGACTGTGAGCTGTAAGCCAAATAAATCTTTTCCTCCCCAAGTTGGTTTTAGATACTGTTTTATCACAGCAATATCAAGCAGACTAGAAGGCAACCCAAACAGATCTTGTTGAAACATCTTCAGAGAGGTGGCATTTTACTATCATGTGCCCTGAAACCCGAGACCAAAAAGCTGGTCCCTACATATAAACATTCCAAAGTCTCTGCACTTAGTGTGTCACAGGGAATGTTCCAGAAATGCGCAGGAGATGGGAGGTAGACAACCGTTGTGTTACATGTATGTAATTTCTTGCACTGTCTCACCTTCCTACATGTCTCTGGGAAGTGTGTCCTCTTAGCTCTTCTCACCTTATCACACAGGGAGTCAAGCCAACAGCCTTGTGTAGCTCCAATTCTTTGAGCTCCAGTGATTAGAGAAAGAAAAGATCCATGCTCAAAGCTCTTCAGAAGAGTGCCTGGGGGACTCACCCAGCAGGCTCTCCTTTCAGATTGGATGTTATGAAGTCAGGGATTTGGCAGAGGGTTCTTGGCTAATTCTCAAAGAATACAAATCAAAATGCCCCATTCTCCTGACCTGTAGTTACATTGCCTTGTTATTTTTCATGAGAGGGTGCTAAAAGAATATCTAAGGAGAGTGTGCTCAACAGCTGGCCTGGAAAGACTTAAACTGTCACTTGAATTAGGCCCGATGAAAGGGGTCTATCCTGGGGGGACTGAGGACAGGACACATTCCGTCATGGTGGGGCTGTTCAGGGAATTTGCCTCATGGTAGAAGCTTATGCAGTGTCCTCCTCCCTGGTTCACTTTTGAATGGTGACCCAGATGTTGAGCCAGAGGCCAATGTCAGAATTTGAGCTGTACAATGGAATTGTTGGACATTCCTCTCCTCATCCCTATTGCCATACGGGTCTACAACCTGCCCTGAAGCCGTAGAGAGCTCCGAGTCATGTTTCTTCTGCAGAGCCCCAGTGGGACCCTGTGAATGTTTGACTCACTTGGGATTCAATATCTCAGATATTCTTCTAGCCAGTTGTTTCCACTCTTTAGCCTCGAACTTTGGTATGTTTCTTTACCCTCATCTGGGGAAATTATTTTAAGAAGTTCTGGTGCTGTATTGGTTTCTATACTGGTTAATTTTTATTGTCAACTTGGTACAACCTAGAGTCACCTGGGAAAAAAGAGAACCTTATATAATGGACAGAGAATGAGAAAGCTCTATAAGCCCATTTTATAAAAGCAATAATTCCATTTTAAAATTTTATTTATTTATTTATTTTTTATGTGTATGATTTGCCCACGAAGGTCAGAAGAGGGCCTCAGATCGCCAGGAACTGGAGTTAAAGACAGTTTTTAGCTGTCACGTGGGTACTGGGAATTGAACTCAGGTCCTCTGCAAGAGTAGTCAGTGCTCTTAACTCCTGTGCCATCTCTCCAATTTCAGTAATTCCATTTTTGAGGGTACTGATCTCATGACCTAATTATCTTGAAGGACACCACTTCCAGTACCACCAGTGTGGTAACATTGGTGTTAGAATTTCAACATAGGAATTTGGGGTTAATCACCAAATTTAGTACCTGTGATGGTTAATCTTTGTTGTCAGTTTGACTAGATTAAGATCACCATGGAGACACACTTCTGGGTGTGTCTATGAGTCTGTTTCCAGAGAGGTTTGACTGAGGAGGAAAGACCCACCTTGTATGTGGGAGACGCCACCCCACAGGCTAGGATGGCAGACTAAGTAGGAAGCAATGAGCTAAGCACCAGTATCCATCTCTCTCTGCTTCCTAATTGGGGGTTGGTGTGATCAGATGCTGCATGTTCCTCCCATAATGACTTCTCCATGGTGATAGAGCCAAGTAAACACCTCCTCCTTCAAGTTTATGGTCACATCTGTGATAAGTGACTAATAGAGTAGCTAATCCAGGGTAATCCTTAATTTAGGTAGTAGAGTATGGTGGGGTATGAAGGCTCTCAGTCAAATCTCTGAACTGTCAGCTTGATGAAAAAGTCTTTTTTAATTCCATGATTTTTAAAAAAAACACACAGCAATTTTCATGTGCTTTTAGCAGTGTATTATGTTTGGGACAGTTAGTAGATTACTAATAACCTCTGAGGATACAGAGAGTAGGAGGAGATCCACTACAGTTTTCCTCCTTTCATCCAAATTGTGTTTGGTATGATCTGACCTTGAATCCCATTCCTCATACTGGAGTCATATTTTCTTCCTTCTTTACTGAGCACTAGAATCTGCACGTATGACACAGTTGTCCACCTGCTAGAACCAATAACTGCTGAAAATCAATGCTCCTTAAACAGAATTAACCCATCTTCCCATCTTCACATAATCATCTTTGTCCTGTTGTCTATATCCACTTTTTCCCCTCCCCTTATAGACACACAAACCTCATCTTAACCTAAGGATATCTGTGAAAATATATTGTAATTTTTCATTTTTTTAAAAAACTGTATGTGTATAGATGTATTGCCTGCATGCATATAAGTGCATCCATGTCATGCAATGTCCACAGAGGGCAGATGAAAGCTTCGAATTCCCCTGGAACTGGAGTTACAGATGGTTGTTAGTCACCATGTGGTTGCTGGGAATCGAACCTGGATCCTCTGCAAGAACAGCCGGTGCTCTTAACCACTGAGCCATTGTTTTAGCCCCAGAAAATATTTTGTTTTATTTTTATATTTTTTAAGGTTTATTTTCCTTATGTGTATGAGTGTACTGTCTGCATGTAGGTTGGTGCATCTGTGCTGGGCAATGCTGCAGAGGTCAGAAGAGGGTGTCAGATTCCCCTGGAACTGGAGTTAAAGATGGTTCTTTGCTGCCATGTGGGTGCTGGGAATTGAACCTGGGTCTTCTGCAAGAGCAGTTGGTGCTCTTAACAACTGAACCATCTTTCCAGCCCAGAAAATATATTGTCTTAAAAAAGATCAGAGACATAGGTACTTGAGGTAAGGATTCAAATACATCTTTCAGGGGTGTCACATGGATATGTTGGAAAGCATAATTAACTTCCCTGATTTATCATATGGACTCCTAAGGCTACAGGTGATGGAGCCAACATATAATACTTTCATCTTAGGTCACTTCAATCCTTCTGAGCTTTCTCTTATGTGTAGTCTCTCCTTTTCCACATCTGCCTCTAACAGTATTTCCAGTATTTTTTTTTTAATTTTATTTATTTCGTTATGTGTATGAATGTACTGTCTGCACGCAGGTGTGTGCAACCGTGTCGTGCAATGCTGCGGAGGTCAGAAGAGGGTGTCGGATTCCCCTGGAACTGGAGTTCTCCTGGAATTGGAGTTTCAGACGGTTCTCGGCCACCATGTAGGTGCTGGGGATCGAACCTGGGTCCTCTTTAAGAGCAGTCGGCTCTCTTAACCGCTAGTCCATCTCTCCAGCCCAAAGTATTTTTTAAAAGAGCCTGACTTCTCATTCCCATTGGACCCCTCCAAATGTCTGATAAGATATGGCATCTGTAAGAAATGTGCTCAGCTCCGGGGCAGCCATCACTTAAGGTAACTGTTAGGTCCAGGCTTCCCAGAATCCTAAGGGGCACACAGGTGCCCACTTCCTCCAGAAGTTGCCAATCCTCTGACCCCTTCTCATTTACCTGAGGACCTGCCCCATGGGTATAAAGGGTGGACCCCAGCCGCCATAACTCTCTCTGTGCCTCTCTCTTTCTCTGTGCCTCCCTCTCTGTGTCCCTCTCTCTCTGTCCCCATCCCCCTCCCCACCCCCTGCCATGCTGTCCGTCCCACCATGTGTCTGCAGGTTGCTCATGCTGGCAGTCCCACATGGAAGTAAAGCATGCTCCTAGAGTGACCTAAGCCTCATGTACCTTTTATTGGAGTTTTGTGCTTTTTTATACTTAATATTATTGGTGCCATGGACTCGGTCAGGGCTTAATGATTTTTATCAGGCAGAGCGCTTGCTCACTGGGTTTTGATCTGGCAGAGCGCTCGCCAGTTCTCACCCTGAAAAGGACCACCTAACCTTTTTTTTAATGGAACCCCTGGGATGGACTTGCTGCAGTGTATTTCTCCGGACAACCAGCTGCCACATTTCATGATGAGTTGGTACCACTCTGCTCTCCCCCCCCTCCTTCTGCCCCTTGTACTTCCTCCCTCCTCCCTCTGCTTCTCTCAGCATTAGCCCTTCATTGTTTTGAATCCACAAGCAGACTGCCTCAAATTGGGTTCCCATGCGCAGGTGGTACAGCTCCCTGCTCTCCTATTTTCTCCTGCTTCCCTCCATCTCCCTCTCCCATCCCTCTGCCTGTCTTTCCTTTCTTCATTCTTTTCAGTCTCCCGATATTTTCTGTTCCATTCCATTTTTTTTTAATTTTTTTTTTATTATTTATTTTTTGTATGTGTATGAATGTATTGTCTGCATGCAGGTCTGTGCACCCGTGTCGTGCAATGCCGCGGAGGTCAGAAGAGGGTCTCGGATTCCCCTGGAACTGGAGTTCTCCTGGAATTGGAGTTAAAGACGGTTCTTAGCCGCCATGTGGGTGCTGGGGATCGAACCCGGGTCCTCTGCAAGAGCGTCGGTGCTCTTAACCGCTAGGCTATCTCTCCAGCCCTCCATTCCATTTTTTAAGAACCCCTGAGTGCTGGCAAATTCAGGGATTCCCCCCAACTTTTTCCGTCCAGATTGCTCTCTACCAGGACGCTGGAGACAGAATCTGGACCCGAATTTTAGCCTCCTCTGTGATTTTGGGACGTCGACTTCACAGACTAGTAGGCCCTGATTTCAGAGACTCCCACACTGGTCACACAGACCTGGGGTCTCTGAGCACCCACTTAGAACTAAGGCAGACGCGCCTTAGCACTCAGGTGGCCGCTTCTGAGACTAAAAATATTTCACTTATCTTTTTTTTCCCTCTCTCTCCCTCTCCCTCTCTTCCTCTCCCCTCTGCAGCCTTTTTTCTTTCTTTTACTGTGCCTTCTCCACTGCCCCACTGCACCCACCACCTCCGCCATTCAGTTTTTGCCCCAGTCACCATGCACCACGTGGCTTCCCCGCCTCCACATTCAAACAGGCATGCTGCAGACTGTTTCCATGGCAACAGTGCTAATCTACACCCACTCCTCAGCCACCATCTTGAGACTTTGTCTGCGAATGTCCATGTTTCCATGGTGGTGCTAAACCACACCCTCTATTACACCCGCATGGCAAAAATAATTCACATCAGACCTTGTAATAACTAATGCTATATTTCTATATTCCAATTCTCTTGCAATTTATTTAATGGCATATTCTGCTCCTTTCACGATTTTGGATTTTGGGTTTTATATTGGATTATACAAAGTCAATTGGAATTGCATTAATACATTTTTATACACAGTAACCAAGTTTTGATTTTATTGGTTTTTCATCCATTTCAAAATACAATTTTCAGCCGGGCGTGGTGGCGCACGCCTTTAATCCTAGCACTTGGGAGGCAGAGCCAGGTGAATCTTTGTGAGTTCAAGGCCAGCCTGGTCTACAGAGTGAGTTCCAGGACAGCAGGGGCTACAGGGAGACCCTGTCTCAAAAAGACTAAAAAAAAAATACAATTTTCATTTTTTACTTTTGTATGGATAGTTAATTCTTACAGGCTTTTGTTTGAGATCTTTACATCATTTGGTTTTTTAACAAACAGTGTTTTGGTTTTTTTTATATTTTATTTACAAGACTTTTGCCTAATTTTAAGGGATTAGTTCAGATTTTGGCATTTTCCATTTCATTGTTTTTTTCTTTATAAACTCCATTTTATTTCAGAAATTGATTTTTTGTCTGCTTCAGGATACAAGCCTCTGTGTTTGAGATTAAGAAGGTGTGTTGACCATGCCCTGCCCAACCTGCATCCAGCTTTTGCCTTAGGCAGTAAACTTTGACCTGGCTGGGATCTTTTGAGAAGCCTCTATATCTGAGATTAAGAAGGTCTGCAGGCCACACCCTGTCTCACTAGCATCCAGTTTTTCCCTCAGGCAGTAATCTTTCACTTGGCTAGGATCTTTTGATTTTTCCACTAACTAAATTTATTCTCATTAAATTAGCAGGTAATATGCACAAGCCACCAGATTTTCCTGCCTACCCAGTCCACCATCCTTCGCAGGTGTACAAGAACAGCCTGTGCTGCAAAGCACAGTATGGGCATACAGTGTATTTCCACCTAAGCAAATGTCTTAAACTCTAAGTGATTCTTTGTAAATGTGATAATTGTCTACAGCCCTGGACAACGAAAGACAACTTTAGATAAAAGGGGATTTTCCCACTGTCCAGAGTTAATGGATACAGTTAGGTCATGTGTCTGTCCAAACCTGACTGTGTGTTATAACCATTTTTCAATGTGTCTTTGTAACTGTCATGTGTCCATGTTCTGTGTTTTTTGTCAAAACAAAATGGCCACTTCAGACTTGTTTTATTCTATGTTGCACACAAACAAAAAATTAAATTAAGTTTACTTTTGGCATGCCTCTTAAATTTTTTTTCAAAGGCCTGATTTGAACCCGGGTTCCTAGGTTTCTACACTGTTTATATGAAGGTTTTATTTCTTATCTGTCCAAATTATTTTTCCACAGGTATTACAACTAAAAATTTTCCAGTTTTTTCTTGTTTCCAGACATCTGAAGACCTGATTTTTTGACACTTACAGGTTCACTAACAGATTTTTCTTTTTTTCTCCTGTGCTATGTCACCATCCTTCTGACCAGAGACCATTTTAAAAAAATCCCTGGATTCATTCATACTCTGGTACTTGGACAGTGGCAGATTGCTTCCCTTGC